>CM038465.1:40139182-40653346 GCA_021464415.1 Lonicera japonica | reverse complement strand
TGCTAACGGCATTTACTTGTCTCAAATAGTCCACATCATCAAGAACAATTAGAACCCTTTTAGAGCAAAGTCTTTCTTTCATCAGAACCATTCCCCTGTCAACATTGCCAACCTTGAAATTCTTCTCCTTTAGTGTTTTAGAAAGAATTTGCTCTTGGATATGAACTAGGCCATTGGGGTTGCTTTGAAACTTCTCTAACATTTGCGATAAAACTGCACCCTTCAAAGAGTAAATAACTTCGATTATAGACAGTTTTGGCTATTGTTGATTTTCCAATTCCACCCATACCATAAATCCCAACAATGCGAACACCATTCGATTCAAAGCTTAGTAATTTACGGATGCAACACGAGATCTATACCAACTGGGCGCACAGCAACATTCATGCATGTCTGGTTTACTTCACCAGAACCTTGTCAACAATCTTCTTGATAAACTTTGATTCGTGCCTGCCATATATTTTTAATTCAAACATAAAATGAACTTGAAGAGAAAACAAAATTATTTTATGTATTCCGTTTGAAAGTTTAGAAAGGAAGAGAGAGGAAGAGAGAGGAAGAGAGAGTTATTTTCTATCATCCTTGTTTGTGAGTCTAGAGAGAAAAAAAAAAAGAAGAGAGAAAGATTGTTTTATAAAAATACGCTACTCACTTTACGGGCTTTTGAGTCAATATAAAAAAAATCATTAAAAAATTTCACCTCTCGGTTTGTTTCCAATTTGGAGGGAACAATTTGTAGAGAATTTTTTTTTCTTCTCTCCCTTTCTCCCTCTTTGGCTAGTTCCCTCCATTGTGGAGGGTTCAATGGTTTAGCCCACGTGGGCATGTTTTGATCTCTTAGCCCCATGTGGAAGGGTAAGTTAAGGGGTGTTAGGAGAGAGAGGGCTGCTATGTGTTTCCAAAGAAGAGAGGAGAGAAAAATTCAGTCTTTCAAGTCTGTCCATTTCTGGTCCAGCGCACTGATCCGCATGATTAGAAAGAACTTTGGTGTACCCATTATTTTTTGATACTAGAGATTTGGTTCGACTACTATCCAGTGATTTTAATTACTTCCCCCACCGGGAGAGGTTTTCTTTGTATAAATTGGTGTGTCTCTTATGTGTGTATGATGGATTTTTTTTTCACATGCATATATCGTGCTCTATTTAGTTGCTTTCTATTTGATTTACAGGAAGAATTTTGCTTCGGCAATTTGATAATTAATCTGGGTTTGTGAACTGATTGTTGTTTTTCTCTCATCACTATCCTATTCGGCTATTTTCTCCTTTTAAAGGGTAAATTTGTTTCAATTCGCGCAATCTATCACTACATCCCCAATTCGCGCAATCCATCCACCTTAATTTATGATATTCTTGTTGAAAATTTTCAGATGTCCCTTTGAAAATTGAGAAATAATTTAATATTGGGAAATGTTTATATATCCATTTTTTGTTTAGTTTTATCCCTCCGTAATTCATTGTTCCTCTAAGCTTATTACCTTAAATATCCAAAAAGTCAAGAACGATATTAGATTTCCGATTCCAATAGAATCCATCTGACATATTTTTTTCCATATCTAATTATAATGCTTTTTGTTGTCCAAATAAAATAAAATTAGAATGCTTAACATTATTTATTTTTTCATGAGGTTTTTTTTTTTTTTTCATGAGTTTTATTTTCTCATGTGAGTTTTAGTTTTTGTACCAAACACAATTCAAATTTAAAAACCCCCTTTTCAAAATTCAACTTCAAAATAAATTTTAACTCGATCCCAACCAAACTAGCCCTTAATTTCATCCTTTTTTTCTCCATTTTTCTCGAAATTTAAACTCCCAAACACTGTTAGTGTCCCGTATGGTATAGGTGTAATCTAAATGCTAAATAGGACATTAAAGTAGAAGAGTAATTAAAAATTTCTATAAACAAGGGAGGGGGAAAAAATGGAAACTACTGAGATTTAATTTACCTATTTGCAACATTTGCAAATCCCATCCAGACAAATTAGCAACTTCAGTTAGAGCAGCTCTCCACTTGTCTATATCAAAAGCAAATCCTCCTTTTTCTTTTTCATGTCTCTTAAAAGCTTTTGCAAACTTCCCCGTCTGTTTACGAACGTGAGATGGATCAACGCCGTAGAATACAGGAAGAACCAATTGCCCTCTCGTGTTCTTACATTCGAGTACCTTAACCAGCTCATTGAGGCACCATCTAGAAGACGCATAGTTTTTGGACAAAACGACAATGGAAATCCTCGATTCCTCAATCACTCTCATCAATTGAAAGGGAATATCTTCCCCTCTTGGGAGTTGATCGTCGTCTCTGAAGGTGCGAATTCCAGCACGAGTCAAGGCATCGTAGAGATGATCTGTGAAGTTGCTCCGAGTGTCTTCACCTCTAAAACTCAAGAACACATCGTAATTCCATGTGCGTGGCGCTGCTAAATACAAAGAAGAGTAGTTGCTTTGGGTGCCGCTTGTAGCGATGGTGGACATCATTGAAACAGAGAAAAGGGATGAATTGGGATCAAAATGAAGAAGAAGAAGAAGATTAGTTGGTGTGAGTTGACTTTTTGAGAGAGGAAACTAGGAAGGTTAAATATGAATCTGGAATTGGACGATTTCAACTAATTCCACAAGTCAGTACACCCACCCGCATAGCTAACAATGGAAATGGTCTTACTTTTATGTGCAATTTGCAGATGAAAGAACAATATTAATTTCTAGTCAACCAAACCTACGTGCACGTGCTGCATCCCCATTTTTTCAATGGTTATGTTCTGAATCGTGTATTCATTACGGTTGGCAATCGTAATGAAAAAGAGTAGTTGCTTTGGCCTTTGGGTGCTTGTTGCAGCCATGGTGGATATTATTGAAACAGATCAAGAAACAGATTAGTTGGTGAGAGTTCACTTTTTGAGAGTGAGATTAGGAAGGTTAATATAAATGATATCAACTAATTGAACGTGGGAAATGGTCTTACTTTTGTTTGCAATATTATTCATATTAAGTAACGATGTTCAGTTCTAGTCAACCGAACAGAGAGCTATGTGCCACCATCCCCATTATTTCAACGGTTTTTTCCAAATCCTGTATTCATTTTCGCTGGCTTGTTCCTAGTTTTTGTTTGTTCCTGAAATTCAAAGTAGTATTTCAAATGGAGTGTTCGAACGCTATCAACTTATGATCCAACCACTTGAT
The DNA here is from genome assembly GCA_021464415.1 of Lonicera japonica. NCBI lineage: Eukaryota > Viridiplantae > Streptophyta > Magnoliopsida > Dipsacales > Caprifoliaceae > Lonicera > Lonicera japonica. Next base: position 40,650,170 of record CM038465.1, on the reverse strand, counting down.
ATGAATTTTAAAATACTTGTAGTGAAGGGTTTATGATTTATTTTTTTGGTATGTAATGCTGACTAATATTGACTTCTTCTCAAATAAGTTTCACAAGGATCTAGAGGATTAAAGTTCTGCATCACAGGGGAACTGCCATATCTTGATCAGGTTGGTTTTGAGGTCGCTTTTCATAACAAAGTTGGAAAATGATAGAAAAACACCACTAGTTTTTTTGAGTTGTAAAAAGAGATGATTGATTCGGTGAAATGTTCAACTACTTTCTCAGATTTCCTTGGATTAACATTCTTTGGGCAGTGGGTAAGAACAAATTTTCCTCGTAAAATAAGGAAAAGAAGGGGAGTCGCACCAAAATCACTCTGCTCTTTTCCCATCTTCTCATAAAATTATTAGTGTTTTTAATAATTTTCCAACATTTTTCAAATAGAACCCAAGTGTTCTAAGATAACTTGTTTGCTGTGCAGGCCTGTAATCCAATACTGATCGACTTTGGACATATGTCATTAGGCTATTGTGAAACATTTTATGCTAAGACAGGTATCTCATCTTATCCCCATCTATGGGCAATTGTGTGTGTGAATTTATTTCGTTCCAAAGTTAGTACATGTGGGAAGTCCATTATTTACATCATGTTGCATTTGTGATTTTGTGGTATGGATTACTAATTATATAAGGTGAACGGGAGATTTTCGGTCTGTGCGTGGTCCATTGAAATATTTACACCATTTGTTACCCACATCATTTAACACAATCTGATTAGAACTGTCTAAAATATAACAAAATACCACATCTGAGACGCACGCAGTGAGTGAAGGGACAAAAATATTAGCCCGAGCCCATGACCGACTTGGAAGGTTCGAATCTGTGAGTTATCCGAGCTTATATAGTGTCCGAGCTTGTGCAGTGTTGTCCGACTGCAGTCACTATCCGAGCTAAACATATGATAGGATAAAAATATTATATCTCACCATCTTATTATGCGAAAAACAAAATTGCAGAAGTTAAAATGCAAACACAATATAAAAGCGTTTATTTCTAATCAAAAAAATATCAGCAAACACCCTTACAATACTACAAATTTTCAAATAAACCTGAATAAGAATTGACCATCACCTTACAGCTGCTTCCAATTCAAAACAATTTCAGCCAAAAGGACTACCCACAAAAAGCTTTTGATGTAGCAAAAGAGATGATATGTGATCCTCTCCCAAACCCACTATCCTGCACAAGCTGCGAAGTCTGAACTTGATATGCTAAAGAAGAAGAGACCTTAATTACAAGGCTTCTTGTCGACTTTTTAATCATTTGTAAATCTTAGCATTAAACTAATAGCATAAATAAGGAAAAATATAAAATGGGGGCTACAAAAGGCCCGCCCCGAAGGCTTACTCAAAGATTCTTTAAGAGGACTATAAAAAGAAAAGTACTAAACTTGAAAAATGAACTAAGCCTACACAACAAAGTTCGCTACCTAAAAAGAGCAAAAAATGCCAAAATACAAGGCCGGGAAGCAAAACACAAGTAAAAAGGCCGGAAAGAAAAACAATAACCAACATCGGAATTCATCAACATGAAGCAGCTAAAAATCCTTAAGACTTTTTGTGCTTTTTAAGAAACTAGGTTTTGTGCACATGCGTTGCACGTGGCTTTAGCATTTAACAAAGGTCTATAGTTCTATTAATAAATATTTAGTTTGAATTGGTTAATAAAGATGAAGTGTGAAATAAAAGTTCTAACTAAAGCAAAAGCTTGCTAGGCATATAACAAATAAACCAAAACAATATTATCAAATGTAGAAATTGATTTAAAATTATAAAAGAATGATAGAATCTGTTAGGCGTACTAAAATTTTTGTGGATATATCATAGAGATTTTAGTTGGAGTGGCCTGAGTTGTTATTTTAGTTGGAGGGTTGCTGGTAATGGAAAGATACAAAGGGTTTTTTCCAACAACTAAACCCACGCGACTCTAAGTATTGAGCTTTCAAATTGTACCTTACCATACAGTACATTAATTGTCTTCTTCCAAATTCAAATGGAGGAAATCAACTCCAGATTCCATCTCTCTTGGTAGAGAGCGTGCCAAACTACAACAAAATTCTCACATTTGAACTTTTGTCCTAACTTTGTACTCAACAATCGGCAAATTAATTGCCATTTTATAGAGCCAAAAGCACAAATTGGGGCACATCGATCAGTCGACTGCTGCCAAAGACCAATCAACTGCACTGAAAGTAGTCGACTATTCTAGCTAGTCTTCACAGTCTCAATATCCTTTATATAAGAAGTCAATCTAGTTTGGTTCTCCTTCAAGTTTTTTTTCTGTAAGTAGAATTTTTGCATGTGTTAGCCGTCTACCGGATCGTCGGTTAGAGAGTTAATCGGAGGTACAATTAGAGAGTTTGCCAAGAAAACAAATATTAGTGAAATCCACTTCAAACAAATTTCTTTTATCTATCCAAAACTGATTGACATTTGTAGGTGTTGAAATACGGTGCCTTGGAGTTTGCAAGATTTAATTAAGGATATGATTTCAAAGCTTCAATCTGAATTGATAAATTAAACCAATTGGAATTTTAAATTTTAAATTTCTAGACGAACGATGATTCGATTATTCACTGTATTCTACTTTTATTCTATGAATTGATTAAATATTTCACATTCAACAAAAATCCCCCAAGCATGTTCTCCTTTTGTTGTTATGTTCTCTTTCAGCTTTTGTACAATTTAGGAACTGAATAATTTCTTTTAATTTCTAATGAGACAGGAGATGGATCTCATTTGATTTGTTTAAAGTTGTAGCTTCATAATATAGTTTTGACTAAATTGATTATGATGTATTATAAGAGGTGTAATATAACCGGAAGAGTAAAGAAAATAAAATAAGAAATAGAGTAGGATTCTGAGTAGATTAATTAAAACCAAATTAAATATAGAGTTTAAAACCAAACAATCCTGGGAATTTAATTAATTTAATTTAATTTAATATTTTTTTTTGGAGAATAATTTAATATAGTTGATTAGATTTGGTATATCAAATTAGGAGCGTTCTTTTAAGAATATTCTTGCAATTTTAATTATACTATTAGAAATGCTCTTCATTATTTTTCCATGAAAATATAGCTACTTGAAGTCGAATACTTCTTTTTAAAAAAGAAAGAAGAATTTCCACTCATTTATACCTTGTAATTAATCATTTTATGTAACACGTCTACGCATTGCATGGGTTGGTCAGTTGTTGAAATAAAAACGTATGACAAAATTAACATGCCTTCTTAACTTTTGAATTCGTCCAAGTATCCCAACCAAAGATGTACTTGTTTTGGAAATAAGAATCATACTATGAAACTTCAACGTAAAACATTCTGACGTAGCGGAAAGCTATGAAATGGGATATAATCTCACAATATAAAGAAAAACACTCAAATTTTATTAAAGATTAATTGCCTAAACGATTACAAAGCGATTCCCTTATAGAAAATTACAAAACATAAGAAAGGAAACAAATTTGAAACAATTCGAAAAAACTGCCAAAAATAGGAAATTGCATAAATTAGAGGATTCTGCAGTGCTGATGTCGAGGATCGCGCGGGATTTGACGGAAGTCAAATCTGACTTTCCAAACTCAACTTATTGCGTTATTAATACCTGCCTTAAATAGTAAATACGCGAATTCGGAGGCCTAAATGAAGGAATTTGGCCGAAAAACGACGTGCATCACCGCCAAAGGCGGTGACTTGATTTTTCTGGGCCGTTTCGGGTTAAACTAGCCAGGCCCCACGCAATTCTGGTCTCGTCACTTTTTGGGCCAGGCGGGCTTACGACGATCCAGTGTGGCTAAATACAGGTCCGCTACCTGTTCTACATCAGTCTCCCCTGCTTGAAAAGAACTCGTCCCCGAGTTAGCTGAGTTTGAATCACTGGGCTCATTGGGTGGGTAGTACTCATACAAATCTGCGACATTGAATGTAGGGGAAATGGCCATATCGAACGGTAGGTCAACAACATAGGCATTATCATTAATTCGCTTCAAAATCTTGTACGGGCCATATTTCTTCGCTTTTAACTTGTTGTAGGTTCCAACTGGAAACCTTTCTTTACGAAGGTATACCATGACAGAATCACCTTCCTCAAAAACCTTCTTCCTTCTCTTCTTATCAGCTGCTTCTTTATACTTTGGCGGTGGCGTCTTCTAAATGCTTTTTCACCTCTTCTTGGATAGACAAAACCCGTTCTGCCATGTTTTCTGCTGCCACACTCTTTCCAGGCTGCTTGGGTAGGCTCACCAAATCAAGTGCAAGTTTGGGGGGTTGGCAATAGATAATGGTAAACGGAGACTTGCCAGTGGACCGGTTGACCATACTATTGTAAGCAAATTCTGCTTGGGCTAAAGCTAGGTCCCATTGTTTTGGTTTTGCCCCTGAAATGCAACGAATCATGTTACCCAATGTTCGATTAACCACCTCCGTTTGCCCGTCCGACTGTGGATGGCTGGTACTACTGAAGTTAAGGGACGTATCAAATCGTTTCCATAAAGTCCTCCAAAAGTGAGAGAGGAACTTTGTGTCCCTATCTGACGTGATTGACTTAGGCACCCCATGTAGACGAACAACTTCCCTGAAAAACAGATTAGCCACATGTACTGCATCAGAAGTCTTTTTGCATGCTATAAAATGAGCCATTTTGGAAAAACGGTCTACCACGACAAAAACAGAATTGGCTCCCCGTTGAGTTCTAGGTAAGCCCAAGATGAAATCCATGGAGACGTCTTCCCAGGGAGCATTAGGAATTGGTAATGGCATGTAAAGGCCAGTGTTTTGGGATTGTCCCTTTCCAGTTTGGCAGTTAGGGCACCGCCGCACATGATTCTCCACGTCACGCTTAAGTTGAGGCTAATAGTACCGTTCTACTACGAGTTCACGGGTCTTGTCTCGCCCCAAATGTCCTCCTAAACCACCAGCATGCAATTCCCGAATAATTTGCTCCCTTAATGAACTCCTAGGAATGCAAAGTTGGTTCCCGTTAAAGAGAAACCCTTCTCGTATATGCATACCATTCGCGGACTTGCCTTCATTACATTGGGCCCATGTATTACGAAAATCTTCATCGGAATCATACAGCTCTTTCAGACAATCAAACCCCGTAATTTCAGCCCTTAACGTAATCAGATAAGATGCTCTCCTACTTAGCGCGTCTGCTACTTTGTTCAGCTGACCCGATTTGTGTTTTAAGGAGAATGTAAATCGCTGCAAAAACGAAACCCAGCGGGCATGCATTCTATTGACAGTATTCTGGCTGTTGATGGTTTTAAGGGCCTGATGATCGGTGAAAAGAACAAATTCCCGATGTACTAAGTAATGCTCCTATGTCTTCAGTGCTCGTACGACTGCATAAAACTCTAGTTCATAAGTGGTCCACTTGCGGCGTGCGTCATTAAGCTTCTCACTATAAAAGGCTACTGGTTTCCCTTCTTGAGACAGGACAGCCCCAATCCCTACGATAGATGCGTCGCACTCCACTTGGAAAAGTTTCTCAAAATCTGGTAAGGCTAGAACAGGAGCATTGGATAACTTCTCCTTGATCACTGCAAAACTGGTTTCAGCTTCTTCTCCCCACTGAAATTTACCCTTTTTCATGCATTCTGTAATTGGAGATACAATGCTGCTAAAGTTGCGAATAAACCTTCGGTAGAATGTAGCTAACCCGTGGAAGCTGCGCACTTCGGTTATGTTCTTTGGGGTTGGCCACTCTCTGATCGCCCGAACCTTTTCTTCGTCAACCCGAATACCCTCTGCACTGACAACATATCCCAAGAACAATAGGCTGGAGGTCATGAAACTACATTTCTTCAGGTTTAAGTACAACTTACTTGTCTGCAGAACTGTCAGAACGGCCCTCAAATGTTGCAAGTGGTCTTCTTCTGTTTGGCTATATACCAGGATGTCATCGAAATAAACAACCACAAATCTTCCAATAAAAGGCTTTAGAACCTGATTCATTAACCTCATAAAAGTGCTTGGTGCATTTGACAGGCCAAACGGCATCACGAGCCACTCGTACAGGCCTTCCTTTGTTTTGAAAGCCGTTTTCCATTCATCACCCGGTCTTATTCGAATCTGGTGATAGCCACTCTTTAGGTCAAGCTTGCTGAAGATTTTGGACCCAGTCAACATATCAAGCATGTCTTCGAGCCTAGGGATGGGGAACCTGTATTTGACGGTGATCCGGTTGATAGCTCGACTGTCCACACACATTCGCCAACTACCATCTTTCTTCGGAACTAATAGAGCTGGAACAGCACAAGGGCTCTTGCTTTCCTGAATCAACCCTTTCTGTAAGAGGTCATCAACCTGCTCTTGCAAAATTTGGCTATCCTTAGGACTCATCCGGTAGTGTGGTAAGTTAGGTAAACTCGCGCCTGGGACAAAGTCAATTTGATGTTGGATATCCCTCATAGGAGGAAGCATGTTGGGTAGTTCTTCTGGTATGAGTTCCTGATATTCCTCGAGCAATGTTTGCACTCCCTTAGGTACTTCGCACGAACCGCCCACTATTTCTCCTTTGCCTACTATCGCCATTATTTGCGACGTTCCCTTTACTTCTTCAAGGAACTGGTCATGGTTTACTAAAAGAACTGATTTTCCTTGGGCTTGAGGGGCAGTAGAGAACTCCTCCTTCATCGGCCCCAAAACAATCTTCTGCCCGTTCTTGTAAAACATGTACACATTTTCCCTTCCACGGTGAGTAGCATCGACATCGAACTGCCACGGCCTTCCTAATATTATATGGCATGCATCCATTTCTACCACATCGCATTTAACCTCATCGGTATAAGCCCTGCCGATTGAAAAAGAAACAACACAGATTTCGGTCACCCTGGTTTCGAACCCAGTTTTGATCCAGCCAATCTTGTAAAGGTGGGGATGTTTCTCTGTCTTCAACCCTAACTTTCGGACCATGGACGATGAAACAATATTCTCACTACTACCACTATCAATAATAACATCACAAACCTTCCGGCTAACGGTGCACCGGGTTCGGAATACATTGTATCGTTGAGGATGCTCTTCTTGTCGTGGGCTTAGTAATAGTCTCCGAACTACCAAAGAGCGTGATAGTAGCTCACCTTCATCTCTTGTAATGACCTCATCTTCAGTATATTCGGGGCCAATATCTTCGAACCCTCCTGCATCATCCTCACCATGCTCAACCAAGTTTAAGGTGCGTCGTGGCATTGTGCACTGGTTAGATTTGTGACCCGGCTGGAAACACCGAAAGCACTTGTCAGGTCCGGGTCGCTCATACTCGTTCTTTTTCGGTGCTGGTGCATTTTTGCTGGTACTGGCAGTTGTGGCAATGGTCTTCTCTTGACTCCCCCCCACATTTCGATTATTAGGAGTTTGAGAATTCACTATAGGTTGCTTACTCTTCTCTTGGGAGAAACGACTGAATGGAAAAGAGCTACGGGAACCAGATCTTGTTTTAGCCCTCTCTAATAAGGCTTCCGCCCTTTCTGACGCTGTTACCACATCTGACAGTTTATACAAAGGCTGTAAAGCTACTTTCTCTTCTATATCCCAGCGCAGCCCACCTTTGAAACGGGCCGCCATTTGTATTTCTGATTCCACTAGATTGTTTCGAGATGAGAGCATATAGAATTCCTCAGCATAGTCAGCGAATGATCTGGTCCCCTGGTTGCAATCTTGGTACTGCTGATAAAGGACATGTTCATAATCTGGTGGTAAGTAACGAGCCTTAAGCAACTTTCTCATCTTGACCCGTGTAGTCACCGGATCTTTCCCCTGCCGCGCACGAGACATCTTTATTTGATCCCACCACGCGGATGCACCGCCTTGGAGCTTATAGGCCACCAACTTCACTTGCCTTTCTTCTGGGATCCTCATATAGTCAAAGAAACGTTCAACCTCTGTGATCCAATCTAGGAATTCTTCTATACGAAGATGACCTTGGAAACTAGGGAGGTCGATCTTCATACGAAAATCTCTGGAATCGTCATCTTCATACTCACGGTACCTTCCTTGGTTATGCCCAAACGCGTGAACACCGCGATTTTCTCTACCGCCGTTGTTGTTTTCCGCGTAGGCTGGTTGCCTATACGGTCGGTCTGGGTTGCGATTGTAAACAGGGTGTCCACGATCACCGTCGTTGGGCAGTCTGTTCTCCTCGCGGCGTAGTTCCATTGCTGTCAATCGAGCGAGCACCGCCTGCACAGAAGCGTTTAGATCTTGCATCGTCTGATTAACTTCACCCTGGAACTCCATAAACTCGTCTCTCGAAAGAGTCTCTCCCTCACGATCATCGTCATTTGAGGGGTTGCCACCGTTGCGACGATTTGCCATCAGGTTAAGGCAAATCTAGGATCCGAAACTTACCTCTGATACCAACTGACGTAGCGGAAAGCTATGAAATGGGATATAATCTCACAATATAGAGAAAAACACTCAAATTTTATTAAAGATTAATTGCCTAAACGATTACAAAGCGATTCCCTTATAAAAGATTACAAAACATAAGAAAGGAAACAAATTTGAAACAATTCAAAAAAACTGCCAAAAATAGAAATTGCAGAAATTAGAGGATTCTGCAGTGCTGATGTCGAGGATCGCGCGGGATTTGACGGAAGTCAAATCTGACTTTCCAAACTCAACTTATTGCGTTATTAATACTTGCCTTAAATAGTAAATACGCGGATTCGGAGGCCTAAATGAAGGAATTTGGCCGAAAAACGACGTGCATCACCGCCAAAGGCAATGACTTGATTTTTCTGGGCCGTTTCGGGTCAAACTAGCCAGGCCCCACGCAATTCTGGTCTCGTCACTTTTTGGGCCAGGCGGGCTTACGACGATCCAGTATGGCTAAATACAGGTCCGCTACCTGTTCTACATCACATTCGAATTCAATTAATAATGTTTTAATACATCAGAATTCTTTGGTAATAGAATGTAGTATTTAGAGAATGATTTAAAAGTCGAACCAAACATTTCTTATAATTTAACATACTTACCAAAATTTCATGTCCAAGCCAATTTGTTATTTTAAAAGTTTTCTTAGTTAAGAAAACAAGCACTTGATCACCGAAATAGTTTCATTTTATTTGGATTTAACTTAAATATTCATGTGCACACGCATCACATATACGTAAATTTCTAATACAAAAAATAAACATTAGAAATACTACCATATATAAGAGGAAAAAAGATCCAATAATAAGAGATCGGTTGGCCCATATCAATATATAATTGGTAAGGTAACTGAATAAGAAGAGGGAGGATGTTAATGTTGTGTTCCTTGTGATTCCCACGCCGGAGTGCAAACGTCAGATACGTACCACTGTGAGCTGTTACATTCTTATGTAAATAATATTAAATCAAGCCACATAAATCCTGTTTTCTTTCTTTTATTTTCTTTGTCTTGTGATCGGACTACTATGTATATTTGTCTACTATTTATATATATATATATGTATATATGTATGTTTAAAAGAATTTGAAATTAAATATAGAGTTTAGAGCAGTTGAAGAGTTTAAAACCAAATTATGTATAGAGTTTAAAACCAAACATAATTTGATTTTGAGTAAAATAGCATAGAGTTTAAAACCAAACAAAATTTTAATTTGAGCAGAATAACCATCGCAAACATCAATTAAATTAAATTAAATTAAATAGAGTTTGAAAGAATTTGACTTTGGTAGAATCAAATGGTATATTTGTCCATACAAAAAAAGGGAAAAACACTTAAATTATTCGTACTTTTATATATAGTATAGATATAGATATAAATTACAATAAGCTCCTTGTGATTTTTTTGGATTTGTGGGTCACAAGGCAATATTGAATACTTACATAACCCTCTATCTACTTGAGAAATGTTACACGAATAAAATACTCTTCAAAAATTCGATCCAGATAAACTTCGCGTTAATGTGTTGATCGTTAATCCTCCATTAATTACGAACCAAGACCGCGTAAATGTATTTTATAGCATTTTTTTTATATCTGTAAGAAAATAAACGTGTTTACTTATAATAACTTTAATACTAAGTGCAATTTAATTTATGAAGAGAACTTAAATCTGATATAAAAAAAGTTTTTTATTGTTTATTGTGGTTTGTATGATATTAAATACTTTTGATTGTTGTGAATTATGGTTATAAATATATTTTTCAATAATTATATTTAAAAATAAACAAACAAACAAACAAACAAATATATGCTAAAAATATCTCAATTTTATAATTTCAAAATTTTCAAAGAAATTTGTTACATTGACATTAGAAGTTCCTTATAACGGTAAATATCCAAATTCCAACTTCCAATGACCAAGTGGTCAGAAAAATTTTCATGGTACAATCGTATATACTCGGTGTCCCCTTCGTTGTTGACATCCTCCCATATAATACTTGACCTTTTCGAGTCGTAGTCCTTGTTGGCTAACCCGCCGCTTGTCTCCACTAGATCGAAGCCTATTTGATGCCCATGGATTTTGTCAATTGAAAAACCCCCCTCATGTGTTTCGTGGAAGAGCTGAACTTGGCACATCTTCACAACAATACATGCAGATGGTGCTATTTCAAAGCATACCTCTATTCTTTCTCCACCTACAATTTCTTTCTCGAGTGTTATTCTGCTCTGCAAATAGTAATTTCCACGGTTTCGTGATTTGAAATAGGAACGACAACTTCTCCTGCATTGATAACGACTTGCATTATGAGGATCAAGTACCTCAGAAATACGAGTTGATACTGACCCATCTGTCTTGGCCTCATAAGCAGCAAAAACCCTCAACTCAACATAATCTTTCTTTTCTGTAATTGATGGAATATCAAATAAAATATAACATGTCCTTTTCTTTTCTGTAGTTGCTGGAATATCAAATAAAGGAGAAGATATAGTTTTGTTTCTGATTGGACCTGGAAGACCAGCATGTTCAGTGCCTACCTGTTACATAAACATCATCACTTGTTAATGTACGTACGCCCGCACGCACGTGTGTGGGTGTGTGAGAAATATAGAGAGAGAGAGAGACTAACCTGAGAGAGACTATCCATGAAATTCATAACCAGATTACTATTCCTTTGAATGATAAGTGACTTCAAATTGTTGAAGGTCACCATATTGTGTCTCTCAGCAAGGCTAATACAATTATCAAGATAGAAGATTACATATTTCTCACCATCTGATAAATCAGGTAATCTTTCCACTGATGTGCAATTATCCATATATACTGACTTAACATTTGGAGGCAGCTTTGGGAATGATTGAAGACTCTTACAGCCATCTACAACAAGCTCTTCTAGCTTAGATAGCAGAGTAAGGCTGTCCGGTAGGAAACGGAAAATATTTGAACCTAAATCCAAAATTTTCAATGAGGACAAGCTCGCAATTTCTACTGGAATATCTCCATCTGATATATTGCAGTCTCTTGCACTCAATACTGTTAAACACTGCAAAGCAGAAACAGAATTTGGCAGAAATCTCGTTGAACAGGGACTTCTTTTCAGTGTCACACACGAAGCAATGGATGAAAACCAAGAGTTGTTTACTGGCTCTCTTTTATTACACCCATCAATGTATAAGCTTGTAAGGTTCTTGAGAAGTCCCATATTTTCAGGTAACTTGTCTAGATTGGAGCAACCTGTAAGATTTAGGTATCCAAGTGATTTTAGCATACAAATGCTATCCGGAAGATTTCTGAGCTCATTGCAACCTTCCAAATTCAAGTGAGCTAGCCTAACCAAAACTCCAATTGATGAATGAACCTCGAGTAAACTTGTACATCCTTCAAGCAATAATGTCTCCAACACTGGTACTCCGTTGAAGTCCACGGTACCCTTTAGCAAGTTTGAATGACTGAGGTTTAATATCTTTAAGCTTTTAAGAAACTGTTCAACCAAAAAAAATAAAAAAATATATATGAAATCAGGGTCTTATTCGTGCGCGTGTTTGCATTTTGCTAGGCCTCCTAATCTATGGTGAAAAACAAAAGGTTACGGACTGTCGTACCTTGCTACCTTTCCATATTGTATTGAGTTTACTGTACTGCATATCTAGCACCATGAGCTTTTCCATATGAAAAATAGACTGTAAACATTTCAAAGGATAGTGATGCCAGCAGAGCCACCTTAATTGGTTTGACAAATGTTCAAGGCTTCCGGTGACATGTACATTGTGCATCTTAAGCAATCGTAAATTATTAATCCTTGCAAATGATGTAGAGCTAATTTTTGTTTTGCTTAGAGTCGAAAGTACTAGGCTGATACCTTCAATTGCGTCCGTTCCCTAACAAAAACAAGAAAACCATTTATATTAAGTAATTCCAACACATACATGATTACATGAAGCATGTGTTAAGAGTGTGCGTGTGTTTAGGGAGAGAGAGACTCTTAAACTTTATGAATAAGTGAAAAGAGAATTCGTATTTGGCTTTAACCTTATCATTTTGTAGGACATAATCTACATCCTCATGAAACCATAATCGGCTGCGCATTCCTGGATTTTGAGGAGATTCTTCATGAACAATTGCCCTCCCCATATCCCGAACCAAATTGTGCATAATCAGCTCATTATTTTCACCCCTGACTTTTAGTAAACACCTCTCTTTCAACACATTGATTCCAATTTCCGAGTAGAAACCACAATCGTTCAATATAATTCTCGCCAAGTCATTCTCCATTCCAACGAAAAAACATGCAATATGAAGAAATATCACCTTTACATCATCATCCAATCCATCAAAGCTTATCTTGAGTTGCTTTTGAATCTGATTGTCGGGAATTTGTTGTAGTCTTTTAAACGCACTTGTCCACTGTTCTCTGGGTCTTCCGACCAAATGACCACCGAAAATCTCAATAGCTAACGGAAAGCCCCCAAAATAAGCTATTATCCCTTTAGAAAGCTCCAAATAATCATCCGGCGAAGTGGTGGTTTTGAAGGCATGCATATTGAAGAGCTCCAAAGACTCTTGGTCATTCAATTTATCGACTTCATACCTCCAAAGCACTTCAGCCTGATTCATCAAGTGCTTATCTCTTGTTGTTATAATGATTCTACTTTTAGGACCGAACCAATCATTTTGTCCTACTAATGCATATAGTTGGCTCCACTCATCCACGTCATCAAGGACAATTAGAACCTTTTTAGAGCAAAGTCTTTCTTTCATCAGAACCATTCCCCTGTCAACATTTCCAACCTTGAAATTCTTTTCCTTCAGCGTTTCAGAAAGAATTTGCTCTTGGATAAGAATGAGGCCATTGGGTTGCTTTGAAACTTCTCTAACATTTGCAATAAAACTACACCCTTCAAAAAGTAGATAACTTCGATTATAGACGGCTTTGGCTATTGTCGATTTTCCAATTCCACCCGGACCATAAATCCCAACAATGCGAATATCATTATATTCGAAGTTTAGTAAAGAATTTACGGATGCAACACGAGATTCTATACCAACTGGATGCATAGCAACATTCATGTATGTCTGGTTCACTTCATCTTCAACCTTCTCAACAATCTTCTTGATAAACTTCGATTCATGCCTGCAAATTTTAATTCAAACATATATAAACTAGAACATGGTCACATATACGTAATACATGCAAAAAGAAAAAGAAAAATCTGGTAATTCTTGGTAGTTAATTTGGTTGTAAATCTTATTGAGACAATGTAATAATGTTTGATTAAGTGGTTAGTTTGCACTTGGCTTGGTGTTTCTAATTTTGACATTGCTTTTGTTTCTGAATGATAAGAAAATAACATATAGAGAGAGGCTTTATCCCATGACGTATCAGTCGAAAAGTAAAGCAATTTAATTACCTTTATAAAAAAAATTAGTTTTACATTAGGTACGAGTCTGCATAAAAAGAGCGTGAAAACGCATCTCGTGTGCCATGTGCTTTAAAAAGCCAGTATAGTATAGATTTAAGCTAAACGCTAAGTGGGATATTAATGTAAATGAGTAACTAAAATTTTCTATAAACAGGAAAATGAGTTTAAATTTGTTTACCCATTTGCAACATTTTGCAAATCCCATCCTGACAAATTTACAGCTTCAGTTAGAGCAGCTCTCCATTTCTTTATCTCACAACCAAATCCTTCTTCCTTTTCTTCTTCATATCCTGCAAAAGCTTTTTCAAAACTCCCTGTTTGTTTACGTTTCTTTATCTCACAACCATATCCCAAAGCTTTTTCAAAACTCCCTGTTTGTTTACGTTTCCTTATCTCACAACCAAATCCTTCTTCCTTTTCTTCTTCTTCACATCCTGCAAAAGCTTTTTCAAAACTCCCTGTTTGTTTACGAATGTGAGATGGATCAACGTCGTAGAATACAGGAAAAACCAATTGCCCCCTCGTATTCTTACATTCGAGTACCTTAACCATCTCGTTGAGGCAACATCTAGAAGAAGTGTAGTTTTTGGAGAAAACGATAATGGAAATCCTCGATTCCTCAATAGCTTTCATCAATTGAAAGGGAATATGTTTCCCTCTTGGGAGTTGATCGTCGTCTCTGAAGGTGCGAATTCCAGCACGAGTCAAGGCGTCATAGAGATGATCTGTGAAGTTTTTCCGAGTGTCTTCTCCTCTAAAACTCAAGAACACATCATAATTCCATGTACGTGGGGGTGCTAAATATGAAGAAGAGTAGTTGCTTTGGGTGATTGTTGTTGCCATGGTGAATATTATTGAAACAGAGAAAAAGGGATGAATTGGGATCAAATGAAGAAGAAGAAGATTTTGGTGAGAGTTGACTTTTTGAGAGGAAAATTTCAAGAGGGTTATATAAAATCTAGAATTGAGGAACAAGGTTTTTGCAACTAAGGAATTCAATTCCAAATTAATCAGAACGAACTACATAAAAATTTTGTATCATAAAAATGAGAACTGAAACTGAAAAGAACAGAGAGAGTTACAGCATAGGCGGCTGAACCAGCTTGGGCAGAGTTTGCAGCTTGGGCAGAGTTTAGATCCAACTTGTGCTCTCAAAAATTCTTCAATTGCCTCTTATCTCTCGATCGAAGAGAGGGAAGGGGATCAAATGAAGAAGATTAGTACGTGGGAAGGGGGTGGAGTGGGGTGGGTGGGGGTGGTTAAACAACTCAGTACACCTCACCCTCACAGCTACTTTTATGTGCTATTATTAATTTTTAGTCAACCAATCTCCCATTTGCTGCAAGCCTGCAATCCTCATTTTTTTCAACGATTTTGTTCCCATTGATGTTTTCATTATGTAGTTATTAATTTAGGTAAAGTAAAAATACTAATCTTTTTTATTAGAGTAAACAGTTGAAATAATTATTAAACTTTTGATCGAATATCATTTTGACCTTAAATTATAAAATGAATTACTTTAGTCATTCAATTTTACTTTAGAGTAAGTACCACTTTGATCATTCCGTCTAATTTAGTAATACTTCAAACAAACAGATGAACTTGGGTTATTTTACAATTAAACTAACCAAAATACCCATTGTTCCGTCAAAATTAACGGCCAAATTGAACGGAATGATCAAAGTGGTACTCGATCTAAAGTTGGATGGCCAAAGTATAGTATATGTGGCAAATTTGTCCCACCAAGACTGGTTATTTTTAAACCCAATTGAATTCAAATTTGTCTGAGTAACACCCACCTTGCCTCGAATCTGTCCAAGCTTGAATTTGCACACAAAGTATAAAACATTGGACGTGCAAGCCTACAAAGTGTACATGTCTCATTGTTCACACTAGCCTAATGAAAGATGCGGATTACGATGAGTCTGATGCTCTTGCGTTGACCAAGTTGGTAATGTGTTGCATACAAGTAGATAATCCAAAAGAGCCCCCACAATAAGTCAAGTTGTTGATTACCTCGAGAAGTTGTGCACTTTTGAAGTTCTTAGTTGTTAGACACTTGCAGAAAATCAAAGGATTAAAATAAATTAACAAGTAAGAAAGCAATGAAATTCAGATGATATTTTTACCAACAGAGCATTCCATATATATATACAAGAATTACTCAACTAAAACTCCTAGTTTTTCTCCACTAAAGTACCCCACTAACCCCCCTGCTTGCATAACATTTCACAGTCCTACACACTAGTCTGCATATCTTGGGTTCATTTTCGGTTTGCATCGTGGCCTATCACTAGTGATGAATTAAAGGTGAGTATGCACATAAAGTAATGTGGTTGATATGTCCTTTTTTTTTTCATTGTGGTAGTTTTTAGAGACGTGTTACAATTGACTAATGATATCATTTGGTTTTTAGGAAGATGTAAAGTTTCCATCTCATCCTAGCGTGAATCACCACCCTAACGTGATGAAGTTTTTAGGCATCGGTCACAATCCGAAAAGTTTTTTTCAGTCTTGTTTATAGTACCAATGTAAAAGTTTCCTACTTTAGAGATCGAGTTTACGTAAAGATGCGCAAGTAATTAGGTACATCTATGTGCTTGTGATTGTTAGAGCATGTAAATGTTTCTTCTGATAACTGAACATTAGATGGGCGTTTGTTTTGAAAAACACAAAGTTTTTGTGAGCTCTTGCCTCTATGTTCACAAGCAAACGGGCATTTGCTTTTTCATTTTATTTCAAATTTTTTTTCTTGAGAAATGTTTGAATCCACAAGAGCTTGATGACCTCTCAAATGAATTTTTCATGGATCTGATTCACTGGGAGTGTGTCTTCATTAAACTTACTCTTGGATCCGAAGGATTAAATCAGCCCTTCAATTTACAAAGCTCCTTGAACTTCTGAAGCTTTCCACACTGTTTATTGGAATTACTATCTTTTTTCTTTTGAGTTTTCTTGCATTCAGTTATTATTCTAAATTTACTTGTTTTTCTTTGTAGGCCTGAAATCCAACACTGAATCAACATTCTCCTCTAGAGGGATGGATTTCACGGTAGCTGAGAGTTAAAGAAATTCTGAACAGTGTTGGAAAAAATGCGTATGAAAATAATTTTATGAGCCATTTTGAGGGTAATTTTGAGTAGACCTCACACTCGGTTGCAAACGGTTATGGTAGATTCATGTTCACCTCCATGAGTATATTGAAATTGTGTATTTGTTTGCTCAAAATAGTTATGGGGTAAATAAAAAATTGTGACTCAAAGTGAGCTAGTTGATTTGAAAAATGGAATGGAAAGAATGGGAATATGTGAAGTCCCACGTGGAAAATTTGTTGAAACTTTGTTGGGTTTATAACGGTCACCTTGATTGGCTTATAAGGGATAGCCTCTTAAAAGATTTTTAAGCAACTAACAAAAATAAAAGTCTCTCATGCGCCAGCACCTACGGACCTGAAAAGGCCCAGCCGCGTGATGCTTCGTTTTGCACACCCAGATTTTCTTTTTTCATTTCAGCACAAACAATTTGAATTGTTTTGTAAGTGCCACTTGAATGCAAATTTTATATAAAAACGTTTCATGTCTTTTGATTTGATATGCGACAAATTTTTATCACGTACCTACAACATTTTCTATAATTGACCATTTCTATGATGTTCTTATAATTATCAATTGAATTTTACACTTCATACTATGTTTTGTTTATTTGTTATTATTTTTATTCATACTAATTATTCAATTCCTAGTACACGTGTATTGATTAATAGACTTAACAACCATTGTCAAGCACTAAAAACACTAAAACAACATGCAACGCATGTACACGAAAACTAGTGATATGAAAAGGACCTTAACACCTAGATTCGCTTTGCGCCTTAGACAACTATGCCTCCGACAACCAGCCAAGTAAACTTCTCATTAGACAACGGAATTTCCCTCGGTGAGCACTCGTTGATAAACTGATCAAACACCCCCCTCATGCTAGCAGTTATGCTTGAAAATCTATCTAGATTCAAGGTTCTTCTTCTGTATCTTCTTTGTTCAATAATTACATATAAAAATAAATAAACAAATAAGTATTAGTTTACTTTCAATTCATTGTTTCTTTAATAATGCGGTTTAATTTTTGTTGTTACCTTGCCAGCCACTAGCCGATCGATCTCCCGATCAGCGCTGTTGTTAAGATCCATTACATCTTCCAATACTTGTGCAGTGTTAACTATTTTGATGAGGAAGTTGTCAGCAACTCTATCATCGAACAAATGTATATACTTGGTATCCCTTTTGTTGTTGATAATCTAGTCTTCATCCTCCATAATCATCATTTTCGGGTCCTCACCCTTGTTGGCTAACCTGCAGCTCGTCTCTGCTAGATCAAAGCCATATTTACGCCCTTTCATTTTGTCAACTGAAAAACCTCTCGTACATGGTGTTCTGCAGAAGAGCTGAAGCTGGCACAGCTTCACCACAATAGATGCCGATGGTGCTATTTCAAAGTATACATGGATATGTTCTCCACCTACAATTTCATACCTAGGATAACTGAGTGTTATTCGGCTCACCAGAGAGTGGTTTCCACGGTTACGTGATTCGAAACGAGAAAAACAAATTTTCCCTTTACTCTCTGTTTATGAGGATGAACCCCACAAATACAAGTTGCTACCAGCCCATCTTTCTTGGCCTCATAAACAGTAAGAAACTTCAACTCGAGTCTCGAAATAATCTTTCTTAGTTGGAGGAATATCAAATAAAATAAAACATGTCTTTCTCTTTATGACTGGACCCAGAAGACCAAAATGTTCAGTTTGTACCTGTTACATAAACATCACCACATGTTAATGCATATACGAGTGCGCGCGCACGTGAGAGAGAGAGAGAGAGAGAGAGACCAACCTGAGATAGAATATCTATGAAATTCCTAATGAGATTACTTTGAGGAGAAATTCTAAGTCTCTTCACAGAATTAAAATTCAGCATGTTGTGACTCGCAACAAAGCTACATCTCTGAGGATTGAAGAGTATGGATTTTTTACTATTCGATAAATCAGGTAGTCTTTCCATTGATATACAATCATCCATAATAACAACCTTAATATTTGGAGGCAGCTCTGGGAGTGGTTTAAGATTCCAACAGCGATCTACGGCAAGCTGATCTAGCTTGGATAGTAGATTAAGGCTGTTCGGTAGGAAACAAAAAATATTTGCACCAAAATCCAATGTTTTCAATGAGGACAAATTGCCAATTTCCATTTGAATATCTCCATCTGATATATTGCAGTCTCTTGCACTCAACACTGTTAAAGACTGCAGACAAGAAATAGAATTTGGCAGAATATTGTAGAACCGGGACTTCTTCTCAGTGACAACCAAAAAGGAACGAATGAAAATCTCAAGTAGTTTACTGGCTCACTTTGATTACACCCATCAATGGGTTCTTAAGAAGTCTCATATTTTCAGGTAACGTGTCTAGATTGAAGCAACTTTTAAGATTTAGGTATCTAAGTGATTTTAGCATACAAATGCTATCCAGAAGATTTCTGAGCTCCTTGCAACCTTTTAAATTCCAGTGAGCTAGCCTAACCAAAACTCCAATTGATGAATGAACCTCGAGTAAACTTGTACATCCTTCAAGCAATAATGTCTCCAACATTGGTCCATTGAAGCCCACAGTATCCTTTAGCAAGTTCGAATGACTGAGGTTTAATATCTTCAAGCTTTTAAGAAACTGTTCCAGCAACAAAAAAAAATTATATATGAAATTGAATATAATTTTGTGAGACTGTGTTTCACAGTGCATGGGCTACCCCTTACCCCTAGTATAATTAATATAATGCCACCATGAATCCATGGGAGACAAAAGCCATTTGATGATCTTACATAAATATTTTACAATTAATATAATTAAGGATTCTTCCTCAATGGTAGAATTACTTAAGAAGGTAGGGAGTCTATATCAAACGGTTGTCCCTGTCCGCACTAACATGTATAAATTGAAGGACAATCCACCTTGTTCCACTAATAATATCTGCCCAAGTCTATTCGATCAACATTTTATATACATGTAATTAATTAAGGGGTAAATTGTAAGGTGGTTCCAAATGAGATGGGTGATATGACAACACAGAAAAGCAAGATAAATATTTAAGATCCATGCTAACCATCTTGAAATAAATGTAGCTAGCAGGTTAAGTAATTAAAAGGATCGAGCAGAGTACTCACAAAAAGTTCTTCTCCAATCTTAATCATTAACACCATTAATTCTTTAATCTAGATGCACATTCTAATTAAACAATCTAAAATCCAGTTTCACACAGGAAAATAAATCCTCTTGCTTTACAATAGGAAGCAAAAAAAAAGAAATTACCCAGGCTATACCCATCAATTAATTCCACTGTTCATAAAACAAATAATGAACAGAAAACAAATTTGACTATTTCTTTCAACACCTAATGTTTAATATACAAAAAAAAAAATCTTTTTAATATACAACACCTATGAAGCCCACTGAAACTTTTTTTGAGCTGACGATGTTCTAGTTTTTACTAAAAAGTTTGAGCTTCAGATTGAAAGGATACACAGAAAGCGAAAGCAGCTTGACGTGAAGGAAAGATATATATATATATAGAGAGAGAGAGAGAATGAGAAGAGAGATAGAGAGTTATATACAGAGAAAGAAGGGATATACCTATTGAAGGTCGAGGTCCGGCAGCGACGATAGCGGCGACGATGCTTTGTCACCGGGAGAGGAAGAGAATGTGTTTGTGAGAGTGAGAGTGAAAGTGAAAGTGAAGGGGTATAGTGGTATACTGAGAGGAGTCGTCCGGTGAGAGTATATATTGCAAGATTAAAGTAGGTAATTAATCCTAACCGTTTATCTCTCATCGATTAATAGTGATATATTTTTTTATTTTTAGCTGTTTTTTTTTTTTCTTTTTTCTTTTTTGTTCTGAATTTTAAAAATTTAACTCAAAATCGATTCTATTTTTACGCTTTTTAAAATTTATTTCATTTTAATTTTTTTCTCTAATTTTTTTTTAAAATACTATAACTTTAAATTTAAAAATTAAAATTAAATAAAATATATATATTTAAAACATTCTCGTTGAAATCTATAAAATAAGATTTATTATGGCTATTTTTTATGAGAATTTTAGTTAGTTAAAAAAGCTCAAAAAAAAACTAAATCCACTTTTCAATATACTTCAAAATTCTACCGAACACCATATTTTAAAAAATCAACTAAAAATATCAACCAAACATTACCATAGGCATGTTTGGTATGTGTTTATTTTTTTTTTCTCAAATTTTAAAAATTAAACTCAAAATCAACTATACTTTCGCACTTTCTAAAATTTATTTTACTTTATTTTCTCTCTCTAAAAAAAAATTTAAAACACCATAACTTTAAATCCAAAAATCAAAATTAAATAAAAAATATATATTTAAAACATACTCATCGAGATCTATAAAATAAAATCCATTTTGACTATTTTTTGAAAAAAATTTATGAGAATTTTTAGTCGGTTGAAAAAATCTCAAACAAAAATCAAAATCACTTTTCAATATATTTTTAAATTCTATCAAACACTATATTTTAAAAATTCAGGTCAAAACATTCAACAAACATCACCATTATATTTAAACATCGTACAACTTAAAATATACATTAAGAAAATTGAGTATTTATGTCATGTACTATGCAACAGGGGCAATAGTTACTTTAGTATTAAATAACAAAAATATTACTCAAAGATTAACAAAACCTATAAACATACGTAGAAAAATGTATTTAAAAAAAAAACCCCGCAAACATATAAATAGAATTCAAACAGAATAAAGATGCGACGTGAAGAGAGAGAACATATAGTCTATGGTGCTAGATAGACACATTTTATTTTATTTTTAGACATTTTGCAATGGATTTACATACATACAACAACCTTAATCAACAAATAATATCAAATACTTGTATATGTGTTTTAGAAATTAACTGTCAGTGGGATGCTTATTTGTTAAGTGGGTCATTTTTTTGTAAAGGTTTAAAGAAATTAATCTAGACATTTGCTACTCTCTTTTAAAATTTCAAAATCATTCTTCAGTTCTCAAATTTATCATTTGAAGTTATATAACAAGATAAACACATCTTTAATCTTAGTGCCAGAAGTTTGGTTAGCAATATTAATTATAAATAATCACTCTAATGTATAAGTTAGAAGCTTCACAACTTAACAAAAATGCACTTAGAGGATCTTCAATAGTAAATTTATAAATTAAATGTGTAAAAACATGTGGACCAATAAAAAGTAGACATTTGGAGGATAACAATTAAGTTTACACAAATATTTTACACATTTTCATTTGTGCTCCAATAGTATATTTTAAGATTGTTGTGTAAAATTTGAATGAACCAATGACATTGTACCACATGGAATATATATTCACATGTAATATTCAATATTTTTTATGAATATTTTTTTATTTATAATTTAATAGTCAAAGTGGGTATTATTTTAAAAATTTTAATGAGTAGAATTCAAATATACAAATATCATAATAAAATAATATTTTAATTTTTACTTATATTATATTTAATATTTTGTAAAAAGTTGGAAAGATAAAATGATGATGTGGATATGTAAAATATACACCCATTTTACACAAGTAATGATATAGCATGTCTTACATAACACCATTGGAATACCAAAAATTATATATATTGTATAAATTTTACACAAATCTTATGTGTCATGATTTACACATATCCATTGGAGATGCTTTTAAATGTTAAATTGCTAGCTACAAGTAACCACAACTTTGGCTAGCCAAGAAAAAATTGCCATAACGCGAGTCCCACTTTTTAACTTTTTTGAAGAGCCATTTAAATAATGTCATGTGTAACTAAAGAGTGATTAGTTTAAGAATCACGGGAGTATAAAAATATATGTTAATTAGTAAGTAAATAATGTACAAATCAGTTAGTAAAAATGTGTTAATATAACACCTTGAATTAAATTTTGGAGGCTACAAAAGCATTATGTGGCTAATAGTAATTGTGGTATAAGATGCAAAGAAAGATTAATCAAAATACGTAAAAGCTGACTTAGATACCGCGTGATATAAACTAAAAAGAAAAACACTTTAACAAGTAAAAAGTTAGCATCTTCATAAAATATGCTCTTAATCTAAGGTTTATAGCCATAAAGTGTCACAAATCACTCCTTTCTTTACAAACTTTTGACTTTGAGGCTTAGATGTAAGACTTTAGTGTGTTAAAAAAATTTAAAAAATAAAAATAGGTGAATGCTACAACTTTAGAGCGAGATTGATTGAGGGAAACTGCATGGAACCCGCTAAAACACAAACAGACGTTTTATTTGGGTCCAAAAAACCAAAACAAATAAATTAATATAAAATAATTTTAAATTGTTTAATTTATAAATTATTTAATTTAAATATTTAATTATAAAAATAAATTAATATATGAAAAAAAATATCTAGAGAGAGAAAGTATGAAAAATTCTCTCTTTTCTCTCCTCTACCTGATGAACTTTTTAAAATCCAAAGTTTACACTTGGTTTTAATAATGAGCAATAGAAAGTGTTTACAACAAAAGAAAGAAAGGTAACCATGGACTTGTTTGGTGCAGGGGGTTAAGGTAACCTGAAAACTGAATGCTCAAATTAAATTGACTCGAATTGATTTATAAAAAATCTGAACCGAAGAAAAATTAAAACCAAAACAAAAAAATCGAACCCAAGACAAATTAATTTGGTTCGGGTCTGGGGTGTGCATGTGAATCCTAAAGTAATGTACAAGCCTATAATATTTGCATGTATATAGACAAATTTGTTTATTTATTTAATTTTTTGTATACAGAGAATTAGTGCCCCTTGAATTTGCAATGCTCCTTGAATTCTTGCACGATCACAAATGGCCCTTAAATGTTTTCAATATTGATTCAGCAAATATTACATATGTTTGATTCAGCAAAACCATTCTTCAATATTCAAATTTATCATTTGAAGTTATATAACAAGACAAACGCACCCTTAAAGCATTTTCAATCTTTTTTTTTTTTAACAAATTCAATCTTAGTGCCATATGTTTGGTTAGCACTATAAATAACCACTCTTAATGCATATGTCAGAAGTTTTGCTACTTTACAAAAATGCACTTAGATGTTAAATTGCTAGCCAAAGCCAAGTAGGGGTGTGTACGGTCTGGTTGACCGAACTAAACACCAGTGGACCGGACCGGACCAGACTGAATGTATCAGTCCAATGAATTTTTAGACTGGATCGGACCGAAATGAGTGTTAAGACTGGACTAGACCGAAATGAGTGTTAAGACCGGACGGCACCAAATCAGTCTCGTTTCGGTCAATCCATTCGGTCTAGTTTTTGTTTTTGGCCCATTTTTTTGACTTTTTATAATATGTCATGTGCTTATATTCATGTTAGTTGACCAATTTTATGACTTAACCATAGCATTAATTGGTTATCCTCGTAATGTTTAACCGCTTTTAATCCAAAACATTAAAATAGAAAATAAAGAGGCAAACCGAATTACTAAGCCAGCAAAAAAACATCCAACAAGTAATTCGAAAATAAATTCTCAAGAAAATTACGAACACTTTAGGTTTTGTGAAACTAATCTGCTACAAAGAGAATACTTTAATCTAAACGTTGTGATGATGAAACCAATTCATATATATAATATGATATAATATAATACCGGCCCACCTGAAGCCTTAAAAATCTAAGACTGGGGATTAGACCGAATTGTTTCGGTCCTTCTAAATTTCGACTGGACCGGATCGAATTCAAATGGTCCGGTCCAAATCGATCCATTTTCCAGTCCAATTCATTCAATTTGGCAGTCTGGTTCAGTTTCTGAACACCCCTAGCACAGGTACTTGACCACTTTGACTAGCCAATAAAATTTTGCTAAGTAATAATGCGAGCCCACTTTTTAACCATTTTCAAGAACCACTTAAATAATGATATGTGTAACTAATGAGTGATTAGTTGAAGAACCAACGAAGTATAAAAGTGTATGTTAATTAATAAATAAATAATGTACAAATTAGTGAGTAAAAATGTGCTGACATAGCACCTTAAATCAAATTTTGAAGGCTACAAAAATATTATGTGACTAGTAGTGGGTGTTGTCTAAAATACAAAAAAATAATAATCAAAAAGCGTGAGAACAGGCTCAAACTGCTTAATATAAACTTAAAAGAAAAAAAAAAGTTTGGCATCTACATAGAGTATGCTCCTAATGTAAGGTCTATAGCTAGAAAATGTCATGAAATCACTCCTCGCTTTACGGTATAAACTTTTGACTTTGAGGCTTAGATGCAAGACATTAGTGTGTAAAAACAACAAAAAAAGCTACAACTTTAGTGCATGACAAATTGAGGGTGACTACATGGATCGAGTTAAAACGCGATTATAGACAAGTTATTTGGGTGCGCAAATTAACGTGTTATTTGGGTTAAAAAAGCAAATTCAATCTATTTGAATCTCTTTTCTATAAGTTAAACTAGGGGTGGAAAAAAATACCATTTGTACCGTACCAATCCGTACCAAACCGAACCATTACCAAGATGTACCGAAATTTGGTAATGGTACAATACCGATCGGTATTGTATACCATACCAAATTATTTTGGCACGGTACCGGTACTCAAAATCCTTACCGATGGTATACCGTACCGTACCAATAAATTGGTATTACCATGGTATACCGTACCATACCAATATCGTTTGTACCATTTGTACCAAATACCCAAAAAATAGAAAATTACCAAATTATGAATTGCGTGTTGTTTGTTTATCAGCATAAGAAGCATAGTATTATGGTTCTGAATAATTAAGACATTTTTGTGCTATCCTTAAAGGGAGGATTAGTTATCCACATTGTTGTATCTTTTGTAAGAGTTACGTCCGTGAGAGTTCTTGGCTTGTATTTAAATGTATTTTCAAATAGACGATTAATTTGAATACTAATGGTGGCTCACCTTATCTATAGACAAGAGAGTTATTTTGCATACTTGTTTGGAGTCTGGGAGTCTAGGTTCTATGGAGCTATTGTATGTTTCGTTCATTAAAATTATCAAATTCTAATATTCTATCTCACCAGTAGTTTAGTTTGCATTTGAACTATTCAGTGTTACGTGAATGTTTTCTTGCCAGTGGCAAAAGAATATTAAAAGTATTTAATTTTCTTTTCGTGCTTGCAGAAAAATGTCAAATTGTAACTTTTGTTTTTTCAAATGCGTATTTATTGTATCTGATATGCAGATATTGTCTCTGGTAATTGCTGCGTCTAGATTTTAAATCGATTTCTCTATGAGATTGCATTTTAGGTTTTAGTGCATACCAAAATGATCGCCATTGGCTACTAAATTGATCATGACTGCCGGCTTAAGAATAAGTTATTAGTGGATTTTTATACCATTATTACCATACCAACCTGTGATGATGAATTAGCAATTTAAATAACATATCCACTTATCATTTATCATCCCTTAATCAATCAAATGCTAATCATATTAAACTTCAAATATTTATCATTTTTTTTTCGTATTAAATTTTTCAGCTTTAATCTGATAAATGTGTATTTGTTGATTATAATTTATAATCAACACATACACATTAAACTTAGTGTTTTTATAATCAACAATACACGTAATTATAAAGGTAAGTATGTGTTTTTAGAACAATCATTGCAAAAATTTAATTAAAGGTAAGTAAAAATAACGTAATTATTTTGTTTTAACAAAAAAGCTCACTTTTACCGTCCACTTTAAGGTTTTATTTTTATGATTGATTTTTTGGTATGTATCATACCACACCGTACCATACCAATATTTTGTATACCGAACTTGATATTGAAAATTTGGTATGGCAATGGTAATAAATTTTGGCGTACCAAATTTTCGGTATGGTACACGGTAACCCGGTATAGTATGGTATTGTACAAATCCACCCCTAGATCTGCTTAGTTCAATTTTATCTTATATTTAAAGGAAAATGAAATTGTTGTTTGGGATTATATAAAATACTAGTTAGGAACTGCGATGCACGGTGTTTAATAATTTTTTTTTATAATCTGTAGATTATTAAAAAAATTTATGTACAAATTACATAGTTTAGAATATGTTTTGAATGTTATATATATTCTATACATATTAAAATAGAAATTCCAAAAAAAAAAAATTTGGGAGCAAAGGACGAAAACCTTTAAATGGTTTTTACTTTTTAATTTTGTGGCATTAACTCAAATTGCTGTATTGCAGTATACTAACTCAAATTGAAACGGAAACTCCAATCATAATTAATATATTTAAGGAAAGAGTCAACTAAGAATTGTTTCAAACAATTAAATTTAGAATTTCAGATGACACATCCAAAATGAAAGAAAAAAAAACTATTACCTTTAAAAAGTTGATTGCGTGCAATTATTAATTTCCCCCCTCTCTCTCTGTTGTCTTATCCACTGAACATTCATTCTTAATTATTAATTTATGCCTTTCTCCAATAATTGTTGAGTTCCTCTATTAAGAAAATAGAAAAAAAATAAAAGTGCGTTAGTGTATGTTAGATAAAAAAGAAAAAATACATGTACTCATTATTTGAAGTAACAAAAATACTCCCCCATCTTAAATCAATAATTTGGATTTTCTTTTCAAGATTTATTAAATTAAGTCTCACTTCTATACTATAAGAAATGATCAATGTATCAAATATGAAAATATAAAATTTATGGTTTTCTCCATTAATTTAGTTAAAATTAATGTTTCTATAAAATATATTAAAATCAAAGTAAAATTATTAATTTGAAACGGAGGTGCAACTTAGAAATAAGAAATACAATTTGTTTCCATGCACCTTCCTTTTTCCCTTTTGCATGGTTAGATTTTGCCTATATAAGGTTTAATCTCATGTATAACAAATAGTATAAAATATATATACTGGAAAGATAAATAAATTAAGCCAAACTTCTTTATTGAAGACAATCTAATACAAGAAAAGAATTAACTTACGATTGAGTCAGTTTGTGAAATTTGTTCCATGCCGCGTGCTTGTTCATTCTATTTGTAATATGAAATGTTCTTGTATGGAACAAAAAAATTAATAGATTACCAAGATTAAAGATTTTATGTTTGATACATATATAGTTTAATTAGTCAATTAAAAATCACTATACCCACAATTTCTTACCTAATTTTCTTGCTTGATCGTAAGATTTTAAGCGGCCACTTAATTTATAAACAGAAAGGTTGAATTACCTGAGGCTACTACATGCAATAATTTTCACCGAGACTTCAAATACTGTAAGATACAATGATAAAGTATTTGAAAAAATATATTTTTTTATCAACTACAACCTTTAAGAAGAAAAGATGGAAATAGTGAACATACCAAGATATGGCATAATTTATTTTCCCCAAAATATGCACTCTTAGGTTCGTGCTAACAACAGATTTCTCTCATAAAATCATATAACCATTTAACAAAATAGCTTATTATTGCTTAATACAATTAAGAGACGAAGTCAAATTTAAATAGAAATTGATACTTGTTAAATGATTTAAACTTATGATTGGCAACGAAAATTTCTCTAAAGGGATATGAAGAGAGTACAATAAAACAATATTTTGCAAAAATTGTTTCATAGATAAAATTAATTTTTTATTTGAAATAAAAAGAAAATAATATGCAAGCACAAACATTAGATTACGAAACATCATATAGGGTGAATTGGTTCTACTGTAAATGCTTGGATAAAATCTGAAGAATAAAAATCACAATTTCAATATGTCTAGTCAATTATGCATCAAACAATTAAACAATTAAATTAATTAAGTTTTTTTACACATGGCTGAAGATAATGCCTTGCAAAACACAAATTACTACGTATATAATCAGACATATTAAAGAATATTATAAATTAAAGTCATGTGGATTCTATTTTTCACTAACCCGTGTATGCAAAATTTGCTGGGGAGAGATAAACGCCATGACCATGTGATTCTCGATTTGTAATTCTTTTACATAGATTAAATCAATTATCAAATTACCGTATAAAAATTAAAAAGTTAGAGAAGTTTGAAAATTGGCTTAAAAGAGACTTAATATAATTGGGAATTGAGTGGCTATTTAATGCAATAAGTAGGTAATTAATGCATTAATGAATAAATAGGTAATTAATGCATTAATGTAATAAATAGGTTATTAATCTATCTAAAAACGAAAATTTCCAAAAAAGTATATAATAATGGGCCAATTAAAAAAAAGGGCTTATTAGAGAAAGATTTTCACACTAAAGCCAAAGAATAATTTTTTGAAAAATAAAGGGCCTATTTTTTTATTTTATTGATAATATGACATGTGTCTTTTTTTTTCATTATAAAATGACATCCCAACCCTTAAAATAAACTAAAAAATACCAATATGCATTAAAATATGGACTGCAATATGAACTTTGCAGTCCATATTTCACTGCAATGTGAACTTTGCAGTCAATATTTTTAGTGCAAAGTTCATATTGCAGTCCATATTTTACTGCAATGTGAACTTTGCAGTCCATATTTTTAGTGCAAAGTTCATATTGCAGTCTATATTTCACTGCAATATGAACTTTGCAGTCCAAATTTTTTGTGCAAATTTCATAAAAAGGGATAATTTAGGTAATACATAACATGTTTTTATTAATTAAATAATATTTAAATTTATTCAAATACATTCATTTAAAATATAAAACAAAATAGGCTTCTTACACTAATTACCAATTAAAAATAGGCCCTTCATTCAAAAAAATATTATTCATTGAATTTTTAGTAAAAATCATTGTATAATAAGCCCTTCTACCTAATTGTAGCTATAATAAATAATCTAAAAAGAGAAAGACCAAATAAGCCGGAAACTTTTTTGAGGTTGTTTTGTTTTAATATATATATATATTTTAATCCACTCTTTCTTTCAACGTGAGGCTGCCATGTGGCACCATCATTACTACTATAAATGATCCAAATAGAATTCTAACAATTACACGGCTGTTCATATCTAACAACTGTACATATATTTTTAAATTATGGTGTTTTAAATGTACTCACACAATCAATCTTCTCATTTTAATATGAGAATATTTGTTTTTCATCTTATTAAATTTTTAAAAAGTCTTGCACTTTATCCTAACAGTGGGTTGAGTTTATTGAAATAATATAAGAATAATAAAATTTCGCTGCTAAAAGTAAAAATATTAAATAATATTAATTTTTTCATTAATATAAAACATAATAAATAAAATCTACATTGTTCTTAATAAATTTTAATAAAATTTCATCTAAATAGTACCTCCAAGATAAAAAATGTTAATTGTCATAAATAAAGTTTTAGTAATTAAATAATATTTTATATAATCTTTTACTGTTCATTACTCTTAAATAGTTATTATTCATATTTCAAATTTATTTACAAATTTTATTTTTATCTTTATAAAATAAGTAAATAAAAGACTTAATTCGCTACACCAAAAACATTAAAAGATCAATTTGTTGTATGTAAATATATGTCATCTTTCGTGAAAGGGGGAAAATGAATGGAAAAATAAAATAGTTTTCATAAAAATAAATCATTTATTAAAATATTTTGTTACTTTCGATTTTTATAGTATTTAATTTTTTGGAGATTCAAGAAAACCATTTCCTTACAAAATATTAAAATGATAAAAAAAAATCTCACCAAACTATTTCCTTTTTCAATATTTTTTTATGAGTAATTTTAAGAATTTAAATATTGAAATAATAAAAGTACAATATACAATACATAATTTTATTTATTTATTTATGACATATTAGGTACATGTTAATACTGACTCTCTTTAACTTTAATATTTATTTATGCTCATATTACTTAACAATTTTTAATATTTATTTATGCCAACGAAAGGTCAAAAAACAACGAAA
Organism: Lonicera japonica; assembly: GCA_021464415.1. Classification (NCBI taxonomy): domain Eukaryota; kingdom Viridiplantae; phylum Streptophyta; class Magnoliopsida; order Dipsacales; family Caprifoliaceae; genus Lonicera; species Lonicera japonica. The sequence continues at coordinate 40,619,359 of CM038465.1, read as the reverse complement.
TGGTGCAAGAGCAAGTAAAATATGATGTTATAAGATAAATTCCGTACCTTGTTCATTACCGTTTCAGAATGCAGCCTTGACTACCAGTATTCTCATTTTATGGAAACGACTCATCTAATTTAGTATTCACTAAGGCCTCGTTCACTTGCCACTTAATTTGCCACTTAAATCTGAAAACTTAAAATTTTCAGATTTAAGTGGTTGTAAAAGTTGTTCACTAACTAAAAAAATTAAGTGACCACTTAATTTTTACCACTTAAAACTTAAAATTTTCATCCAAAAAATTAAGTGGCAAAGTTGCCACTTAAATCTGAAACTTAATTTTAAAGAATAAAAAAAGACTACTTTACCCTCCAACATTTCTCAAAATTACACAAAATCAATCTCACCCTTCTATCAAATTACTTCAGCCCCAATTAGGTCACGCCCGTCTCCATCTCCCGCGCCGCTCGTCCGTCCACGCCTGCTCGTCCTCCACGCCTGCTCGTCGCCGTCTCTCCATCTCCGGTGAGATCTCTCTCTCGCTCTCTCTTTAACACACACACACGCATGTTCTCTCTCCCTCGTCTACACGCACACACAGCAACGCACAGAGCAACGCATAGACGACACACACACAGAGAGCAATGCACAGACGACACACACACACAACAACAACGGGATTCCACACAGAACGATTGGTCAAAGAACGATTTCAACATTCTGGTGCGACAATTAGTAAGTATTTTCACGAGGTTTTGTGGGCAATGCTCCACTTTTCTCAAGAAATGATAGTCCCACCTAAGTTTGATGGTTCTATTGGAGAAATTCGATATCATCAACGCCTTAGGGAAGGACCATTCAAAGGAGCTGTAGGAGCGTTGGACGGCACATTAATAAATGCACATGTTCGACTTGATAAACAAGTTCCTTTTAGAGGAAGAGGAGGAAAAGAATGCTTTCAAAATGTCATGGCTATATGTACTTTGACATGAAATTTACGTATGTAATGGCTGGATGGGAAGGGATTGTGCATATTCACGTGTCTTAAACGAGACTTTACGTGATTCGAAAAACAAGTTTCCAATGCCTCCTGAAGGTGATGTTCACTTTAACTATTTTTAAGTATTATAGTTAATATTTATTTATGTCTTTGAGGTAAATTGTTTGTCATTAATAATTGTAGGGATGTATTATTTGTGTGATGCTGCATACACACACACGAGAGGTTTCATGTGCCCTTACAGAAGTAACGCTATTGGTTGCCCGATTTTCGACGTGGTGGCAATGCAATAGATAGAAAGGAGAAATTCAATCATGCACATGCCAAGTTAAGAAATGTGATTGAAAGATCATTTGGTGTTTTGAAGGCAAGATTTGCAATACTGCGTAAAATGCCTCCATATTCTTTTCGTACTCAAGTCCATATTGTAGTTGCATGTATGGCAATTCATAATTTTCTTCGTCGCGTTTCACTCAACGATGAGTTATTTCATGTATATGAAAATGAAGACGTAGAAGTACCTGAACAACTACTTATGGATGTTGAGCCAGCAGAAGCTCCACCAAGTTATCAACAAATATTCGGGACAGAGTCACAACAACAAATGATCGCTTTGCGGGACGAAATTGCAAATCATTTATTTAGTGAAAATTATAATTTGTAATTTTAATGTTTAATTCTGAAACTTTTAATTAACTTCTAAAACTATTATCCTATGGTTTGATGGTGTTGAAGAACAATGTTTAATTAACTTTAATATATTATTATGTCTTTATGGTTTAAGATTTTCTTCTTTACTTTAAAGTTGCTCTATACTTGGTTCAATGATTGAAAGATAAGCTTCTCAATGTTTAAATAATTTTAATTTGATATAATATTATGTCTTTCTTATTTTCATTTACAATATGTGTTCAAAATATAATAATAAGGGCAAAATGGTCATAATAAAAAAAATTCAGATTCAGATGTGTTATATTAAAACAAACAACATTTTTTCAGATACATTTTTCAGACGTAAACAAACAACTTTTTCAGTTTTCAGTTTTCAGTTTTCAGTTTTCAGTTTCAGTTTTCAGTTTTCAGATTTCAGATTTCAGTTTTCAGTTTTTTTACTAAACGGCACCTAAGGGTCGGTTTGATATAAAAAATTAGAAAATAATTTAAAACGCTGCTCATTTTTATGAGATATTAGAAAAGCGACAAGTGCGCTATGTTTTCCTTATTTTCAATAGAAAATTTTTTTTACTACCACCCAAAGCGTTTTTTTCATAAGAAAATAAAACATTTTACCAAATCACTTGTCTCTTTGTTCAACTTTCTATAAAAATTAGTAGTGTTTTAATTATTTTTAACTTTTTTTTATCAAATGCAACATAAATGTTACATTCAAATTTAAAATGCTATATCATAATTACGAAATGCAACTGGCTAAATGATGATTTGTGGCAACTGAACCCACACCAAAAAAAAAAAAAGTAAGGGTGTGTTTGATTGGGAGTATTTTCCATGGAAAATACCCATTTTCCACTTGATTTGACAACTTAAGGTGTTTGATTGGCTTTTTTTTCTAGGCAATTCAATTGCCACTTTTGGCTCACACACTTACATTTTCCTTGTAAACAAGGAAAATATTTTCTTTGGGGGGGACTAGTTTTTATTTTCCAGGCAATTGCACGGTTTTCGAGACAATATTTTACCCATTTTTTACACTAAAAATGCTATAACTTAAACTACAAAATTCAAAATTTAATAAAAATTTTATATTTAAAATCTACTCATCAAGATCAATCAAACAAGATCCATCATGACTATAAAATTATGTAAAAAAAATACCCATAATTTTTTCTACATTAAAAATGCCACAATACAACCAATATTTTCCGGGTAGAAAATTAAGGCAATCAAACACATTTAATTACATTTTCCATGCAACTCAATTCTAGGCAATTCAATTACCTGGAACTTATTTTCTTTCCATGTAAATTTCATGCTTGCAATCAAACGCACCCTAAGGTTAAAAAGAAAAGAATATTACCCTCTTTAAGGCTTCCCACCTATGGGGTGCCTCCATCTGTCGCTCCAGCACCAATAGCAGTTGCGTTGGATTGACCGTTAGCTACATTAAAAAGTATTAATAAATATTGAAATTAGGACATACATTCCCAATAATCCTGTCCAACGGACAGAATAAGGTTGATAAAGTTAACCTTAGTTAAATTTTGTCAGAGTGTTCCAAGGTAATCAACCAAATGATTGTCAGTATTCTCAAGGACATGTAGTTTGGGTTTTCGTGTTGTATTTTCATCCTATCAACATATAAGTATTACAGTATTAATGTTAATTTAAACACAATCAGTTTAATTAATTTTATTATTTATATTAACTCGAACACGACCTATTTATTTTATAAATTACATGGCACGACCTGATTAGACTAACTCATTTAATAAACAAGTTGCATTAAACTTATAGTTTGACACGACATGATTAACCTATTTAAGATAATAATGACAATTAAGTCTCATATGAAAACAATTAACTTGTCTTATAATAGTTTTAAATTTGTAATAAGTAATAATAAATATCACCAAATAATAAAATTCAATATTTAATCATAATAATAGTAAACTAAAGTCAGAACTATTTTTACAAATAGATGAAAAAGTCACTGTAATAAAATCAGAAATAAGGGGAGGTCAATTTAATTTCTGAGAAACAAGGATTAAACCAAAGACTAAGGTTACTATTATCAAATTGACAACCGTGCCCCCTATTCTTCAGAAATTTGACAACCCCTTGTTTTCATAATGAGACTATTTACAACCCCCATTTCTCTCTATAACACCCTTTATCTCATAAAACCCCTTAAATGTAATTTTTTTAATAACACCCCCCTATTTACTCTCCTGATGTGGAGAGAATATTGATATTTACTCTCTGATGTGGGGAGAGTAAATGGAATAAATTCGGCTAAATGAAGAGACTGGATTTTAAACCCAGACAAATTTTAAAGTTAATTCTCCTCATGTGGGGAGAACATTGATATTTACTCTCCTGATGTGGGGAAGTAAATGGAATAAATTCGGCTGAAGTGAGGAGACTGGCTTTTAAATCCACTGAAAATTTTTAAAGTTAAAACTCTCCTCATGTGGGGAGAAATAAATTTACTCTCCTGATGTAAGGAGAGTAAATATGTTAATTGAGGGGGGTGTTTGTGAGAATAAGGGGGGTGCTTAAAAGTAATCTATTCAAAATTAAGTGGGGGGTGTTATAGAGAGAAATGGTGGTTGTAAATAGTTTCACCCTTTCATATCATTAGCTTTTAAACCCCTACATGCAGGGGAATGTGTAATAATTATGTAAAAATGGGAGGAATGTCTAACTATTACCAAAAAATAGGGGAATAAGTCTAATTTTTGCTTTTTAAAATAGGGGAATAATTGTTACCTTCACTCTCGTTCCATTCGACAATGTTCGTTACTCCTTTATTGGTCCCACATGAAAAAAGCCTAAAAATGTTGATTCCAAATTTTAAGCTTTCACAGGCAAAAACCATTGAAATGGTACAAAGGGTCTAGTGAATCACCTTTTACCATCGTCGGAATAAGTCATTCTTGTGCAAGAGAGTCCCGGGGCATCCAATGAAATCCTACATCCCAAATTGTCATATAACCATGCTTTTATCTCTCTATTTGTTGATGTTGAAAATAGAATCTGAGGCACTTAATAATAAATGTACATGAAATAACTAGATTAATTAATTGCATAAAGAAAGTAAAGGCAGTAAAATGAACAGTAATGCAAACTTACCGGCTTCATCAATCGATAATTAATACAGTATGCATTGATGGTTGTACATTATGGGAATGTATAACTCATTAATGCATCCGGTATCAGTGGTAGACAGAGAGAGGAAGGGGGGGGGGGGGGGGGTTCCCTCAAGATATTTCAAACATTCATTAGTATTAGTTATATATATATATATATAAATATAGTTGTTGGCACTCTTTAAATAAAATTATGCATTTTTTATTTTGTTATTAAAAAATTTATCTCTAAAAATTATTTTAGAGTGTTAATTTTTTTTTATGGAGTGTCAATATTTATACCCATTATTATTTATATTATAAATATATAATAAATTTAAGTGGCTATGGAAGATGATTATCTTGCAAATTACTTGATCGCATATATTGAGAAAGAAATTTCTAGATGCTTCAACTTTGATACCAATCATAGATGAATTTCGTGGGATGAAGAATCGTCAAGCGCGACTGATGATGTCTAAGTTTAGAATAAATAACTTCTTAATTAAAAAATATTTTTTTGAAACTTCTTGTCATATTTTTTATGTTGTGTTTTAACCCCCCATGTATTCCAAATCCTGGATCCGCCACTGTCCGGTATGATTATCCAATTGATAAAAGTAGTAAGAATATTTTTTTCCTAAAATGAATCATGTGAGGTCCTGACATGAAGTCCGTCTGTCACATGAGAGTATATAAAATAAACTTGAAGAGGACTATAGAAAGAAAAAAACTAAACTTCAAAAATGAACTAAGCCTATACAACAAAGTTCGCTACCCGAAAAGAGCAAAATTGCCAAAATACAAGGCCAGAAAGCAAAACACAAGTAAAAAAGGCCGAATACAAGGCCTGAAAGAAAAAAAGCAACCGACATCGGAATGCATCAACATGAAGGAGCTAAAAATCATTAAGACTTTCTGTGCTTTTTAAGAGATTTGTTCTTGTCTCAGGCAAGTTTTCTTTTTTGTTCCGTGAATGCGAGGAGTGAGGGTTAAGAGGATCCCCATCTTCATCTTCTATACAATCTTCCCAAGTGTAGAAATGATCTTTGAGTTGCTCATAGTGGAAAGCCAAAGCTTTGGAGAAAAATCATTAGAGAAAATTAATTCTATTAATTTATCATTAGAAAAATTAAGAGAACAATTGTGCTCCTGTGGTGCCAGAAGAAAGAAGCTGGTCAAGGTTAGATGACCCCTAGTCCAAAAGAGGAATAATGGGTTGCAAGGGAAGTTCATTAATGAATTGATTTAAAATTAAAATGGAAGTCTCAACATAAAGAGGCCCATTGTCCAAAGAAATAGCGGGTTACTGTGCAGAGAGGGGTGGGGTTCATGATAATTGGACCTTTGATTAAGAGGTTTTAGGCTCACAAAAAGGGGAGGGGGTTAGCCATGTCAGCCAAGGGGTAAAAAATTGGCCTGCAGGAGGAGGTTGGTATTTGCACTCCTCAATTTTTTTATTTATTTTTTGTGTGTGGTTAACACCCTTTAAATATGACCAAGTTCAAAATTAAAATCAATATTGAACATAAATCAAATTGAATTGACGTTGAATCCAAAGTGATATCAAAATTTATCTATCAAAATCTAAAATTAAAATATAATTAATAAAACAAATAAAGTCTAGTGAACTCCTCGAGGTTAATGAAATTGTTGCAGTTGTTGCTGATCTCGTGCATCGTGATTTGAGATCCAGCGAAGAAGGGAGAAGAACGTAGTATATCCACAATCTTATTCTTTATATATATATATATAGTATATCCACGTATGATAGAATTAAATTTTAATCTTACAAAAATTAAATCAAATTGTGGCGAATCTTGCTTATATAATTAAATTAATTCAAGAGGTGCTTCAACCAAGAACAGAAGAAGAAAAACTTCGATTGTTGCAACTCCGATGAGAAGAATTCTGTATCACTCGGAGTTCTAGACCTATGAAAGAATAGGGTTTTGTAATTAATTTTTTAATTTTTAAAAATTTAAGTGGATTATAAAATAAATTAGCACTATTTTTTTAATGTATAAAAATTAGGGTTAGTGGGTTGAATTTTACGCTATTTTTTATTTTAAGATTAACATAGTTTTGATTTTTGGTGAGATGAGAAACCGATTATGTAGATGCATTTAAGAACACCCTTTATAATTTAAAATTTACATTTGCTTTACAAATCCTACCAATGCCCATTGCAACTTTTGATTAAGAAAGAAACTAGCAAAGTACATGTTCACACACACGTGTATATATATACAGAAATTTATGGGCGGACAACAGGAAATTTGCTCAAGGTCCCACAAATCTCAGCGTCGGCCCTGTAATTGTAAGTCTTCCAATACTTGTGCAGTGTTGACTATTTTGATGATGAAGTTGTTAACAACTCTATCATCGAACAAATGTATATACTCGGTGTCGCTTTTGTTGTTGAACATCTGGTCTTCATCCTCCATAATCAACCTTTTTGGATCCTCATCCTTGTTGGCTAACCCGCTGCACGCCTCCACTATATCAAAGCCATAACTACGCCCTTGCATTTTGTCAACTGAAAAACCTCTCATATATGGTGTTCTGCGGAGAAGCTGAAGTTGGCACATCTTGACCACAATAGATGCCGATGGGGCTATTTCAAAGACAACCTCTATTCCTGCAATTTCATACAAACAATAATGGTGTGGAATTCGGCTCACCAAATAGTATTTTCCACAGTAATGTGATTCGAAATGAGAAAAACAAACTTTCTGTTGACAGCAACTTGCTTTATCAGGATCAAATACCCAAGAAACACGTGTTGATACAAACCCATCTTTCTTGGCCTCATAAACAGCAAGAATCTTCAACTCAAAAAAATCCTTCTTATTTCTTGGAATATCAAATAAAATAGAACACTTTCTTCTTGGACCTGGAAGGCCAACATGCTCAGTGCGTGCCTGTTACGTAAGCAACATCATATGTTAATTTATGTATGTTTGTGTATGTGAGAGAGAGAGAGAGAGAGAGAGAGAGAGAGAGAGAGAGAGGGAGAGACCAAACCAACCTGAGATAGATTATCTATGCAATTCCTAACCAAAACACTGTGAGGATAAATTATAAGTCTTTTCACAGAGTTCAACTTCAGCATGTCATGACTCGCAATGAAGCTACATTCTCGAAGATTGAAGAGTATAGATTTTTTACTATCTGATAAATCAGGTAGTCTTTCCATTGTTATACATCCATCTATACTCACAACCTTAATATTTGGAGGCAGCTTTGGGAGTGATTTAAGATTCCGACAGCAATCTACGACAAGCTGTTCTAGCTTGGATAGTAGATTAAGGCTGTCCGGTAGGAAACAAAAAATATTTGCACCAAAATCCAATATTCTCAATGAGGACAAATTGCTAATTTCCATTGGAATATCTCCATCTGATATATTGCAGTCTCTTGCACTCAACTCTGTTAAAGACTGGAAAGAAGAAATAGAACTTGGCAGAAATCTCGTTGAACCGGGACTTCTACTCAGTGGCAACCATGAAAGAAAGAATGAAAACCAAGAGTTGTTTATTGACTCCCTTTGCTTACACCCATCAACATATAAGCTTGTAAGGTTCTTGAGAAGTCCCATATTTTCAGGTAACTTGTCTAGGTTGGAGCAACCTGTAAGATTTAGGTATCCAAGTGATTTTAGCATACAAATGCTATCCGGAAGATTTCTGAGCTCCTTGCAACCTTTTAAATTCAAGTGAGCTAGCCTAACCAAAACTCCAATGGATGGATGAACCTCGAGTAAACTTGTACATTCTTCAAGCAATAATGTCTCTAATAGTGGTACTCCGTTGAAGTCCACGGTACCCTTTAGGAAGCTTGAATGACTGAGGTTTAATATCTTCAAGCTTTTAAGAAACTGTTCAACCAAGAAAAAAATAAAAAATATATATGAATTAGGGTCTTGTGTGTGTGTGTGTTTGCATTTTGCTAGGCCTCCTAATCTAAGGCGAAAAACAAAAGGTTACGGACTGTCGTACCTTGCTACCTTTCCATATTGTACTGAGTTTACTGTACTGCATATCTAGTACAACGAGCTTTCCCATATGAAAAATAGAATCTAAACATTTCAAAGGAAAGTGTTGCCAGCAAATCCACCTTAATTGATTCGACAAATGTTCAAGGCTTCCAGTGACATGTACATTGTTCATCTTAAGCAATCGTAAATTCTTAATCCTTGCAAATGATGCAGAGCTAATTTTTGTTTCCTTTGGTGTCGAAAGTACTAGGCTGATACCTTCAATTGCTTCCGTTCCCTAACAAAAACAAGAAAACCGTTTATATTAAGTAATTTCAACATATGCATGAGGCATGCGTGCGTGTAGGGGTGTGAATGCGGCGTTGTGTATGTGAGAGAGACTTAAAACTTTATGAATTAGTGATAAGAGAAATAGTATTTGCTTTTAACCATATCATTCAGTAGGACATAATCTACGTCCTCATGAAACCACAATCGGCTACGCATTCCAGGTTTTTGAGGAGATTCTTGATGAACAATTTCCCTCCCCATATCCCGAACCAAATTGTGCATAATCAACTTATTATTCATACCCTCGACTTTTAGTAAACACCTCTCTTTCAACACATTGATTCCAAATTCCGAGTAGAAACCACAATCGTTCAATATAATTCTCGCCAAGTTGTTCGCCATTCCGATGAAAAAACACGCAATATGAAGAAAGATCTGCTTTACATCATCATCCAATCCATCAAAACTTATCTTGAGTTGCTTTTGAATCTGATTGTCTGGAATTTTTTGTAGTCTTTTAAACGCACTTTCCCACTGTTCTCTAGGTCTTCCAAACAAATGACCACCAAAAACCTCAACAGCTAACGGAAGGCCCCCAAAATAAGCTATTATGCCTTTAGAAAGCTCCAAATAATCATCCGGCGAAGTGGTGGTTTTGAAGGCATGCAAATTGAAGAGCTCCAAAGACTCCTTGTCATTCAATTTATCAACCTCGTACCTCCCATGCACTTTAGCCTGACGCATCAAGTGCTCGTCTCTTGTTGTTATAATGATTCTACTTTTAGGACCGAACCAGTCATTTTGTCCTGCTAATTTTTTTAGTTGGCTCAAATCGTCCACGTCATCAAGGACAATTAGAACCCTTTTAGAGCAAAGTCGTTCTTTCATCAAAACCATTCCCATATCAACATTGGTAACCTTGAAATTCTTTTCCTTTAGTGTTTCAGAAAGAATTTGCTCTTGGATATGAACGAGGCCATTGGGTTGTTTTGAAACTTCTCTAACATTTGCAATAAAACAGCACCCTTCAAAGAGTAGATAACTTCGATTATAGACAGCTTTGGCTATTGTTGATTTTCCAATTCCACCCATACCATAAATCCCAACAATGCGAATACTATTAGATTCAAAGTTTAGTAAAGAATTTACGGTTGCAACACGAGAATCTATACCAACTGGATGCATAGCAACACTCATGTATGTCTGGTTTACTTCACCCTGAACCTGCTCAACAATCTTCTTGATAAACTTCGATTCATGCCTGCAAATTTTAATTCAAACATATATAAACTAGAACATGGTCACGTATACGTAATACACAAGCAATATTTTTTTTTCCTGGTAATTCTTGGTAGTTAATTTGGTTGTAAATGTTATTGAGACAATGTAATAATGTTTGATTAAGTGGTTAGGTTGCACTTCGCTTGGTGTTTCCAATTTTGACATTGCTTTTGTTTCTGAATAATAAAAAATAACATATAGAGAGGCTTGATCCCATGACGTATTGGTCGAAAAGTAAAGAAACTTAATTACCTTTTCAAAAAAAATTACTTTTAAATTTGGTATTAGTGTGCATAAGAAAGAGAACGTGAAAACGCATCTCATGTGCCATGTGCTTTTAAAAGCCTGATTAGTGTAGATGTAAGCTAAACACTAAGTGGGACATTAATGTAAAAGAGTAAGTAAAATTTTCTATAAACAGGGAAATGAAATTTTAATTGGTTTACCCATTTGCAACATTTTGCAAATCCCATCCTGACAAATTTGCTGCTTCAGTTAGAGCAGCTCTCCATTTCTTTATCTCACAACCAAATCCTTCTTCCTTTTCTTCTTCATATCCTGCAAAAGCTTTTTCAAAACTCCCTGTTCGTTTACGTTTCTTTATCTCGCAACCATATCCCAAAGCTTTTTCAAAACTCCCTGTTTGTTTACGATTCTTTATCTCACAACCATATCCTTCTTCCTTTTCTTGTTCATATCTTGCAAAAGCTTTTTCAAAATTCCCTGTTTGTTTACGAACGTGAGATGGAGCAATGTCGTAGAATACCGGAAGAACCAATTGCCCTCTCGTGTTCTTACATTCGAGTACCTTAACCAGCTCGTTGAGGCACCATCTAGAAGAGGCATAGTTTTTGGAGAAAACGATAATGGAAATCCTCGATTCCTCAATTGCTTTCATCAATTGAAAGGGAATATGTTTCCCTCTTGGGAGTTGATCGTCGTCTCTGAAGGTGCGAATTCCAGCACGAGTCAAGGTGTCGTAGAGATGATCTGTGAAGTTTCTCCGAGTGTCTTCTCCTCTAAAACTCAAGAACACATCATAATTCCATGTACATGGGGGTGCTAAATATGAAGAAGAGTAGTTGCTTTGGGTGCTTCTTGTTGCCATGGTGAATATTATTGAAACCGAGAAAAGGGTTGAATTGGGATCAAATAAAAAGAAGAAGAAGAAGAAGAAGAAGAAGAAGAAGAAGAAGATTTTAGTTGGTGAGAGTTGACTTTTTTGAGAGGAAATTTCAAGAAGGTTATATAAATCTAGAATTGAGGAACAAGGTTTTTGCAACTAAGGAATTCAATTCCAAATTAATCAGAACTACATAAATGAACATTGGCAAATGAACCTCCAAGCTCTGAATGTGAATTCAACAAGTCAACAAACTCGAATCAACTTGTACAAAGTAGAAGGCCATTCGCATCAAACACCTGAATGAAATCAACAAATCAGAACACCAAATCTCGATTTGAATATTTTGAATGTCAGAGTAAACAAGTAAAAAGTTCAGAGATATAGATTGGAACCGAGAAAAAGCAGCAAAGTAAATATATAGTAGAATCATAGAATTTTCGTATAATAAACATGATAATTGAGATTGAAGATATTAACCGAAAAGAACAGAGAGAGTTAACGGCTGAACCAGCTAGGGCATAGTTTGCTGCTGCCTTTAGATCATACTTGTACTCTCAACAATTCTTCAATCCACTTTTGTCTCAATCGAAAAGACAGCCAAAACAAGCGCTCCCTCTCTCTCTCACTCACTCTCTCTCTCTAAAATGGGCGATGAGAGAGATTTTGGGGTTTTCAATGCAGAGGGAGGGAGCTAGTTGTGCGAGTTGCTGCCCCGTAGCCTGATTTTATGCATTAATTTTTTTTTATTTTATTTTAGCTGTAAACTGCAAGTAAGAGGGGGGATGGTGAGACATATATATACACGCTAGGTGTAGCCCGTGCCAAAGGCACTGTGGTTCAACACAGCCTCAAAAAAATCAATTTCTACCATAAGCAGTTGTAGCCAAGGTCAGTCAATTTCCTGAATAGGAATTAATCCTATCCCAATGCATGTGTAGTGATAATTCGTGGCAAAGACCCAAAAATTCCGTAAACATATATGTTGTACGCGGGCAAAAGTAAAAAAACAAAAAAAAGTTCCATTAATACCCAACTAATCACCACTTTGAGATGCCGTCTCTCTCAAATTCATAACTTCAGTTCACCACTTTAACACTCATACCTACGAAACAAAGGTCACAATCACAATCAAGCTTCTTCACAGCTGCATTAGTTAGATACCAAAACAAATAATTAAACCCAAGTAGATATCGTGCTAACATGAGAAGAAAAAAAAGTAGGTTATTTCCTGCCTTCATTTGATTTCTTTAGTTTTCAAAGGTTTAAGGTTTAGTAAATGCAACATACAAATAGATAGCATAATCTCCAAAAAGTAGGTTAATCTTGTTGTGTTGCGTTATTTATTTAACACAACCTATTTATTAAATGGGTTAGGCGGGTTGTATTGTGTAACATGTTTACTAAACAGATCTTTTTCGAGTTAAGATTACACAGTTAATTAATCAGATCGTGTCTGGGTTTGGGTTTGGGTTTTTTGCTCTAATTTCTTTGTGGGTTTCGAAAGTCATACCCACGGGCAAAACCAAAAAATCCATTTATTCAAAAATCCTAAAAACAACCTAAATATCACGATTTTGAAAAGCTAAATGAAACCTCAGATTTCAAACACAAACAAATGCAAGAAATACCAAGGAAAAAAAAAGATAGAAGAAAGCTCAAAATAAAACCTCAAATTTGAAAATTATTGAAAGAAGTAAAAGGAGGAGAATAAGAAGAAACAAATACCTGTGTTGAAGGTAGCCTGTGGCTGCAGCATTCTCTGCAATCAGCAATTGTGTAGTCCCACCCTTTTGTGCAAATTCAAAGATAAAGAACACGCCAAATTGTCAAATTAATTAAAATTAAAAGAATTTGAAAGAAAATTAAAGATCCGAGAAAGTTGGTTTTTGAGCAATGATCTCAAAAAAATGTAAGGGATACCTTACATGATTAATAAATCGGGTGGTGTTCCAGGTGACACAATTACTCTATTATTGTGTCTCAATACAACCCGAACATGACATGCAAGCACGAATTTGACACACCTACCCCAGATAGACCTTACTCGAATATTACAGTTAATTTCCTGCCTTCATTTGTTTTCTTTAGTTTTCAAAGGTTTAACACTTACTGAATGCCACAGAGAAATAGATAGCATAATCTCCCAAAAGTAGATTAATTGTGTTATGTCGCATTACTTGTTTAATACAACCTGTTTATTAAACGGGACAAGCGGGTTGTGTCGTGTAACTTGTTTACTTAACAGGTCCTTTCTGAGTTAAGATAAATGGTACAATTAATTAACTCCAAAAATAAAGAGTGGCATGATTTCTCAATTAAATAGTAACATAAGCGATATGGGCATTTCTTTTAGAGCTGACGAAGTTCTACCTTTTACTAATAAGTTGCTTAAAATCCCTAATTCTGAAAAAATTGATTCTAAAAACGCAAACTTCATATTGAAAGGATAAACAGAAAAGCCCTAAAATAAATTAGAAAGAAGAATAGATGGACGAGAGATGGGGTCCGACGTACCAGAGAGAGACGGGTTCCGACGGAGGAGTGTGTGCTGGTCACCGATCAGTCAACGGAGGAGTGTGTGCACGCACGACGATGTCTTCATGAAAGCGAAAGCAGCTTGATGTGAGGGAAAGATCTATATATATATAGAGAGAGAAGGGATAAATGCCTATTGAAGGTCGAGGTCCGGCAGCGACGATAGCGGCGACGATAGCTTCTCCACGGGAGAGGAAGAGAATGTGTTTGTGTTTTGAAAGAGTGAGAGTGAGAGTGAGAGTGAAGGGGTATACTGAGAGAAAAGTCCACTGGGAGTATATATTGAAAGGGTAAAGTAGTAGGTAATTAATCCTAACCATTCATCTCTCATCGATTAATAGACATATATTTTTTATTTTATTTTTATTAGAGGGACATCTTTTTTGATTCAAATACCTTCTTTCCTTAAATATCTATATTATAAAACAAGAATTTTTTGCAATAAAATAATAAATTAATTCAACGTCTCATATTAATTTGTAATGGTGTTAACACTTTTAGACCATTAGATCATTTTTATACCTCACAATAAGATGTCAAATCAACTTAACATTTACTCACACACTAAACATATACACAAATATAACTCTTACATCTCTCTACTTTTCTACAACATTTCTCTCTCATCAAATTTTTAAAAAACTTTTAAATGCTATAACTTTAAATTTACAAATTCAACTTTAATAAAATTTATATATTTGAAATATGTTCATCAACATCTACAAAACAAGATCCACTGTGATTATTAAATTATGTATAAAAAAATTCAAGAAAAAGTTATAAAACATTACAAATATAATGGCATATAAAATTTATAAAACATTACAAATATAATAGTATACTTAAAGTATTTCTAACTCATTAGTTATTGAAAATATACATTTCTCTCTCATCAAATTTAAAAAAAAACTTTCAAATGCTATAACTTTAAATTTACAAATCCATTAGTTACTGAAAATATTACACAATGAATACAAGATACTGAAATAAAATTAAAAATAAGTGTCCAACCTACCTCGAATATGGGGTGAAATTTTTTTATATTGGTGTCCAACTTACCTCAAATATAATATTTTTTCTTTTAAATATACTAATAACCCCATTACAATATAAAAGGATCGAAGCAATTTTAGAGCGATAATTTTTTATATTACAATTCGATCTGCCTCGAATATAATATTTTTTTCTCTTTTAAATACACTCATAACATCATTACATTATAAAACGGTCGATGCGATTTCAGGTCTAATTGAACAAGTAAGACGCGTCTCGAGTGAGGACGGTTATATTTTTAGTTAGACATGTTTCGTTTTTGCGATACCTTAATTATCTGTTTTCATTCCTAAGTAATATACAATCATACACATCTTTAATCCTCAGATTTTTCACGTAATTATATTTTATCTAAGTATTATTTTTTATTCTTTTTATCGTGCCGGACGGCACGGGTATACCCTAGTATATATATATAATAAATATTGTTGGTGTCAAATGGCACAATAATATTAAAAATATAAATAATTAAAAAATAGTAAGATTAGAAAAAGAAAATACAGAATATAGACATAGTATAATTTAAAATATACTTTAAGAAAATTAAATATTTATTTCAACGCAAGCAATAGTTAGAACACTACTAAACAATCAAAGGTTAACAAAACACATACCGAGAAAAATATATAGAAAAACCCACAAACAAAGGGGAAGAGAGAGATTAGATAGTTGACATTTTGCAATGGATATACGTGCACACGGCAACCTTAATTAACAAATAATATCAAATGTTTATATATGTGTTTTAGAAATTAACCATCAATGGGATTTTTTTTTGTTAAGTAGGTCATTATTTTGTAAAGGATTAAAAAAATTAATCTAGACATTTGTGTTGCTCTCTTTTAAAATTTCAGATTCATTTTTTAAATTTCAAAACCATTTTTCAATATTCAAATTTATCATTTAAAATATTCAAAACCATTCAAATTTATGTGGCTAATAGTGAGTGTGGTCTAAAATATAAAAAAAGATTAATTAAAATGCGTGAAAGTTGAGTCAAACACCACCTAATATAAACTTACAAAAAAAAACACCTTAACAAATAAAAATTTATTTATTTAATTTTTTGTGTACAGAGAATTAGTGCCCTTGAATTTGCAATGCTCCTTGAATTCCTGCACGATTGCGAATGGCCCTTAAATGTTTTCAATATTGATTCAGCAAATATTATATATGTTTGACCAGGTTTGTTCTTTAGCAACCTAAAGCTTTCCTCTTTGTTAGTTGGTATTAGCATATATTTTTTTTCTTTTCGAAATTTCTTGCATTCAGTACGTGTCTTAAATTTACTGTAAACCTGCAATCCAATATTGAATCTTTGATCAGCATTCGGTTGCATAATGGTGGGATTATGGGTGTACTGCGTATTTGCAGGGAGTTTGCACATTTTTCCACGGATCAGAGGATTTCACTGTCGAGAGTTAAAGAAATCAGCATCATAAGTTATAAATTAGATTGTTCATATTTTGATTGATGGTTTGTTTTTAAATGAGTTCTTACCAAAGGCAGACACTGCTTGAGAAAGCGGTACAATTTTAAATTAACGGTTTGAATTTATGACTCTATTTTAGAGGAGCCGGATTTGTCGCGCAACTGCTATGACACATTTTATGCTATAACAGTTTTGTCATCTTGTTTTCAACTCCCTATGTGTGTTCACTCTTGTAGCGGTTATTAAATTATTTGACAAATTACAGTAAGCCCCTTGTGAATTTTTTTTATTTTTTTGGGTTTGTGGATCACACGGCATTGAATACTCACATAACTCTTTACAGCTTGAGAAATGCTAAACGAACAAAATACTCTTTAAAAATTTGACCTAGACGTACTTGACAATAACGTGTTAATCTTTAATCCACCGTTAATTATGAATCAAAACAGCGTAAATGTGTTTTTCCCTATCAATACCTTTTCGTCTTCTCTTGTATACTTACCCCAAATCTTCCTTAAGATATTACAAAGTTTGAAATTACTCTATATTATTGCAATTTGTGCATGTCTAATTTAATCAAGTATTACGTTAAACTTTATTAACCGTAAAATTTTGAAAATCAGTTAAATTTGTTGCACTTTCTTTTGTTAAAAAATTGTTGACTGTATGAACATTATTTCCTGAAAAGTGAAGATGTTATTTGCACTTATTTAATATACTTTTTACATAATCTTATAATTTTTAGAGCATTTTTTTTATACTAGTAAGAAAGTAAACGCGTTTATTTGCAATAACCTTAATACTAAGGGCAATTTAATTTACGAAGAGAACTTAGATTTGATATAAATAAATTTTTGAAAATTGGTTATATTTTGATTGTTTATAGTGGTTTGTATAATATTAAATAGTTGTGATTGCAGTGAATTGTGGTTAGAAGTATATTTTTCAATAACTACATATAAAAAATAGATAATAATTTACTTGCAACATTGTTTCTCAAATAAAGGGGTGTTCGTTGTTACCATTCTACCACCAAGGTATTTCCCTCTCTGTCGGAGTTGCACACCTTTAGGCTTCAACTAAGAGATCTCTTAAGAATTTTAAGAGGCTCAAATAAATGCTGAAAATAAAATGCACACACTCCTATAAAATATTAATTTTATTACACTCAATCGTCAATTTTATAAATTACTGCTAATTATTTTGGAATTTGTTAAAACTACTTTTTATTATTTGAAATTTTACATTGACTTCAAAAATCCTACCTATGCCAATCGCAAATTTTGATTAAGAAAAGATGAGCTACGTATATATATTTACATGCGCACATACATGTGTGTGTATATATATACTAGTTATAGGGCACTTGCACATGGTTAGACGATGAATGTTAAAATAAATAAAATTATATATAGGTTACAAAACAATTATGCAAAGTAAATTGTATTAAAAAAGATTTAAACTTGAATTAGAAAAAATTCTAGGGGAATGCTATGATTTGAATAAAACAATTGATGGTACATAATGAAAAATTGTGAATAAAGCTGTGAAAATATTATATTTTGCATCAAGAACATTGATACTTCTTGTTTTCATTATATTCCCCCCTTTAGAGTTTATCCTGTTAGTATATGTATTTAGTTATAAAAATAATGTTGTTAAATTTCTTTTAACTAAAGCAAATAATGTATAGGGTATTTCTATATTATGTTTTACATGTAACACATTTCACCAGATGAATCCAAAACCGCTTCAACAAACAAAGTTACCATCTAGTTCTTGGGATATTAGAAATGTTGTTTGTTTTTAGAGTTAAATTTTGCATTTCGTGGATGCATAAGAAAAATTTTGGTGTGGGAGTTGTAAGGAAAAAAAAAAACAATTGTTCCTCAAAGAATATGGAAAAAATCTATGGTATTTATACTTATTAATACCTCGCAAGTGAACTATGGTTTTAGTGGATTTTGTTGTATATTACAATATCAAAATTTGTTTGTTGATTTTTTTTTTGTAATATCAAAGTTATTTAACTATGTGTATTATATTATTATATAAAAAATTAATTGTATAAAAATATACTCTTGTTAAAAAACTTAATGGAAAACAATAAAAATGTTACTCAAAGGTTAACAAAACCCGAATACACACGCAGAAAAATATATATATAGAAAAACCCACAAACATATAGATAGAATTCAAACCTAGTAAAGATACTGCATGAAGAGAGAGATTAGATAGTTTATGTTGCTAGATAGACAAATAATTTTATTTTATTTTTGACATTTTGCAACGGATTTACATACATACAACCTTAATCAATAAATAGTATCAAATGCTTATATATGCACGTGTTTTAGAAATTAACCATCAATGGGATTTTTTTTTAAGTAGGTCATTATTTTGTAAAGGATTAAAAAAATTAATCTAGACATGTGTGCTACTCTCTTTTAAAACTTCAAATTCATATTTAAAATTTCAAAAACATTCTTCAATATTCAAATTTATCATTTGAAGTTATATAACAAGACAGCACCCTTAAAGATTTTTCAATCTTTTTTGTTTTAACAAATTCAATCTTAGTGTCATATGTTTGGTTAGCACTATAAATAACCACTCTTAATGTATATGTTAGAAGTTTTGCTACTTAACAAAAATGCACTTAGATGTTAAATTGCTAGCCACAGGTAGGGGTGCATATAGTCCGGTTGATCGAACCGAACATCAGTGGACCGGACCAGACTGAATGTATCGGTCCAATGATTTAGTAGATTGGACCGGACCAAATCTGTCTAATTTCGGTTGGTCCATTCGATCTGTTTTTTTTACCCATTTTTTTGGACTTTTTTATAATATGTCACGTGCTTATATTTATATTAATTAGTTGACCAATTTTATGACTTAACTATAGCATTGGTTATCCTTGTAATGTTTAACCGCTTTTAGTCCAAAACATTAAAATAGAAAATAAAGGGGCAAACAGAATTACTAAGCCAGCAAAAAAACATCCAACAGGTAATTCGAAAATAAATTCACAAGAAAACTAAGAAAACTTCAGGTTTTGTGAAACTAATATGCTACAAAGAGAATACTATAATCTAAACGTTGTGTTGATGAAACCAATTCATAAATATATATATATATATATATATTATAATACCGGTTCGACTGAAACCTTAAAAATCTAAGACCGAGGACCAAACCGAACTGTTTCATTCCTTCTAAATTTGGACTGGACCAAATCGAATTCAAACGGTCCAGTCCAAATTGGTCCATTTTCTGGTCCAATTCATTCGATTTGGCGGTCTAGTTCGGTTTTTGAACACCCCTAGTCACAAGTACTTGACCACTTTGGCTAGCCAAGAAAAATTTGCTAAGTAATAATACGAGCCCACTTTTTAACCTTTTTCAAGAACCAATTAAATAATGCTATGTGTAATTAATGAGTGATTAGTTGAAGAACCACGTATGTTAATTAATAAATAAATAATGTACAAATTAATGAGTAAAAATTTGTTGACATAACACCTTAAGTCAAATTTTAAAGGTTGCAAAAATATTATGTGAGTAGTAGTGAGTGTTGTCTAAAATACGAAAAAAATTTAATTAAAACGCGTGAGAAAGGGCTCAGACCGACTAATATATATATATATATATATATATAAAACCTAACAAATAAAAGTTTTAGCATCTACATAGAATATGCTCCTAGTGTAAAGTCTATAGCTAGAAAGTGTCATGAAATCACTCCTCACTTTACGTATAAACTTTTGACTTTGAGGCTTAGGTGCAAGACTTTAGTGTGTAAAAAAAAAAAAAAACCTACATACAAATTGAGGGTGACTACGTGGATCGAGCTAAAACGCGATTATAGATGTGTTATTTGGGTGCGCGAATTAACGTGTTATTTGGGTTAAAAAAAACAAATTCAATCTATTTGAATCTCTTTTCTATAAGTTAAATAATTTAAAATTATTTAATTTAAATATTTTTTTGAAAAAATAAATTAATATATAAAAATTTTGCTAATTAAGTAATAACATGGGCTCCACTTTTTAATCTTTTTTAGAGCCACTTAAATAATGTCACGTGTAACTAATGAGTGATTAGTTGAAGAACCACATGAGTATAAAAATGTATGGTAATTAGTAAGTAAATAATGTGTAAATTAGTGAGTAAAAATGTGTTGACGTAACACTTTAAGTTGACTCCCAAAAATTGCAAAAATATTATGTGACTAGCCGTAAGTGTGATCTAAAATACAAGAAAAAAAATATCAAAATGCATAAAAATTAGCTTAAACATCACCTAATATAAAATTATTAAAAAAAAAAAACACACACACACCCCTTAACAAGTAAAAAAAAGTTAGCATCTCCATAGTCCATAGAATATGCTTTTAGTCTAAGACCATCTCCACCGAAAGGCTAATATGACAAATTTAGACTTTTTGATGCTGCAGCAGATCGGCTTAAAATGTCACGAGATCATTCCTCCTTACTTTTTAGTACACACTTTTGACTTTGAGGCTGTAGATGTAAGACTTTAGCGTGTAAACCCAAAAAAAAAAAAAAAGAAGTGGTTATACAACTTTAGCGCGTGGATCCCGTTAAAATGCAAATAGACATGTTATTTAGGTACACGAATTAACGAGTTATGTGGGTCCAAAAAAAGCAAATTCAATCTATTTAAACGCCTTTGCTATAAGTTAAATAATTTAAAATTATTTCATTTATAAATTATTTAATTTAAATATTTGGTGTAAAAATAAATTAATATATAAAAATTTAATTTTATACTTAAGAGAGAGAGAGAGAGAGAGAGAGAGAGAGAGAGAGAGCGCATCAAAATCCTCTCTTTTCTCTCCTTTGTCTCATGAATTTTAAAAAAATGTTTATACTAAAAGAAAGAAAGGTAGACGTGGAGTTGTCTGGTAGAGAAGAGACTTTTTGAAAGAGGTTGAGAGAGACAATGTTAAAATATGAGCAAAAATATTTTGAGTAAATTAGAGTGTAGGATCTCGAGAAAAGAGAGTGTGGATAAATTAATTTTGAAAAGTTTGAAATTTGAATTTCAAATTTGTAGATTTTTTTATTAATTAAATTTAAATATAACTTGAATTTTATTAATTAACTCTCTATGTCATAAAAAAATTTAAAAAAAAACGCGAATTTAAATGTTGCAGTTTCAAGTTTCTCCGTAATAACAACATTTCACTTTAATCCCTTAGATAAAACATCAAAATTAATTAAATTCATATGATGGTTAACTTCATACGTTGCTAGTCTTGTATTTCATTAAATGCGTAAACACTCTAAATAAACTGATGGTGTCAAAATCTAGAAATAGATAATTAACCAATCAATAAGCGAATATCGGTGAATAAAAAATAAATGCGGTGCAATGATGAACACATGATATTTTTTTTAAGGTAGGTTCCCCCGGTAGCGCTTATGCTATTCCAGTGGTACGTCCACCTTTTGTGTGTGCTTGTGTTGTATTAGCTCAAAGGCAATCAATTTGGATGATAATACAAGCTACCAACTTCTCTCTCTATAATTTCCTTAATTCTATTTATAAGTATAGAATTAGGATTACAAATATTTCAACAGAATAAATAATAAACTGTGTAGGAGAGATAGTGTATAAAGGTTGTTGGTATTTTTTGGAGTATGAAAATAGAGAGTATATGACTCTTCTATTTTTTGGGGGTATGAAAATAGAGAGTATATGACCCTTCTATTTTTTGGGATATGAAAATAGAGAGTATATGACCCTTCTATTTTTTAACAAAATATATAGGAGAGAAAGTATATATTTTTGGTGAGGAGAATTGTGTGTTTTTGTTGTATGAGAAGAATTATGTTTTTTGGTGTGTTGAATGAATGAATGGTGGGAGGTATTTATAGGTAAATGGGGAGTGGCAAAAATGTAATTTTTTTGTGGAGGATAATTATTTAAAGGAAACTAAATAATTATTTAAAGGAAAGTATGGAATATAATGGAGTGGGATAATTATTTAAAGGAAAATAATTATCTAAAGGAAAGTGTGGAATATAATGGAGTGGGATAATTATTTAAAGGAAATTAAATAATTATCTAAAGGAAAGTGTGGAATATAATGGAGTGGGATAATTATTTAAAGGAAATTAAATAATTATCTAAAGGAAAGTGTGGAATATAATGGAGTGGGATAATTATTTAAAGGAAATTAAATAATTATCTAAAGGAAAGTGTGGAATATAATAGAGTGGGATAATTATTTAAAGGATTTAAATAATTATCTAAAGGAAAGTGTGGAATATAATGGAGTGGGATAATTATTTAAAGGAAGTTAAATAATTATCTAAAAGAAAGTGGAGAATATTATTTTTGTAGGCCAATGGTAAAATTATTTTTTATTTTTGTAGGTCAATGGTAAATTAATATTTACCCCATCAAAATTTAATCTCGTAATATTTAAGTGATAATTATTTTATGCTTTTTGATTTTTTTGAAGGAATAATAATATGTGTACAAAAAATATTACACATGCTAATGGGGTATAAGCAAGAAAAAAATAGAAAGAAAGAAAGAAAGATGGACTATTTTAATAGTGTGGATTATCATAGGAAAGAATAAATATTGTTTAATGTTATATTTTTATTATATGATAAGATTTTTATCAATGATAATCTGCATATATATTGTGTTTTTAAATGATCTCCAAAGATAGTGTATAATAATTTGTAAATCTTACCTATCAATGTACTTTTACACACAAATTGAAAGTCTAATAAAAAATATATATACTACAACGGTACCTTTAAACAATAGCAATACAGGTTAAATGAATTTTTTGTATTTTTTTCTTCTATTTATTGAATTTTATAAATTAGAGTTTTTCTATATTTCTTGCATGCTCGCATGTTAAATTTAAATCTAAATTAAGTAGAATGAGAAATAAAATTGATTTTGATTTATGAGATAATACTTGTTTACTTTATCACATAAATTGAAATTAATTAGAAGATAAGGAGAAATAAAAAGAAAAGCAGATACAGAGATCCAAAAGTACGTATAAATTTTATATTTTATTTTAGAAGGAAAAAGGAGACCTAAGTAGGGTTTAAGTTTATCATAAACTAATAAAGAGGTAAATACATGCATGTTTAATAAATACTTGTTTAGTTTATTACCATTGAAATTAGTTTGGAGATAAATTAATTAACAGAAAAATATGAGCCAACGGATTAAAACATAAAAGCTGAAGTTAAATCTAAATCACCAATTGGAAAGATAAGTGGATGCTATATGTGAACCGTTTGATTAAAACATAAATGCTTAAATTAAATCTGATGCACAAGTTGAAAAACATAAGTTAAGAAAATCCTAACATATTAAGACTAACTTGATTTATTAATAGATAATATTTAAATAAGTTATTGTTGTCTTGATGTTGCGGCTGCTATATTTATTATTATTATTATATATAATATTACATATATATATATATATATGGAATTGGGTATTGGTTCGGGATAGGGACCACAACTCCCGTCCCCGAACTAAATCCGTTGACTTTTTAATTTACCCAAACCCAAATCTGAATTGCCCCTCCATATCTGATCCCGTCGGGTCAGATACCCACATGTACCTGAATCTACGAATATTTTTCCATTCCATTGTGCATGTACTCAGCCTTATTTCATTGAGTAAAGAAAGGGTGGTGTAATTTACACTCCCAAATCTGTCATAAACACCGCCTCTAAAATTTAACTAAAAACATATTTTAACACCCCTTTATTTATCATAAACACCTCCTTTTATTATCTGATGTTGGATGAGCACTTAACAACACACTCTTCTCATGTGAGCCGAGTTTAGTAATCCATTGCTTGATATTTGGCGAGTTCTTATATACAAACTCTCTCCAAATGGGGCGAGTGTGCGCGACTACACTTACCTTTCATTAGACGAGTTTCAAGGGTATTAGTGATTATAAATTTATCTTTGAGTGTGTTTGTGACAAGAGTGGTATTTGTGACAAATACACCCCATAACACCGCTCTAAAGAAAGGAGTCTCTAACTAGGCGCGTCTTTTAAGTTTGAATTGATAGTAACAAAGTTGGGGTTTTAGCATGTCGCGAGAGATCTTTAACTCGCAGGCGATATTAGATCAATTTGAAGAAGGTAATTGTTAATGTAATGCCTGTTAATTTGCAATCAAAATTTTCACCCCTTTTTTATATTTCTGTAATCATAATCTTGGTTTGTAAACCAATATAGAGACCCTATTCAATTTCTGAATGCATGGTTCAAATATGAAACTTTGATTTTTATATATCATAATATTGTAATATCCTTGATTTTTGAAATCTGATTGTTAACTCCATCCATTATGATTCTCGGGCTAAGTGTTGACTTTTCTCATAATATAGTAGTTTTATGCTGTTTAGGAGATCTTGTTATGTATCTTGGTTGTGCTTTTAGTTTACTTTTTTGTAGCACTGGTTGACCTAGGGGAAATTGGCATGCAATTGACTTGAGAATTAGTGCTTGTGTTGTGTTCTTGCGTAGGATTTTTAACACAATGTTTTGTCGTGTTCAAATTTTGAAACGAAATTGGCATGGAATTGGAGTTATGTTAAGTTAATCGTGCATTGTCGTGTTAATTTGGGTCTTATCATGTCTAAATTATAGAAAATTCCTGTTTCTACAACGTTATAATGTGTTTATTAGGACTTAGAAATTGCAATTGATTATGTCGTTCATTGTACAATACTTATTGTCGTGTTTATGTCTTATTA
Organism: Lonicera japonica; assembly: GCA_021464415.1. Classification (NCBI taxonomy): domain Eukaryota; kingdom Viridiplantae; phylum Streptophyta; class Magnoliopsida; order Dipsacales; family Caprifoliaceae; genus Lonicera; species Lonicera japonica. The sequence goes on along the minus strand of CM038465.1, from coordinate 40,594,087 downwards.
TTCCTTGTCGTGTCGTGTCAGGCTTAAACACGATCTAAAAATGCAAATTTCCACCCTTAGGTTCACTAAATTATATATACTCCCTAGTTTTTCTGGTAATAAAATTTTCTTGTTTGTTATTACAAAATATTTAAAACTTTCGATTTCAGAGCCTGGTCTATGATAGAGATCAATGTTTATCAGATAATATAGTTCTCTATGCTGGTGGATATATATATATGTATTCCTCATCGTCCTAGGGTCCTTTTATGTGTTTCTTTATAAACGTCTTATGGTGGAAAGAAGGACAAAATATTGAAAGAGAATAAAAAGGAGGATAAAATATATGGGGTAAGTTATGAGTATACCTGGAGAGTATGCGCATTGGTGTGTGAGCCTGAGTAAAGTGAAAGATGAATATAATGATTCTGCATGTAGGGCTGTAAGCATGGGACGTGGAGAGAAAGAATTTCTTCCTGTTCCTGAACCAAAGAGATAGTGAAATAATGAGACATGTAACCAAACATCTTCCTCTCTCTCAACTCTCTCCGATGATGTGAACTACCTGCTAACAGTCATGGTGCGATTTACTCTGCTCTCTATCCTGTTGTATTTGTATCTGCTATGAGTTATAAGTTTAGTGTTTGTATTTGTATTTGCTATGAGTTATAAGTTTAGTGCTTGTTCTTTGAAAGCCTCAAATCCATGTCCGTGTCAGGTTAGTGGTCCATGCAGTCTTCCTAAAACATAAAAAGAAATTACCTGAATTTTATTTTTCGAAGAGATTAAAAAGTGGCTAGTGGTCCATGCAGTCTTCTCCCCATGTTGATAAATTTAGTAAAGGCAACTGAATTTTATTTTATTCTTAATTTTCCTGTTAAATTTTTAGTGAACGGTTGTTTGTTGTTATTGTTGTTTATCCTTTAAATTTAAACCTAGTTAATATTAATGACTTCTTAAACAAATATTTCTTGGAGCTCAGTCCTCGATGGTGTGATATCACACTTAAGGATGATTTAATATTTGCATGTACATAGACAAATTTTCTTGAATCCAGAGGTTTAAAGTTGCACTTGAATTTAGGAAGCTTCTTGAATATTTGCATGATGGCATTGATCATGGGCGACGCCCATACTTGGTCTTCAATAGTAATTCAACAAATATTATATATGCTTTTCTTTCTATAAAAACACTAAACTTTCCCCTTTGTTTACTGGTACTTTTTTTTTGGTCGAGTTTTCTTGCATTCAATAAGGGTGTGTTTGATAAAAAGGTTGGAAATGATGTGAAACACCACTATTATTTTTTTATAAGAAGTTGGAAAAAGAGATGAATGATTTGGTGAGATGCCCTGTTAGTTTTGTGGGTTTTCCAAGGAATTCAATTATTTGGGTGATGAGTAAGATATTTTTTCCGTGAAATTAAGTAGATGAAAAGTTGGAAAACATTTCACCAAATCAACCGTCTCCTTCTCTAATTTTTCATAAAATTTAATTATTTTCCACCTTTTTATCAAACTAATCTGTGTTATAAAAATATGAAAATGATTGAAAACACTACATGTTATAATGAAGTTGGAAAAATAAAAGATGAGTCAATTTACGAGATGTTCTCCACCTTTTCTTATTTTCCTTAGAACAATTTTCTTGCTCACCACTAAAAGAATTTTATTCAGTGGAAAATCAAAAAGTAATAGAACATTTTACCAAGTCAGCATTTCTTTTTCCAATCTACCATGAAACTTAGTAGTGTTTTTAAGCATTTTCCAACTTTCATGTCAAACGAATTGCAAGTGTTCTAAATTAACTTATTTTTTGTGTCGGCCTACAATCCAATAATGATAGACTTTGAGTTGCTTAGTGGTGGGATTAAGGGGGGATCACGTTTTTCGCAGTAGTTTGGACATATGTCACTAGACTACTGTGACCCATATTGTGCTGAGAGAGGTATCTCATCTTGTCCCTATCTATGTCTGTGTTTGTGAATTTATTTCGTTCCAAAATCAGTAGTTGTGAAAAGTCAGTATTTACATCATACTGTTCACTTGTGGAACGGGTTCTATGTGATAACACAGAACAAGGTGAGGGAATTAATATTTTAATTTTTGCTTTATGTTTTCTTTTCTTAATTGTTAAAAAATACAAGAATAAGGAGGACATGGAGCGATGTGTTTTACTATGGTCTGATTTTGCTTGGGCTTATAGCTAATAGATTTTACTTGAAGGAGAATGTGGTAAAACTCAAGTACAAAACGTTGGATGAGTGGGCCTACTTAGTGTACAAGCCTCAATGCTCGCTTGTGCACACTAGCCTAATGGATGACATGGATTACAATGTGGCAGATGCTATTGGGTTGACTGAGTTAGCGATGAATTGTATAGAAAAAGATAATGCATAAGGGTGCCCCATAATGAGTCAAGTTGTAAGCGCCTTAGGAATTTAAGTGCTTTTCAACTTCTTAGTGAGTATGCACTCAAAGACAAAATGATGAAATTCGGGGACTCGAAAGTTAGATATAGAGTTCAATTGATCACCTGCATGCCATCTCTTTTATTTGTCATTAATATGTGATTTAATATGGTAAAATAACATTGACATGATAAATGGTCCGACTCATATTCATTACCAAATAAGTAATTTTAGTGGACCCACTAATAGGGACTAAAAAAGTGACTCAGTGATGGGTCACAAATTCATTAGTCATTTTAGCTTGTAAATGTATGAATCTAACTTCTAACTAATGAATTTGTGTCACTTCACAAAAGGAACCGTTGTTTTTTTAGCTTTTGAATCTTGGACATTGAATTCTTAATAACTAATGTTGAACAAAACCTCTAAAATTGTGTTTGCTTTTATGTGAAGGAATATTTAAAATATTATTTTTGTTTGAATATTGATGCATTGCATTTTTCAAATTTTATCTTACCCTACATTAACACCTGAAATAAAAAGAAAAATAATGCAATTATAATATGATTTGTTGCCTCCTTGTACTGAAATTTAAGCTAATGGCCTTGTAGCACAGTGGTAAATACTGCCAGACATCTAAGCCCATCTCCACTGGCTTGTCTATGAATGGGTTCTCAATCTTACGTGTCAAGCTATTTTATACTCGGCACGTTTTTGTATTCATAGACACTTTCCAAAAAAGTCTCTTTTATGATTCATTGTCTATCTTCATAGACACAAATTCATATATGCAATAAAAAGATAGAGTAAAGAAGGTCGTGGATCATATTTTTTTAGTGACGCATCATATCCTCATTGTTTATGAAACTCTAGAGATAGGTAAAGAGTCTTATAGATAATGTGGAAGTGATTACTTTGCCATGTCATATCTACACTAAAAAACAAAGAACGCATGCGGAGTGAATTAACCTAGGCATATTATTCTCTGAATTAAGTAAAAACACTTTAATTAATATAGCAGAAATAAACCTAAGAGTTTACCAATTTTAATTCAAAAATTTTGTTTAATCTTGTCTAGTATTCATTAGTAAAAACAATCAATCAATTAAACACAGATAATCCAGACAAGATATAACGAGGTATCCCTACAATGTAGGACTAATCCTTAACAAACAATTTCACTATAATAATCACAAAAGGTACAGACTTGATTAATCACTAATCGACTTAGACGAACAATTCTTTGACAGCCTCGCACTTCAATGATGGGTTCGGGATCTTTGCTCTTGGAGTAAAACAATTGGATTGGCATGAAAGTTTATTCAAAACCCTAGGTGGTGTGATGAGAAAATTACTCTTTGAAAAGTATGAATTTTGATATAAAAAAACGCGAATTGATATGAGACCCTAGTAGTTAATTTATAGAGAGTAATAAATCCAACTCTTAGTGGAAATAGGAAACATACTAATTAAAACAAGATTTTATGATAAAATTCAATGCTCGAAAGATACTAGTTGGACCGGTCCAAGTTACCAAAAACTGGACTGGTCCACCACTTGAAAAGCTGTGGAAAAGTAATACTACCGGACCGGTCCAACAGGAACCCTTGTACCAATCCCAAATCAGGATTTCGATTCCTTGAGGATTTAAACGTTGGATCGGTCCAACATAAAGGATTGTATAGGTCCGAAAAGCAGGGTAGGGATTTTTTTTCTTTCAAAAACATGTTGTAATTTAATTTCAAAATAAAACACATCACCACCAAAGAGAATCAATCAATTTTACCAAGTTTACCACTTTAAACTTTGCTTTGAATCTCTGGTAACTTTGATGCTCTTGAAGTCTTCAATTTGACTCAACAACTTACAAGCGAAACAGTGTTTTTGTTGAAGGAATAGGGCCAGCATATTCTAGACCTTACATACATTAGGTTCCACAATGGGATAGATAACCCATTGGAGTGTTTTTATCTTTATTTAACTCTACCCTCCTAGAAAAATATTCAGAAGTTCTGGAGTGCCATGTGACTATACTCCAAAACCAATAGGCGATAGCTATATTTATTCTTTATATAAATTTTTTGATCCTTACATGTAGAATAAATTTTAACTGGAGGGTGATCCATTAATTGATAATCCTATTTGCAACGTAATAATTAAACCGGAATATAGCACCGCGATAGTCCATGGTACTTATATCCTCAATAAACACCCACAAGACAATTATATCGTTGTAGTTCAGAGAAAATATAAAAAAAAAACTGGGGACAATTCAAACTAAAAAATGGGGTATACAAATGGTATCACTTGTTTGTCCAAAAGCTTATCTCAAGTGGCATCGGCCCTCACCTCTCACTTGGGAGGTTATGGGTTCCATTCCCCTTTCTGTAAGATTTGTAATATTTCCAAAAGAATAGACTTTAGACCTTCCTTTCAAAACAAAGTTTAAATGGTATTTACTCTTAATTTTCCAGAATTCTTTTTCATAGAAGGTCATAAATTTTCTTTAAATCATTGTTAGGGTTCTGTTGGAAAAGCCTAATTTAGTTAGGGGTTGCAAGTTTCAAAGTTGGAGTTTTCGCATGGCACCAAGGATCGTCGTAATTCTTTTCTAAATCATTGTTAGGGTTGTAGGGAATTTGGGCAGTAATCATGCATCGCATACACTAATTTACGCACTAATCTTAAACCCTAGGATTTATGCTATTCAATAAAATCGACAGATGACATACCTTATGTGTGATTTGATGTTACTAAAACGAACCGGATGGATCGAATCCTTCTGTTGTTGTCGTCCTTAGCGTAGAAATTACGACGCCTCTACGGTATGCACACACGAACGGGATGAGATCCTTGCTTGGTGTACTAGCGCCTTCTAGGGTTCTCTCTCTGGCCTCTCTGAGTTTTCTTGACGGCCAAGATGAATAAAGGTTCCCTTTTATAAGAGAACCCTAGTGAGAACCCTAAGCAACAAACGAACTGGGCCCAAGTCCAACTTGGCCCGTTTTAATTCATTTTGATCCAACTCGTTTTGGTGTGCGACCCTGTAGGTTTTACACTCTTTGGCAGTATAAATAAAAGCCCATTTTATTATACGAATAGTAAGCGGTCTCTAGTAAAACATTACTATTATTCAAAGGGTATAAAGGTCAAAAACGACACAACCTTAAATTGATATTCCAAATATTAACTCCTTTTGTCAATCGATATCTAGATTGAACACAAGACTAGGCAAGTGTCATTCTTGTATAGTTCAATCTTTATTTCTTGATCTCTAAGTATAATTAATCTAAAACAAATGACATCTCATTTGTGCATGGCCATGCGAATATTAATTACACTTATCAAGGGGCCCAACGATATCTCTCTCAATATACGAGAGTGACAAATCCCATCTTGATCAACCATATACCTCTACATAGTTCATAGTATGCTCGATCATCATCTTTATAATTACTCGATCAAGAGCAACGTTTGATAATGCCTGACATGCTAATCCCTATGTTGGTAACCATGGCGATCTCAGGTCTAAGGATAATACGATATCACAAATGGGGAACATCACTGATGACATTATGTAACACTCCTCGCAGTGTCCCCAAAGCGGGTCAGTCCAATACCTTGTTCCCTAACAAGTATCAGTATGTTCAGCTTGATATTTCCATATCCATGACTTGTGGAACATAATCATCAGCTGACCCATACTCTAATCATTATATCAATGTGATCCTAGGTTATTGACATATGATTAGGGACATCTAAATAATATTATTATAACATTACTAGCATCCCACAATCAAGTCACGTACTTGATGAACTAGTATTAATATATATTATTTACAAGAGAATATAAAGTATAATAAATAAACTTTATAAATAACAATAAGCATAAAATATCCAAGTACAAATCATAATCTATGAATAGTCCTAGGACATATCTCTTTCAAGGGTTATGTTAGAGAAACCTAATTTAGTTAGGGGCTGCAAGTTTCTAAGTTGGGGTTTTCCTATGGTGCCAAGGATCTCCAATTTATAGCGGATTGACACAATACATCAATTTGAAGAAAGTAACTCGTCCATTTTCAATGATAATTTTATTACATTTTATTCATTCCATTTTTTCCTTCTTTGTCGCTTAATAAAGTTATTAAAAATTTACCCCTTTGAAGTTTACCTGCTTCTGTACTTCAATCTATGAAGTTTAATTTGCATAACTCCCATCCTTAAAGTTTGAATCCGATTTCACCTTAGTCCAAAACCCAATAAACCGTTAGACTTGTGCCCTGTTTTCGGGGCAAAAGTCTAACGGTTTATTGGGTTTTGGACTAAGGTGAAATCGGATTCAAACTTTAAGGATGGGAGTTATGCAAATTAAACTTCATGGATTAAAGTGCAAAAAAGGGTAAACTTCAAGGGGTAAATTTTTAATAAGTCCTCTTAATAAATCTGGGTTAAAAAAATAGATACAGAACTGATCGATTAGATCATTTTGTTGGTTTCGTTACCATAATAATGCCTGAATGTGTGTGTTTTGGTAGCTTCGTCTCAAATTGATGAGTTCTTTCTTATATATATATATATATATATTGAATTGAACGCAGATACGTGAATTCTTGTTTTTGAAATCTTGTATCAGAGCTTCTCTATGATGAGTATCTAGTTTTATCGGATATAGTCTAGGTCTCTGTGTTGGTGAACTGGTAGCTATATTTGAATATTCTGTGGTGGTAGCCAAATTTGTCTATTCCTAGTTGCCTTAGAGTTCCCTTGTGTTTTCTTTGTAAACTTCTGAAGGCTATTTGATTAGGGATGAAATAAATTTCTCGTGGGAAAACTAAAGTAGTGAAATAAATATGTTGAGTCTTTTTTCCTTTTTTTTTAAGTTTTAATAATTGCTTTACTATATTGTGTGAATTTGTTTATAATTTCCTAGAAATGAGGGTGGGCTAGGGGCTCGGGGCTGGGGGCTGGGTTTGCTCAATTTAGAGGTAGTAGGGGATCCCCGCCCTCTGGGTTTGAAGCGAAACTAATAAATTGCTAGAACACAATGCAACACAAAGAATCTTTGAGGATTTAGTGTAATGACCCGACCCTGTTGGGTTCGAAATGCAATGAAAAAAATATCCAACTCCATTTTATATACATCAAAGTAATTTGTAAAAATACAATATTTACAATCTCCACTATACAAATTAAAATACAACGGTCTCCACTATCTACAAAAATAATTAACTACAAATGATGTGCTCATGTTGTTGTTTTTGTGGTAAGGAATAGGGATTACTAAATTATGCGGTTAATTAAAATAAACACCGCGTGCATTTGGGTTTGTGAGTCACCCATTGAAATATTTATCACCCGCTTCGTCTATTAAACTTTTGTACATTACACAATCTCATTAGAACCGTGTAAAATACAACCGAGAATATGCACCTTTTAGATGCACATGATGAGATTTTTTTATTTTAATCCTGTACTTTACCCTTTTATCTCTAAATTGGTGTAAGGTGGAATGGGATCCAAGCTTGTCTTCACAAAAAGTAATATGTTTTTTTGTAAATGGAAGTCCAAAAAAGTAATGTATATGCTCCTCGGGGCGCCGATTTGTGCTCTATATACTCCAATGCATATTCACATGATAGTGTAGACACGAAGTACGTGTTATGGGGGTAGAATTCAGTCAGGATGGTTGGTATTTGCTTTATATCGAAACCAAGCATTAAGAAGTAATTCAGTGTAGTGTATGTGTTAACATAGATCAGCGTTAGTGACTTGATGCTTTAATTTTCCATTTTATTTTAAACTTTTTATAGGAAAAAAGTGGTTATGGATCAATATGTTTTCATACGGTTTGATTATGCTCGGCTTATAGCCAAAAGAGTTGAATTGAAAGAGGATGTGGTAAAATTCAAGTATAAAACATTGGATGAGTGGGTCTACAAAGCATACGAGCTTCAGCGCTCGCTTGTGCATACTAGCCTAATGAAAGACAAGGATTATAATGAGTTTGATGCTATCGCATTGACTAAGTTGGCGATACGCTATATGCAAGTAAATAATCCAGAAGCGTGCCCCACAATGACTGAAGTTGTCAATGGCCTTAAGAATTTAAGCAGTTTTCAAATTCTTAGTGATGTATTAAGGTGACACGCAAAGTAAAGTGGTTAATATATCCTTTTTTTCACCTGGTACTTGTTTTTAGAGACGTGTTATAATTGACTAATGATATTATTTAGTTTTTAAGAAGAAGTGAAGTTTCGAGCTCATCCTACCGTGAATCACTGCCCTAACTTGGTGAAGTTAATAGGCTTTTAGAGCGAGGGATTGGTCAATGGTGGTGTTTATGATGTCAGCCTGTTGGATATTTTGTATAGTAAAGCTCCAACAAAGCGTTTTCTAGTCTGGTTTTATGGTTCCAATTGAATATTTCTTCCTTTAGAGATCGAGTTTACTTATAGACGAGTAGATACCATCAATGGCCATTGAATTATTGGCAAATTCTACCAATGGCCACTGTACTTCATTTAGTTACAATTGGAGCATTAAACTTTTAAAAAGTATTGACAGTAGCTACTCCATCAAATCCCACCGTTAAAGTCTAACGGAAGTTAGATCATGTGACAATCATATGACCCAATTAAGGATATTTTAGTCAAATTCTTAATTTTTATCAAAGTATCAAACCCTAAAATTTTCCTTCACAAAAACCCTAACCCCCCAAAACACCTCAATTCCTTCATTTCAAAGCCAAATTCTACAATTAAACAACAAAATCCACCAAATCAAAACACGAATTAATTAAACAAAATTTCTCAACCAAATACAAAAATAGAAGAAGGAAAACAGAGAGGAATGGGATAGGGAGAGGAAATCGAAGTAAGAAGAAGGGAAGGAATTTCATCAATAAATTATACCTTGTTCTAGCTTGCAAATCCATTTCCTTTAAATCCACTCTCTCCGATAATTGCACCATGGATTTCACCACCATTATCCTTAATCTTGCACTCAAATCCACCATTCTCAACTGGTGCAAATCTTCCTTTCTTTGCCTTCTAATTCCCTTCGATTTTCACTCCACTAAGAACATTGTCTATGCTTTAAAACACCAAGAATTTCATCGGATTATAGAGCGGGAAACGGAATGAATTTCATCAGATTACAAAGGGAAAGGGAAAGGGAAAGAAGAAAGGGAAAGGGAAATAATTTCAACGAATTTCATTGTCTGTGCAAATCTTCCCTTTATCCCTTCGAGTTCCAATGAAGAATTTCGGAGAAGAAGAACAATTTCTTAGAATTGGAATAAGAAAAAAGGGAAAAAAGAAAGGGAAACGAGAGCAAATTGACTTAAATGCCCTTACTATATCACATGACAATCACATGACATGTATTCCTCCCAAAACTAATGGTGGGATTTGACGGAGTGGCCACTGGCGGCATTTTTTAAAAGTTTAATGGTTCGATTGTAACTAAATGAAGTACAGTGGCAATTGGTAGAATTTGGCAATAGTTCAATGGCCATTAATGGTATTTACTCAAAGATACGCAATTAGTCAGGGACATTAGGAGATGAGTGAAACTTCTGTTTAGAATTTGAAAGAACTAATAAACAAAGCACTCAAGGTTGATGTCATTGATATAATGGACCAAATACATAAATAACTCGCTTGTAATGCCCCTTGAATTCTTGCATGATTGCGAATGGCCCTTAATGGTTTTCAATATTGATTTAGCAAATATTATGTTTGGTCAGGTTTTGTTTGTTAAGAAAGCTAAAGCTTTCCTCTTTGTTAGTTGGTATTAGTATCTTCTTTTCGTTTTGAGTTTTCTATTCAATAAGGGTTCTAAATTTACTTGTTTTTATGCGTAAGCTTGCAATCCAATATTGAATCTTTGATCGACTTTTGGCTGCTTAGTCGTGGGATTATGGGTGTACCTGAAAGAAATCTGAACCGTCACTTAAAAATTAGGTGGTTCAGATCTTGATAGGTAGTTTATGTTTAAATGAGCCGTTGCCAAAGGTAGACACCACCAGTTAAAATTGAAGCCGTACAATTTTAAATTAATGGTGTGAATTTACACATTATGTTCTACAATAGGTATGTCATCTTATTTTTATGTCCTTTTCAAAAAAGAAAAAAAGAAAATTCTTATTTTTTTTCCATATGTTTGTGAATTGATTTTCCTTCCAATATCATGTAGGGGATGTCAAAGGTCAATATCTATATCATGTTGTTCATGCTTGTAGTTTTTCCTAAATTATATGGTAAACTAGTTTTTGTGCACATGTGTTGCACGTGGTTTTAGTACTCGATGAATATCATTAAATCTATTAATAAACATATATAACTAAAAATTGAATAATTAGTATGAAAGAAATATAATAATAAATAAAAACAAAACATGGTACCATGTGTAAAATTCATTTGATTTTTTTACAAACCTAAAAGTTATAATACGATCTATTAAATAGCTTCCTTCTTGGGAAGTTTTTTATCAAGTTATATAGAAGTCTTATACAAAACACATAATTTAACACAAATTCTAACTTGTTTAATTATTTTAGTCAAATAAAATAAAGTTTAAATTTATTTGGAACAATAATACTAATATAAAAATATATGGAGTTATACACTTATAGTCTTATACTATTTAATTTAATGTAAATCTAGCTTAAATTTTTGTTTACTTATTTTAGCAAAATAGAGTAGAGTTTGAATTTATTTGAAATACTAATACTAATATAAAAATATGTGGTGTTATACTGATTTATTTAATGTAAATTTTAAAATCTTTTGTATAAAAAGGAAGGGGCATATTAGTTTTCACAAAAAAAGGGAAAAACATTATTCATACTTTTATATATAGTATAGATATAGATTACGATAAGCTCCTTGGTTCTTTTGGCTTTACGGGTCACACGGCAATATTGAATACTCACATAACCCTCTATCTACTTGAGAAATGCTAAATGAACAAAATACTCTTCAAATATTTGATCCAGATACACTTGGCGTTAATGTGTTAATCTTTAATCCTCCATTAATTACGATCCAAGATCACGTAAATGTGTTTTTTCCCTATAAATATCTTCTCTTCTCTTTAGTACTTTTATTTACCCCAAATCTTCCTTAAGATATTACAAAGTTTGAAAGTACTCTATATTATTGCAATTTGTACAAGTCTAATTTAATTAAGTATTATATTAAACATTATTAACCGTAAAATTTCGAGAATCAATTAAATAACCCTATTTATGTGTATCTGATTTGTTGCCCTTTCTTTTGTTTAAAAATTGTTGATTATATGAATGGTATTTCCTGAAAAGTGATGATATTATTTATACTTATTTAATATATTTTTTAAATAATCTTATAATTTTTATAGCATTTTTTTATATCAGTAAGAAAATAAACGTGTTTACTTATAATAACTTTAATAGTAAGGGCAATTTAATTTATGAAGAGAACTTAATTTTGATATAAAAAAGTTTTCTATTGTTTATGGTGGTCTGTATGATTTAAATAGTTGTAATTGTTGTGAATTATGGTTATAAATATATTTTTCAATAACTACATTTAAAAATAAATAAACAAATAAATGCTGAAAATAAAATACACTTACTACTATAAAATATCAATTTTATTACACTCAATGGTCAATTTTATAATTTCAAATTTTATAAAGAATTTTTTCACATTTACTTTAGAAATCTGACCAATTCCTCAAAAAGGTAAATTTCCAACTTATAATTAAGAAAGAAATAACTAAACAAGCTGAGTGTATATTCACACGCATGTGTTAATATACTCGGCTTACAGTGTTAAGTTTTCCAATGAGGAAAAAGCCATTAATATTATCATGGAACATATGTATATACTCGGTGTCCCTTTTGTTGTTGATCATCGGGTCTTCATCCTCCCATATAATACTTGAGCTTTTCGAGTCGTAGTCCTTGTCGGCTAACCCGCCGCTCGTCTCCAGTAGATCGAAGCCTATTTGATGCCCATAGATTTTCTCAATTGAAAAACCTCCCTCATGTGTTCTGTGGAAGAGCTGAACTTGGCACGTCTTCACAACAATACATGCAGATGGTGCTATTTCAAAGCATACCTCTATTTTTTCTCCACCTACAATTTCATTATCGAGTTGTACCAAAAAGAAGTTCCCACTGTTTTGTGATTTGAAATAAGAAGAACGAAATCTCCGTTGATAACGAATTGCTTTATGAGGATCAAGTACCTTAGAGATACGAGTAGTTACAGACCCATCTGTCTTCGCCTCATAAACAGCAAGAAACTTCAACTCAACATAATGTTTCTTTTCTGTTGGTGGAATATCAAAAAAAATAGAACATGTCTTTTCCTTTGCTGTAGTTGCTGGACTATCAAATAATGCAGAAGATATCTTTTTGTTTCTGATTGGGCCTGGAAGACCAGCGTGTTCAGTGTCTACCTGTTAAACATCATCACTTGTTAATGTATGTGCGTGCGTGCATGTGTGTGTGTGAGTGTTGGTGTGAGAGAGAGAGAGAGGGAGACTAACCTGAGAGAGCCTATCTATGAAATTCCTAACCATATTACTATGCCTATGAATGACATGTCTCTTCACAGTGTTAAAGGTCCCCTTGTCGTCACTAACAAGGCTACTACAATTCTGAACATGGAAGAGTACAGACTTTTCATCTTTTGATAAATCAGGTAATCTTTCCACTGATGTGCAATGATTCATATTTACAAACGTAACATTTCGAGGCAGCTTTGGGCATGATTGAAGACTCTTACAGTTATCTACAACAAGCCTTTCTAGCTTCGATAGTAAACTAAGGCTGTCCGGTAGGAAACAGAAATTATTTGAACCTATATCCAATATTTTCAATGAGGACAAGCTCCCAATTTCTACTGGAATATCTCCATCTAATATATTGCAGTCTCTTGCACTCAACACTGTTAAACACTGCAAAGAAGAAACAGAATTTGGCAGAAATCTCGTTGAACTGGGACTTCTTTTCAGTGGCACCCAAGAAGCAACGGATGAAAACCAAGAGTTGTTTACTGGCTCTCTTTTATTACACCCATCAATGTATAAACTTGTAAGGTTCATGAGAAGTCCCATATTTTCAGGAAACTTGTCTAGATTGGAGCAACCTGCAAGGTTTAGGTATCCAAGTGATTTTAGCATACATATGCTATCTGGAAGATTTCTGAGCTCCTTGCAACCTTCTAAATTCAAGTGAGCTAGCCTAACCAAAACTCCAATTGATGAATGAACCTCGAGTAAACTTGTACATCCTTTAAGCAATAATGTCTCCAACATTGGTACTCCGTTGAAGTCCACGGTACCCTTTAGCAAGTTTGAATGACTGAGGTTTAATATCTTCAAGCTTTTAAGAAACTATTCAACCAAGAAAAAAAATTATATATGAAATTAGGTCTTATGCGTGCGCGTGTTTGCATTTTGCTTGGCCTCCTAATCCAAGGCGAAAAACAAAAGGTTACGGACTGTCGTACCTTGCTACCTTTCCATATTGTATTGAGTTTACTGTACTGCATATCTAGCACCACGAGCTTTTCCATATGGAAAATAGATTGTAAACATTTCAAAGGATAGTGATGCCAGCAGAGCCACCTTAATTGGTTTGACAAATGTTCAAGGCTTCCAGTGACATGTACATTGTTCATCTTAAGCAATCGTAAATTATTAATCCTTGCAAATGATGTAGAGCTAATTTGTGTTTCCTTTGTCATCGGAAGTAGTAGGATGATACCTTCAATTGCTTCCGTTCCCTAACAATAAGAAGAAAACCATTATATTAAGTAATTTCAACATATACATGATTACATAAAGCATGTGTTAAGGGAGCACGTGCGTTTGTGTTTGAAGGGAGAGAGACTTTTAAACTTTACGAATAAATGAAAAGAGAATTAGTGTTTGCCTTTAACCTTATCATTTTGTAGGACATAATCTACGTCCTCATGAAACCATAATCGGCTGCGCATTCCAGGTTTTTGAGGAGATTCTTCATGAACAATTGCCCTCCCCATATCCCGAACCAAATTGTGCATAATCAGCACATTATTCATACCCTCGACTTTTAGTAAACACCTCTCTCTCAACACATTGATTCCAATTTCCGAGTAGAAACCACAATCGTTCAATATAATTCTTGCCAAGTTGTTGTCCATTCCGACGAAAAAACACGCAATATGAAGAAAGATCCCCTTTACATCATCATCCAATCCATCAAAGCTTATCTTGAGCTGTTCTTGAATCTGATTGTCTGGAATTTGTTGTAGTCTTTTAAATGCACATTCCCACTGTTCTCTGGGTCTTCCGACCAAATGACCACCGAAAACCTCAAGAGCTAACGGAAGGCCCCCAAAATAAGCTATTATGCCTTCAGAAAGCTCCAAATAATCATCGGGCACATTGGTGGTTTTGAAGGCATGCAAATTGAAGAGCTCCAGAGACTCTTTTTCATTCAATTTATCGACCTTGTACCTCCAAAGCACTCCAGCCTGACTCATCAAGTGCTCGTCTCTTGTTGTTATAATGATTCTACTTCTAGGACCGAACCAGTCATTTTGTCCCGCTAACGCATTTAGTTGGCTCAACTTGTCCACGTCATCAAGGACAATTAGAACCCTTTTAGAGCGAAGTCTTTCTTTCATCAAAACCATTCCCCTGTCAACATTGGCAACCTTGAAATTCTTTTCCTTTAGCGTTTCAGAGAGAATTTTCTCTTGGATATTAACGAGGCCATTGGGTTGCTTTGAAACTTCTCTAACATTTGCAATAAAACAGCACCCTTCAAAGAGTAGATAACTTCGATTATAGATGGCTTTTGCCATTGTTGATTTTCCAATTCCACCCATACCATAAATCCCAACAATGCGAATGCTAATAGATTCGAAGTCAAGTAAAGAATTTACGGATGCAACACGAGAATCTATACCAACCGGATGCATAGCAACATTCATGTATGTCTGGTTTACTTCACCCTGAACCTTCTCAACAATCTTCTTGATAAACTTCGATTCATGACTGCAAATTTTAATTCAAACATGTATAAACTAGAACATAGTCGCGTATACGTAATACAAGCAATATTTTTTTTCCTGGTAATTCTTGGTAGTTAATTTGGTTGTAAATCTTATTGAGACAATGTAATAATGTTTGATTAAGTGGTTAGGTTGCACTTCGCTTGGTGTTTCCAATTTTGACACTCCTTTTGTTTTTGAATAATAAAAAATAACATGTAGAGAGGCTTGACCCATGACATCTTGGTTGAAAAGTAAAGCAACTTAATTACCATTTTAAAAAATTTACTTTTAAATTAGGTGTACCATATATGTGCTTTTAAAAGCAAGTATAGTATAGATGTAAGCTAAACGCTGGGTGGGATATTAATGTAGAAGAGTAATTAAAATATTCTATAAACAGGGAAATGAGATTTTAGTTAGTTTACCCATCTGCAACATTTTGCAAATCCCATCCTGACAAATTTGCAGCTTCAGTTAGAGCAGCTCTCCATTTCTTTATCTCACAACCAAATCCTTCTTCCTTTTCTTCTTCTTCATATCCTGCAAAAGCTTTTTCAAAACTCCCAGTTTGTTTTCGTTTCTTTATCGCCCAACCATATCCCAAAGCTTTTTCAAAACTCCCTGCTTGTTTATGTTTCTTTATTTCACAACCAATTCCTTCTTGCTTTTCTTCTTCATACCCAGCAAAAGCTTTTCCAAAACTCCCTGTTTGTTTACGAACGTGAGATGGATCAACGTCGTAGAATACTGGAAGAACCAATTGCCCCCTCGTGTTCTTACATTCGAGTACCTTAACCAGCTCGTTGAGGCACCATCTAGAAGAAGCGTAGTTTTTGGAGAAAACGATAATGGAAATCCTCGATTCTTCAATTGCTTTCATCAATTGAAAGGGAATATGTTTCCCTCTTGGTAGTTGATCGTTGTCTTTGAAGGTGCGAATTCCAGCACGAGTCAAGGCATCGTAGAGATGATCTGTGAAGTTTCTCCGAGTGTCTTCCCCTCTAAAACTCAAGAACACATCATAATTCCATGTACGTGGGGGTGCTACATATGAAGAAGAGTAGTTGCTTTGGGTGCTTGTTGTTGCCATGGTGAATATATTATTGAAACAGAGAAAAAGGGATGAATTGGGATCAAATGAAGAAGAAGAAGATTTTAGTTGGTGAGAGTTGACTTCTTGAGAGGAAAATTTCAAGAAGGTTATATAAAATCTAGAATTGAGGAACAAGGTTTTTTCAACTAAGGAATTCAATTCCAAATTAATCAGAACGAACTACGTAAAAATTTTGTATCATAAAAATGAGAAATGAAATTGAAGATATTAACTGACAAGAACAGAGAGAGTTATAGCATAGGCGGCTGAACCAGCTTGGGCATAGTTTGCAGCTGCTGCCTTTAGATCCAACTTGTGCTCTAAAAAATTCTTCAATTGCCTCTTATCTCTCGATCGAAGAGAGGGCCAAAACAAGCGCTCCCTCTCTCTCTCTCTCTCTCTCTCTCTAAATTGGGCGATGAGAGAGATTTGGGGGTTTTCAACGCGGAGGGAAGGGGATCAAATGAAGAAGATTAGTACGTGGGAAGGGGGTGGAGTGGGGTGGGTGGGAGTGGTTAAACAACTCAGTACGCCTCACCCTCACAGCTCTCAATGGAAATGGTCTACTTTTATGTGCCATTATTAATTTTTAGTCAACCAATCTCCCATTTGCTGCAATCCTCATTTTTTTCAACGATTTTGTTCCCATTGATGCTTTCATTATGTAGTTATTAATTTAGGTAAAGTTTCTAAAGTATACTAATCTTTATTATTAAACAGTTCAAATAATTACTAAATTTTTTATCAAATATCATTTTGACTTTAAATTATAAAATGAATAATTTAGTCATTCAACTTTACTTTAGAGTGAGTACCACTTTGACCATTCCGTCTAATTTAGTAATACTTAAAACAAACAAAGTAACTTGGGTTATTTTATAATTAAACTAACCAAAATATCCGTTGTTCCGTCAAAATTAACGGCCAAATTGAACGGAATGACCAAAATGGTACTCGATCTAAAGTTGGATGGCCAAAGTAGTTCGTTTTAAAATTCGATGGCCAAGTCTATTCGATCAATGTTTTATATACATCTAATTAATTAAGGGGTAAATTGTAAGGTGGTTCCTAATGAGATGGGTGATATAACAAAACAGAAAAGCAGGATAAATATTTAAGATCCATGCTAACCATCATGAAACAAATATAGCTATCAGGTTAATTAATTAAAAGGATCGAGCAAAGTACTCACAAAAAGTTCTTCTCCAATCTTAATCATTAACACCATTAATTCTTTAATCTAGATGCACATTCTAATTAAACATTCTAAAATCCAGTTTCACACAGGAAAATAAATCCTCTTGCTTTACAATAGGAAGCAAAAATTGTAGAACAAAAAAACAAATTACCCAGGCTATAACCATCAATTAATTCCACTGTTCATAAAACAAATAATGAACAAAAAACAAATTTGACTATTTCTTTCAACACCTAATGTTTAATATACAAAAGAATCTTTTTAATATACAACACCTATGAAGCCCACTGAAACTTTTTTTGAGCTGACGAAGTTTTACTTTTTACTAAAAAGTTTGAGCTTCAATCTAAGCTTTAAATCCCTAATTGTGAAAAATTAGATTCCAAACTTCAGATTGAAAGGATACACAGAAAAGCCCTAAAATAAATTAGAAAGAAGAATAGATGGAGGAGAGATGGGGTCCGACGTAGAAGAGAGAGAGTGACATATAGAGAGAGAAGGGATAAATACCTATTGAAGGTCGAATTCCGGCGGCGACAATGCTTTGTCGCCGGGAGAGAAAGAGAATGTGTTTGTGAAAGTGAAGGGGGAATGTATACTGAGAAAGAGTCGAGTGAGAGTATAAATTGAAAGAGTAAAGTAGGTGATTAATCCTAACCATTTATCGTGATCAATCATTCTTAATTATGAATTTGACTGTATTTTTATTAGTAAGTGATATCTATCATTTTTAATTATAAATTTGTTTCTTTTCCACCACATATAATCTTTTTTTTTTTATGAAAAATAAGAAAATCTTTATTTGTATTTCTCAACTGATTTTTTAATTTTTTATACACAAATAAATTATTTTTCATATAATTATCGACGGAGCCTTAAATAATTATTTTAAATAATTTAAGGGTGATTTAGAAAATACAAAAGAATAAAGGGGTAAATTGAAATATGGTGAAAGGAAGGCCAAATAGGTAATTTACTATTTGTGGGAGGGGATGGTGACGGAATTCAAATAGACATGCACCGCATCAATATTCATACTTTTAATCATTAAAACTTATGTCCGGATAAAAATCACTTTTGTTATTATTCTAATTTATTTTTTTATTTTTTTTTAAAATGTGCACTTTTAGATGAGTGACTAATTATTGAGTTTAGAATTTTACTAGTAGCTTTTGTACCCTAACTTTTAAACTAGGGGGCTTATTGCTCAAAATATTTTTACCTCTATTAGTATCTCTAATGCTTATGGTGGCAGGGAAAGAGCCGCTGATCGGCTAAGTGGGGTTACATCACAACATAATCATTTTTACAAACTTTCACAATCAAATCATTCCAAACATACCTATGTGAAATTAGAATGTGTGACTTCTCACTAGTTTAGAGGCATGATGGCCAACTTGGTTAATCCAAATAGATTTTTTATTTGATTTTGTAAATAAAGCACTAAGTAAACATCATGAGACTTGCCTCTTTTTGAATGTTGTTTTCTGTATCGAACATATTACATATTCTCTACATACATAGAGGGGGTTATTAAATAGATTTACTATTTACATTGATTCGAGGTGTTTATTATTTTCCAAATAGCAAGAGCGCGAATTAAAATCAAGTTGACCAATGTTAGCTAAAAACTCACCCTATGGCACAGGCAATTTTTAGAAATGGGTGTTTTTTTTTTTCGAAATATTTTAAGTATACGATTTAAAGAATCTCATGATTTATGAATCTAATATTTTATTTTATTTTTTGAAAAAAATGACAAGATTCTTAAATCTTGTGAGATTATAAATCAGAAGCATGTTCTATAATGGCTACATGCATTACTGTTACACAGGCAACAATTAGTGTTATATTTACATTATATTATTACAACAAAACATGATTATCATATACGAAATTGTTATTATAGCATTATTCACCATGAATTTTTCTAAAAAATGAGTATCTAGCTATATATACATTGTTGTCAAACTTGATTACCAATATTTTATGTGTTTGATCGTCTGTGAATGAATTGTAATAGTGCGATGGATTGGTATATAACAATGGATAAATTGATTGTAACAATGCAATAAACTTATCTAACGGTGTGATAATCTATTAAGAGAAATCATACACTGATTATATATCAAAAGATAAATTCTTAGTTTAAAATAAAAAGAGTAGTAAATTTTATTGCGCAATTTTAATATTAGAGAATATCACTAATAAATTTATGATAATGCCTTCGCAACAAACACATTATTTTATAATTTAATATTCTGCAGGAGGCCAACAATATAACTTTCTTTCTGTAGCAATATAAAAAGGTTTGACTATATTCTTTGTCACGGGTGTGTGGAGTAGCTTTAACACATTTTGACTAATCTCCTCACGGAACAATGGTCAGCCACTAACCACCAGTGTATTTTTGCAATTATTGAAGCTTGATCTCCTCATTGAACTAAAGATGAAATAGCGTGCTATTACTTGTCAAATATTTACAAAAGTCACTCCTAAAATTTACCTCTTGTTAATAATTACGAATGAGATAAGAAATAAAATTTGGGTGAGACGATTGACACAACCCAAACTTCATTGTAACATTCCCTCTCGTTATTTGGTGCAATAAAGTCGAGCATATGCACATTATCTCGGTACAATAGGGTCAAGTAATTATTGAGAAAAAAAAATATACTGGCTCAGCCCTATTGCACTGAAATAATGTGAATATAGTCGACCCTATTATACTAAGATAATGTGCACTAGGGATGGCAATGGGTCAGTTCAGGGACGGATATAAGATCTCCTGTACTTGGCCCCAATTACCAAAATCACCCCCATACTCGGTTAGGAGTTTTGGGTACTCCCCATCCTCGACCCTGTTGGGTAACGGGTACCCACGGGAAACCCGAATTATCATTTTTTTAAAAAAAATACTAGTTTAACTATCAAAAGTTTATCAAAATTAATTTTTAATAAAAGCATTGTAATATAATAATATATATAAAAAACTAAAATAAATAAGAAATAAAATCTAAGATATAATATAAGATTCTAACAAAACATTGAATGATATATATAACTTTTGGAGTAAACAGCCCATTTGGCCACTAAACTATTGATTTAGTACCATTTTGGTCACTGAACTTTAAAAAGAACCATTTTACCCATCAAACTTTTGACCGAGTTTCCAAATGCCCATTCCGTCTAAATGAGCTGTTAAAAGTGACGGATTGAAGCCATGTGCCCAGCACTTGGCCTCATTTAAGGCTAAAATTGTCATTTTCCCTAAAAAATACACCATCCCCTCTGCATAATACCTGTAACGATGAAAGTGACCCATTTCAACCATTTTCATCTTCAAAGTAAACGAACAACCCACAACCACAAAGCAGATTTTTTCTTCAAAGGAGATTCTTTTATGAAAATTTATTTTGGTACGCCATGGATTGGGGGTTGCGGCTCTATGATGATCTGATACAAGCTTATGAAGAATTCTATCGTAAGTTTTTCGTAAATATGTTCTTCTTTGAATTTTTAAGGGTTTCTACGGTTTGTTTTAGGGTTTAAATGTTATCGTTTTTTAGGGTTTTGTGGTTCTAAATGTGTATGTATTTCACCTCTTTTTCGTTGATGTTTTGTTTTTTTAGGGTTTTAGGGCGCAATTACTATATATTTGAAACCCATTTCGTTGATGCTCTATTTTTTTTTCGTGGTTTTTGTTTCTCTTTTGTATGTTAATATGTTTATTCTTGTTAATTTCCAGCAAAAGATTCTTCTATGTTTACCATTGTCATTCATCATAGTGGGAAGTTTGATTATGGACCAAAGTTGGTTTATAGTGGTGGGGAGGTAGTTTATGCTGACAAAGTTGATCCTTATAGATTGTCTATTCATGGGATATTGTTAATGGCTAAGGAGTTAGGAACACCCGAGGTTACTGGTTGTTATTATAGATGCCTGGATAAGTTCTTTACTGATAAAGATGCCCTGATTGAATTAGTTGGTGATAAAGACATTAGGGAATTGACCAAGTGGATTCCTGCATATAGGGTCGTTGATGTGTACTTGCAACATAATGACTTTTTTTTCAATATGTTCCACTTAATGTAGTAAATCCACCTACACATAGTGAAGAGGGAATGCAAAATGAAGGTCACAATATGAATGATAATGAGGGTTAGAGTGTGAATGATAATGCGGGGGAGGGGCACTACAAGAAAAAAGTCCTTCTATGACACACTTTCAACGACACTCACCCTAGAATTGTCGTTAAATATGTACAAAGACGATATTTTCAAAATAAATGTCATTGGATGGTCCTAACCAGAAGGAGTCACGACATTGAATTTTAACATGTCGTGGAAGGTATGATTCGACGACAAAGTGTAACTGTCATGAAACTTTCGACGACAGTTTATCTAAAAATGCGTGTAATTCAATACGACGACAAATCAGCCTTTGTCGTTGAAACCACATATTTCCAAATATTTCCCCGCTTTTTTTCCCGCTATTAATTTTTTTTTTCATTTGGCGCGGGGAGTCTCACCGCCCTTGAAAAACCAAAAAAAGAACCCAATGCCCAAATCAATGTTTTTTGCCCAAAACAAAATCAAAACCCTAAAAAAAATCTCGCTAAACACAAGTATCCATCGCCTCCATCTCGCCACTTCTAGGTGCTCTCCATCTCTTGTAGTCTCTTCTCCATCCCATCCTGTTACGATTATCTTTCAATCTCTTCTCTAATCACGATCTCGCCCTTTCTTGCAGGTATAAATTATGTGTCTCTCTTCTCCTCTCTCTATATATTACATATATATATATGCAGCTGTATGTGTATATATTGAACGTAGTTCATTTGAATTTTTGCTACTCTAATCAATGTTTATATAGTTGCTACAAATTTTTGCTAATGTAAGTTTAGGGTTCTTTGTTTGTTCTTAGTTTTATGGTGTTTTTGTTTGTTGATATAATGTAAGTTAGAAATTGTGAGGTGGTTAAATAAGGGAAGATTAAGGGCTTTGAAGAGAGTGTTTATGTGGGTGTAATTAAATTGTAACACCTCGTGTTTAGTTTACTCATTAATTTTCCTTCATAAGCTTGATTCATCGAATAACTTCGCTTTGGATAGTAATTTTTAGTCTCGAGTAGAATTATGTGGTTTCAACACCTCGAGCATGATTCAATAGATTAATCACATCTGCGTTAATGAGAGTTTTGCTAATCGGGTGGTCCTTATTAAATTATAGGTTTTAATTGCTCATTTGTTATATTTTACCATTAAACGTAGCTTTGGGTAGCCGAATTTGGTTCCGGATATATTTTGATGAGCCGAACACTTCCCGCAAATCATATTATTCATATTGCATATGAGTCCATGGTTGAAACGTGTTTTGGATGGCCGTGGTTGAATTTGGTCGGCTAACGGTGATAATTGAGTTTTTAGCGAAATGAGTTTTTCTCCAACTTTGAAGGTTTATAACTTCCGCATATGATGTCCAAATGACTCTCTGTCATT
This sequence comes from Lonicera japonica, assembly GCA_021464415.1. NCBI lineage: Eukaryota > Viridiplantae > Streptophyta > Magnoliopsida > Dipsacales > Caprifoliaceae > Lonicera > Lonicera japonica. The sequence continues at coordinate 40,570,868 of CM038465.1, read as the reverse complement.
ATTTATGTCCTAGAGAAAAAATAGGATTATCAATTTGAGATGGAGTGATTATATTATCTAATCTTTATCTTTTACTGTTATACCAAAGCTCATTTGGATTATTGGAGTTAATGAATTCAACAATGTGGAACATTAATTAGTTAAAGAAATGTCACAAGCATCATGAACATATTTTCACCTTAGACCTTACTTTAGCAAACTACATAGAAATTCAAAGAGAAATGTTGAATTTAAAGGTTGTTTCTTAAATAGATGTCACATTTCATAAGAAATATGAATAGAATAGAGCAAAACAGAGCAAAATGAATAAAGTTAGTTAGAGTAACAATAAAGGAACTATAAAAGGCATTTTTAGGTCTAGAATAGAGCAAACAAATGTAACCTTTTTTGGCTTGGGCAATGTCATAAGCTGTAACTAAAATTTATTGGAAAAAATAAGCTGAAAATATCCAAAATTTTAATTTAAATCCATTAAAAAGATAAACTGAAGATGCATTACATTTGATGACGAACATGTTAAATTTCAATTAATGATCATCTTATCCTTATGTCATTGTTTTTATTTATTGGGTATTTAGAGATTAACTAATTTGACTATCATTTGCTTTGATTTGCCAACTGAGCAGAACACTATGCTGACATAAAGGTTGCTTATACATGACTAAAAGAAAAAGTGTAGTGATAACATGTGCCCTAAGGGCATATGATAAATACCTAAATATAGAAAGAATAAATGCTCAAAATGCATTTAATGCTACACTGATTTTTATGCAAGACATAATTCTTTCTATTCATATCATATTTAACATGTGCCCTAAGGGCACATGTTAACACTACCCAAAGAAAAATAGTGAATCAAGAGGATGTTATATTATATGTGCATGATTGCTGGGACTGACCCAGATCAAAGTGGGAACTAAGGCCAAGTATGAGCCAGAGAGAAGTTGACCTAGCATTATGTTAATAGAGAAATATAGGCTATGTACACAGAGAATGGAAATAAATAGAGAAGTATTGTCATTAAGAGGGAGAACAAAACTAAAGCCTGTGTGTATTATTTTCATTGTCTTAATTACATTTGTGGTATGGTGGAAATTATTAACACGGGGTGTTCTTGTGGGTATTATTTTCCCACAGGACAAACTGAAGACAGAAGGAACTTCATTCTAGTATGCCCATGACAATCTCAGCCAGGGATCCATTCTAGAAGCTTCCTTTCCAAATAAGAGCTACTTTTCACAGTCTCAATATAACTCAGATAAGAGATTGAGGTTGCCTTTGGTTGATATATATGAAACTTAGTGTTTTATGTTAAAAAGAAGTGTTGTAAAACACGCGTTAATGTACTATGTCACATGTTCAACTGTTGGGCAAATATTCAACGCTGGTGATGCTGAGAAATCTTTGTTGCTTGTCTCATGCATACTTGTAATTCTTTAATTCTATGATATAGACTATGTGCTGACTCCATGATATTCCTACAACAACGCACGACTACTAGAGCCTGGCTCCTGATCTTTTGGACTCGGCAACCTCACTAAGCACTGAAAGGACTGGTAAAGACTTTGTTACTCGTCTTATCAACCAAATATCTAAAATACCACACATACTTGGCCTTGTTGACACTAAATCAAGTGGAATCAAGCTCGACAAATTTGTGTCTGGGAAGTAGAAACTCTTGTGAGCATGAAATGTGGACAAATTTTAGTTGTTTTTTTTTGGTTTTAAGGGCACCAAAGAGAGGAGTTCGCTTAAGCTTTTTCTTTTTCTATTGTTTAATGTAATAGATAGTTTGCAGAAACTTATATTAAACTTCTATTGTTGTTTTGATTAATTATGTTCAATGTATTGCATTCCAAATTTAGTGCATTATTTAATCATGGTGTGCTGTCATTACATTTGAATTTTATTATTCATATTCTTATATCGTTTGAACATGCGCAATTTATTTACACTATGCTCAGTTTGAGTTAGTTAACAAGATATGTAATTAGAAATATATTTATTTAAAAATAGTAATTTGATAAAAGAAATATCATTCCGCAACAAAATCTTGTTATATTTTTGTTAACGCTTACGACAAGTATAATTTGTCGTAAAAATGTGTTTTACCACACGCATAGATTGTCGTAGAAAGGGGTAAACGACATGTAAATGAGTGTCATGAAAATATGATTTATGGTGCTTCTCAAAGACACTAATACAATTTTCATTAAAACCATTTTCAACGACAGTGAACTACTGTCGTGAATTAGTAGTAACGACAACTAAGGAATGCCGTTGAATGGGAAAAACTTTCTAAGACACCCCCTCACAATGACACCACAAAAGTGTCGTGGAAACCTTTCCACGATGCATTTTACATGTCGTCGAATTGCTTTTTTCTTGTAGTGGGGCATAATAATGAAAGAGATATGGGTGAGAATATGAATGATAATGAAGGGGAGAGGCATGATAATGAAAGAGATAGGGCTGAGAATATGAATGATAATGAAGGGGAGGGACATGATAATGAGGGAGAGGGGCATGAAAATGAGGCAGATGATGGAGATGTGGGTACAGATATAATTGTGAGTGATACTGAAGATCCACAAGTTAATGTGCAAGAAGAGGGTGCTGCCAATGAGGTGCACATGGTGGATGATGATGTCAATGATGAGTGGTCTACCATGGAGGATTCAGATGATCTTGCAAGTATAGATTCGGATGAGGATGATGGTTGTACTAGAAAAGGCAGGTTTCCTGAGTTTAATGCTAAAAAAGATATGGAATGTCCCAGCTTTGAACTTGGTCAACTATTTGCATGTGCGGATGACTTTAAAAGGGCAGTTACTAAGTACTCAATTTTGCTTAGGAAGCAAATAAAATTCTACACAAATGAGAGAAGTATAGGGTGAGGGCAAAGTGTAAGAGTCCATGTGAATGGATGGTGTATGCTTCAAGAGTAAAAAGTGAAGAAACATTACAAGTAAAGACTGTCAATCTTAAGCACACCAACTGCAAGAATGCCAATCAAAACAGAAATGTGAACTCTAAGTATTTGTCAAAGAAATATGAGTATATGTTTAAATCAAATCCTGACATGCCTTGGCAAGCATTAAGGGAGGCTGTAAAAAAGAATCAAAAGGTAGTGATTACAAAAAACCAATTTTACAGAATTAAAAAGAAGGCTGAAGAGCTAATTGAGGGGAATCATAAAGAACAATACAAGTTGATATGGAATTATTGTGGTGAGATAAAGAGGGTGATGCCAAATACAACTATTATTGTGCATAAGGAAACCTTGATGATGGCAAACAGAGGTTTAAAAGGATGTATTGTTGCTTGGGGCCACTAAAGGAGGGGTTCAAAAAAGGTTGTAGACCATTTATTTGACTTGATGGGTGCTTTTTAAAAGGACCATTCCCAGGACAGCTGTTGAGTGTCGTGGGTATTGATGCCAACAATGGCATGTATCCATTTGCATATGTTGTGGTTGAAAATGATACCAAGAGATCATGGACATGGTTCTTAAAGCTTCTTTGTGATGATGTTGGAATTGTGGAGGATAATCCAACACATATTTACATTCAGGAGTGATCAACAAAAGGTAACTATTTAAGTTTGTTTTCTTTTGTGATTTCACTTGTTTTCTTTCATATATATATAATTTTGTAATCCCATTACATTTTATAATTTTTCAGGGGTTGGATAAGGCACTACATGATTTGGTGCCCAACTCAGAAAGAAGATCTTGTGTTAGGCATCATCATGCCAAATTTAGAAAGAGTTATAGTGGGAAAAAGTTGAAGGACCAGCTTTGGAAATGTGCCAAAGCTAGCACAGAGGAGTATTTTGAATTATGTATGCAAGAAATGAAGAAAATGAAGGCCGAGGCATACAACTAGTTGATGGAAAATGCTTCCCCAAAACATTGATCTAGGTCATTCTTCCAAACTTATTCTAAATGTGATGTTCTTATCAATAACCATTGTGAAGTGTTTAATAGCTTTATCCTAGAGGCTAGGGACAAGCCTATTGTATCTATGTTTAAAATAATTAGGACTTTTTTAATGGTGAGGATAAGGAAAAATAGAAACAAAATGAGATTACATCCTAACCTAGTGTGCCCTAGGATTGAAAATAAATTAGCTGAACTTAAGACTTTATCAAATAATTATATTACTGAGTGGTCTGGAGGAGATGAATTTCAAGTCAGTGTTGGCCCAATTGTCCAGTTTATGGTAAATTTAAGACATAGAACATGTTCTTGTAGAGTGTGGCAACTAAGTGGCATTCCATGTGTGCATGTAATGTGTTCAATAATGAGCCAAGCAAAAAAACCAACAAACTATGTCCACCCTTACTTCACTAAGCAAAAGTTCTTAGATGCTTATGATCATATAATTAAACCAACCAATGGTATGCCTATGTGGCCACAGTCTCTAAAGGCTCCATTGGTTCCACCTGAAGTTGAAACCCAAGCTGGGAGGCCTAAAAAGTCAAGAAACAAGAAGGGAGATGAAAAGAAACAATATGGGGGCAGTAGTGGAAAGTTAGGGAAGATAGGGGTGGTAATGACATGTAGAAAGTGTGGCAATCCAGGCCACAATGCAAGAAGTTGTAAGGGACAAGGGGGAGCACTGCCCCACGTGGTGGGGGGTCAGTGGGCAGTGGCAGTGGCAGTGGCAGTGGTAGTGCTAGTGCAGGGGGTAGGGGCAGTAGGGGTAGAGGTAGAGGTGCTGGTGCTGGTGGTGCAGGGGGTAGAGGCAGTGGTGGTGGTGGTGGTGCAGAGGGTAGGGGCAATGGTGCTACAGTTGGCAGAGGTAGAGGAAGAGGAAGAAACAGTGGTGGTGTAGGCAGTGGCACTGGGGGTGTTGGTGGAGTGGGCAGGGGTTTCACTACGGCAACTCAATTGCAAAGAATGGCAAGAGAGAGGTACTAGGTATGTGTTTTTGTATTTAACTTGCACATTTGTTATATATAATCAATTTCATGAGAAAATTTGTTATATGTGTAGGCTAGAAGGAGTGGTCAAGGGCATGCATCTTAAACACAATGTAGTTGTGAGAATCCGCAAATGCGACCCCCCGGGTCTCGTCCCCGTTTCGGTTTGGGCGTCTGAAACGTCGGAACGGATTCGGTTGTTCCATTTGCAAGGAGTGTTTCTCTCTTGATTCATATCAAGTGTCCCTATGTTCTATTTCTAGATGCAAAGGGATTTGTTCAGAGTCGCCAGTACGTTTTACGAGAAAACGGACAAAATAGCCGTGTAAAAGGAAAGGCTATAGATAAGCCTTTCTTTACACGTTTGTCTACGAAACCAGGATTCTATAGGGTTCGGAAACTATATTACGGTTTGGGAAGGTGTTAAGCACCCATTCCGCCCTTTTGGTCTCTAGTGGTCTTATGTGTTTATTTTATGTTGAAGAACTTGGATGCTTTTACCGATAGCCTACTACTTTCTAAATGAAAACCCTGACTCTTGGGAAAAACGGGAAAGGGATAGAAAACTTTGTGTTCCAAGATCCGATATTTCGTTTTGAGAAATATAAATACAAGTGACAAAAGTTGTTTTCTTTAGAAATGGAGTTTCCCGTGTTATTTCTCGGATAATGACGGTTTTCTCGGGTTTTGACTATTTTCGTAAAAAAAGTCCGGATCTATATAATGGAACTAATTCAATATGGAATTGGAACTCTTGAGAGGAGTTGTACCGGACGTATCGCAATCTATGAAACAGATGGGATATGTCGGGCTTTTTAATTCCTAAGTAAGTTTTACCGGTCCGGGTTTGAAAACAGAATTTTATCCGGATGGTAATGTATTTACTCTTCTGGTTTTACAAATGGTTTTATCAGGGTCTCTTGTTTTGAAAATGATAGACTATTTGTAACTTGGCAATAAGTTTATTCAAATAAAACGTGGACAAAACGACGGAAATAAAACAAGTGTACAAATATTTAATGTTAAATACTAGAAGAGACTTTCTTTACCTTCCCGACGAGAATAATAATAATAAGAAAGAAAATATAGTCCGGCGGAGAGATTTTCGGCGATAATAATATTTTTCCCTTTTCAGATATTTCCGAGAATTCAATTCCAGAGACGGGACACGTTGAGTGTCGAGAATAGATCCGATAATTCTTCAGAGATAAGACGATAATCTAGAATACTTGATAATGAAATCAGTCTAAAACTCAGAATTTCTAGATCCAAGTTGCTGCCCCCTTGAACCCTTGGGGGTGTTGGCCTATTTATACTGCTCGGGGAAGATTGTCGCGCGACATTTCTCCAAAAAAGGCAAGTGTCGCGCGACATATCTGTTTGTCGCGCGACATTCTTGTATGTCGTGCGACAAACGGCTGAAGTGATGGGTCCTGACACTGTGATGTGTCAGAAAGTGGTTGGTCGGGCGCAGAGAGGGATTGTCGTGCGACATAGTGGGATTGTCGCGCGACATAGTGGGATTGTCGCGCGACATACCAGTGATTGTCGCGCGACAATGTGATATGTCGTGCGACAATCCTTCATAAAAATAGGTTTGTCGCGCAACAAACCCCCCCCCCCCGGGGTAGTTTCGGGTGCTCGGGTGGGTCCTAGACTCCAAAAACAGTAGTTCTCGTAGGTCGTTAAGGTTCTTGCGAGGGTCACGGATCGGGGTGTCTACAGACCCTCTCGACTCAAGCTCATTGCTTGCAAGGAATTGAGGCGACTGGAAGAGACCATGATCCATGGCTCCCGTATGAACTCTAAAGAAGTGTTTATGCAAAAAGTGCTTGTGAGTGCCTCCGAAGAGGGCTTTGTGTTTGGTTTTGCCTCCGGAGAGGGCTTTTGTTACCTCATTGCCTCTTTCGAGGGCTTTGACGTGCTCCACTTGCCTCAGATGGGAGGACTACCATTGACCTTTTTTTGTGCCTCAGGTGGGAGGACTACCGTTGTGCCTCTCTGGGAGGGCTTCGCCTCAAGTGGGAGGACTACTGTTGTGCCTCTCTGGGAGGGCTTCGCCTCAGGTGGGAGGACTACCGTTTGTCCCTCTCTGGGAGGGCTTCGCCTCAGGTGGGAGGACTACCGTTGTGCCTCTCTGGGAGGGCTTCGCCTCAGGTGGGAGGACTACCGTTTGTGCCTCTCTGGGAGGGCTTCGCCTCAGGTGGGAGGACTACCGTTGTGCCTCTCTAGGAGGGCTTCGCCTCAGGTGGGAGGACTACCGTTGTGCCTCTCTAGGAGGGCTTCGCCTCAGGTGGGAGGACTACCGTTTGTGCCTCTCTGGGAGGGCTTCGCCTCAGGTGGGAGGACTACCGTTGTGCCTCTCTGGGAGGGCTTCGCCTCAGGTGGGAGGACTACCGTTGTGCCTCTCTGGGAGGGCTTCGCCTCAGGTGGGAGGACTACCGTTGTGCCTCTCTGGGAGGGCTTCGCCTTAGGTGGGAGGACTACCGTTTGTGCCTCTCTAGGAGGGCTTTTTGATCTGTAAGGAGAAGGAAAATTGCCTCTGGGAGGATTTTTATGAGTAACTTTTGCCTCTGAAGAGGGCTTGTGTTATGATATTGCCTCAGAAGAGGGCTTGTGTTTTTGATTTGGTGAAATTTAAATTTTGTCTCTCTTAGACTGCTAGAGTGAGAGAAAGAAGTTTTCGTGAAGGTGAAAAGAGCTCCTCGAGGTCTAATCTTATCCGAATGTCCGTTTTCCTGTATCTTTCTTGAATTTTATTCTCATGTTTTCCTCGAGTGAGGATACTTCTCTCAGAAGGCAGTTTTCGATTTCTTTTGCTCTCCGCAGAGTGATGGTCCGAGGTTTTTTTTTTTTTTTTTCTAAACCATCTCTTCTTTATCGTGCTGAAAAGAAAATTTGTTTGAAAGTTCAATCTCTGATCTCTGTTTTCTTCTCAGTTTTCTCTTTTTGGTGGGCCCACATCGTTTTCTGTTTTTTCGATGCCCTTATTTCTCCCTCTTTTGGGAAAGACTTTTTCCTGGCCTTCCCTGTTTTTGACCAGGAGTCTTTTTATCCCTTTGTCGTGATCAGGAGCCTTACTCACCCAAAACGAAGCCCTGAGCCGATTTGGCCTAGCTGTCACTTTTGGTGTGGCTCTCCCTGCCACTCTGCATTTCTGTTTCTCTCGCTCGCTTTGGGCGCTCATACGGGTTATTTCTCTTTTCTACTCTTTCATCATTCATTTTTTTTTCTCTATTCCCGTCTCAGGTATTTTTTCTTCTTTCATTTTGATGGTCTCGGTCCTTCTGTGAGATCAGAGACTACTTTTAATCGTGGCATTCTGTTCTCGCATTTTTCGAAGAGATATTTTGGAAGTTTTTTTAGCGAATTCTTTACCATGGTTGTGCGGTTTTAACAATTTTTTCGAAAACTGCTCCTCGGAAGTCCTCCTGCAGGAGATAAAAATGAAAAAAAGGTCAAAAAATCAGGGGAGGGGGTGGTTTGTCGCGCGACACTTCGGTGAATGGCTCTTTGTCGCGCGACAATGTGGACATTTGTCGCGCGACAAACTGCCCCACTATATAAGCCTCCTGCTGAGCTCATTCCACCTCATTCTCTCCTTCCTCTTTCTCTCTCTAGCTCTCCTTATCTCTTCTTTCTAGCGCGGAAGCCCTGCCGTTTCTTCGACTTTTCCGACCTTTTTCATATATTCTACCTATACCGATGGACCCTGCTCATCCCGACAGACTGGAGGGTGACCAGGAGGAGGTCACCTTCACTGACGCTCAGGGCGTTCTCCGCTGCAGCCCTCATCATGACGATTGGGCGGACTTGGATTGGTATGATGAGGACGGGATAGACCGCGGTCGGGCGGTGATCTATCGAGATGTGACCCGGGCTGCTCCAGTCCCGGGCGTCCCGTGGCTCTTGATGGAGCCTGTCTCTCACAAGATTCGCCGTCGATCTCTGGTATGTCTTCTTTTGTGTATTTATCTGTTCGGCTTCTTGTCGTTTCCTGTATTCGTTTTAAACAATGTTAGTATGCATGTCTGCCTAGGAATAACGCCCGATTTTTAGCGAACACATACTTTTACCTGTGATACCTCCTAGGTTTTTGGAAAATTTACATAATTTGCCCCTATAGCTCTATAACTCTCATAATTACATCAAAGTACCCTCAGTTTTTAGGAAAATTACATAATTTACCCCTATAACCCTATAACTCTCATAATTACACCAAAGTACCCTCAGGTTTAGGAAAATTACATAATTTACCCTTATAACCCTATAACTCTCATAATTACACCGAAGTACCCTCAGGTTTTGGAAAATTACATAATTTACCCCTATAGCTCCAATAGCTCTCATAATTATACCAAAGTACCCTCAAGTTTTGGAAAATTACATAATTTACCCTTATAACCCCATATCTCTCATAATTATACCAAAGTACCCTCAGGTTTGAAAAATTACATAATTTACCCCTATAACCCCATACTCGTTCTCTTGTTTGCAGTGGGTTGGCCGGGGTTGGGGTTCCCCCAACACTATATCTTCGGAGTGGCGACGGGCACCGGCCCCCGTCCAGGAGTTGATTCTCGCGACTCCTTTTGGCTCCCTCTTCGACGCCCTCCCAGAGCGGGTTTCTAGGGCGGCAGTTTTGGTGTCGGCACTGGCTTGCCATTGGTGGGATACTACTCATACCTTCCATTGGAGCTGGGGTGAGATGACGATGACACCCCTCGATCTTTTTGCTCTGACCGGGATTCCTTCAGGGGGGTCCCCATTCAGATCAATGTCCCTTTGCGTCTGACGGCAGAGGGTATTGTTAGCGCACTTGGATGGTTCCCGGAGCGACGGAGTTTTGGTGATACGATTCCACGGGGTGTCTTGGTTACGCGGCTAGCCACAGACAGAGCTCGGCTAGTTGCTTCAGGGGTTCCTATGACCCGTCAGGAGGCGCACCAGTATGCCCGCGTCCTTCTTCTACTGACACTCCATGATTTATTTGAGGCTCGTGGTGGGGACACGGCTCATCTTTGGTGGTTGCCTTATCTTCAAGATTTCAGCCTTATGTTCGACTACGATTGGGGCAGTTTTATTCTTGCCGTCCTCTATGATGATATGGATCAGGTTTCTCGCCACCTAGCCCTGAACCTTAAGGGCTTTTCTCTGCTGTGGGAGGTATATACTTTAGTCCTTTTGTCTTTGCTTCAGTTCTTTACATATTACCTGTTGATCATTGTTGATATTCTTTATATTTTTTCCTCAGAGTTGGTTTGTTGCTTATACTCGCCTGGGTCGCGCCCAGGTGGATCTCCTCGTTGAGAACGAGGACCAGTTCCCTTTTCTCCGTCGATTCATTGCGGGGAACTACAGGGCTCCCTATGTATACCGGACCCGGGAGACCGGAGCTGCTGCTGTCCACGACCTGCGGGAGGAGCAGGTAAATATTTTAGTATTCTTGCTTTTCAATAGTCAGATAGAATATATATAAATTACTGAAAAAATAAAAAACTTGTTCTTTTTTCAGATTGAGTGGGCCCCTTGGGGTGATCTGGGTCTCCATTATGGGTATGGCCGTGCTCTGACCGCCTCGAGGACCAGGCGGCTTATCCGGGATGAGTACGGCCTTCTCTTCTACTTGGGCGAGAGGGTCATTCGCCAGCACACGCCGTCCCAGTGGCCTCGTGTTCCATTATTCCCCCCTGTTCTGATGAGACGGACGGGCGAGATCAATCCGGTGACGGTGCAGGCCTTGGTCGACGGACTCAGCTTTCAGACGTTCATCGAGGAAGGAGATTACGCTGCTTTTGCTGCCCGTTACCTGATGAGGGAGCCGAAGGGGACTCGGGGACGGGTTTTCTATGAGAGGTACCGGGCATTGGGAGGTGATCCCCATTACATACGGGGACAGACCCATTTAGCTAGGGCAGTTCCGGGTCACTTACCACCTGTCCCCGATCAGAGGGACAACATTCTGGATTCTGAGGACGAGGACCCCGAGGGAGAGAGGAATGTTCCTGCTGCGGCCGAGGGTGGTGATCGGCCGGAGGGCGAGGGAGGAGATACTACGGCGGCTCCGGAGCAGTCACCTCAGACGTCACCTGTGGGGGAGCGGAGTGCTGAGGGTTTTGAGTTCCCCGCCGGCCCTCCTGTGTCTCCGGGGGTCCTTTTTGCTGCTGCTGAGGCTGCTGAGGGGAGAGCGGGATTTTCTGAGAGGTCCTAGGAGCCCGCGGACCTTGGGGCAGATTACGACCAGTTTGGGCGGACTCCTCCTGCGGCGGCGACTACTCCTTCTGGTGGGGTACCTCCTTTGAGGGCGACGGCGATGGTGGACCCTCCAGGGGTCCGTACATATGCTACGTTGACTCCTCTCCCGACGACTGTCATGGGGCCTCCCGCCCAATCTCCAGGATTTGGCGGCTCATCCTCTCGTCCACTCTTGTTCCCCATTCGTGAGGAGGGAGGGTCTACTTCTGCAGCTGTTCCTGCGGGGTCGTCTATCCCGCGGGTAGATCTACCCCCACTCCCCAGAGATATCTCATATGTCGGCGCTGGCTTACGTCGATATCCTGTCCCGGAGTATCCTCTTCCTGAGGGTACTTTCGACTATCTGGGCGGTCGCCCTGGTGACGAGGTACCTTCTTTTATCCTTTCTTGATACCCTTATGTCTATCTCTATCTATTTTGACTGTGCTGATTCTCTTTATGTCTTTTTTACAGAAAGTGAGCGTACGGGTGGCAGATCTACGGGCCTGGCACACCCAGTATCTTTACAGCTGGAACCTGCTCCAGTACGTCGGTCGAGACCCTCCAGCCTATATGCGTGACTACCAGAGGGCTATTGACGTCTCCCTACGGCCGGACGACCCCCTGACTTCCTCCTACGCCCGGACGGATTCTCGGAGGAGCAGTAGTCGGACTTCCAGGCGTTCCCGATCGTCGGTGATTCGTCCTACGGCACCGGTCCAGTCCATGGGGCCTTCCCAGGCGGCAGTTCCTCCTGTTCCCGGCGTCCCAGTTGTTGATCTTACTCCCGAGGAGGGCTTGGGTGATAGTGGGAGCGTGTCAAAACGCACCCGTATAGATTAGTTTTCCCTTTTCTGCACTTAGTGTTAGTTCTGGATAGATATGTATTTATTTTAGACATGTTTAGACGGATATTTACTCTTTTAAAAACTGTTCTTTTATTGGATTTATAAAATATCTTTATCTGTGTTTGATTATACTTTTATTCTCTGTGTGTGAAAGATATATACATATACATATATATATATATATAAGAGTCGGTGATTTAGAAGTCATACCTTGTAGTGTAGTGACACTTTTCCTGTAAAAAGAGCAAAGTGAGAATAAGAAAGCATCTAAAAATGATTCTTTTGGCAAAAATGGCTGATGTGTGTAAGAAGAACAAAATTAGGGTGACCCTAAAGGGGTTTGTCGCGCGACAATCCCTCCTGGATATGGGTTTGTCGCACGACAAACAGGTACAGGTCCCTCTTTTTTGCTATAAATACACCCATCTTCCTTCCTTCATCCCCACACCTTCCGACAATGTCTTCTTATCGCACAAAATCTGATTTTTCTTATGTCAATGCTCGAGATGCTTTGATATCTTCCGAAAATGGTCTGAACTTTGGTGCCTTTAGTCCTTTAGCGGGCTGGTGCCATCGTCCCGTTGATTTTTCCTTTCTGTTAGGTGCCTTGTATTTCTGGAGTCCTGCGGACCATCTCTTCCGCTTTGGACTAGATGAGCTCTGCCCGACCTATGAGGAGTTCTCCTGGCTGTTACGTTCTGACGTTCGTCTCCCAATGGCAGTTTCTATAGAAGAAATCGGTCCCTACGACATGCTAATTGCTCTGTTAGCCATTCCCCAGGCGGCCTGTGACAGTTTCATTGCCGACGGACTTCTTAACCTCCATAAAATGGTGAGGTTCTTTCATCGTTATGAAGATAGGGCCTCTTACGGCGTGGGGCGTACTGCAGCGGCCCTGATTTGCCTGGTTTCTGATATGCTGCTGGTGACGGGTTCTTCCCATGTTGATCCGACTATCCCGAGTCTGATTTACCAGGCTAGAAATGGGGAGTCTATAGTGCCGATCGTTCTTGCAGAAATCCTGAATGGTCTGGATGAGGTTCAAAGGGGGGCTTCACCCCTTTTTTCGGGGGAGTCCGCGTTTACTATATATGTGGCTGCTGGAGCGCTTTCGATCGGTGGGTTTCAACGGAGTTCGGCTCGACAATCCGACTCATTTCTTCCATCGGCCTCTCTTTGGTGCTTTGACCATGTCTTCCTCTGATTGGACGGTGTGGTTCTCAGAGAACTTTCGGGCTATCCGGTGGAACATTCCTTGGTGGAAATTGAGGGCGATGGTACTTAGCACTGGGGGTCAGAACTACGTTCGGCTCCGTGGGCTCTGGTTTACTTCCTTTTATCTCCCCGGACGTCTTCTTCGGCAGTTTAACATTCCTCAAGAGGTTTCTCTTGGTCTGAACAACTTCTCTTCTGAGTCTAAATTTGTGACCCCGCATGTTTCTTTATCGTTAGAGAGGATGTGGCGTGCTCGACTGACTCGTCAGTTCAACTATGCCCGTTTTGGTATTACCCGGCCCCTCTGGGCTGATATTATCCGCTCTTGCTGGCAATTTTTGGAAGGAGAACTGATCGACGACCCCTTTCAAATGGAGTGGTTCCGGTTCATGGATACGGAGGCTACTGATGATAACATTGTCTTTGCATATTAGATTTTGGACGAAGTTCGGATCGACTTGGCTACTGAGGACCCAGTGTGGCCAACCCCTAGGGATTAGTTTCTTTTGTATTGTTATGTCTCCTTTGTAACCTTTGGTGTTCTGAACCACCTTTTAATAATATATGAGGGACTGCCTGTGGGAAATAAATTTATTTACAAAGTTTAAACCGGGCCTGAAGTCACTTCTCAGGTTGCCTACGTTCCCCTTTTTGATTTTTACAAAGAACAAAAAGTTTTGAGTTGGGGCTCAGGTTTACGTAGTTCTTATTACATGCCACACCTATTGGTAATACTTCTTCAGTCGATCCATGTTGACTGGTGAATGTAGTAACTGCCCATCCAAATCAGTGAGTATAGCGGCACCTCCTGTATCGATTTCTTTGACGATGTACGGCCCTGTCCACTTCTGTCCGAACTTACCCCTCGGATCTCTGGCTGGTTCTCAAATTTCTTTCAATACGATATCGTTCTCATTGATACCCTGAGTCCTCACCTTCTGGTTAAATGCTCGAGCGATTCTCTTCTGATACCCTTGATGGTGGTACGCGGCTTTCAATCTCTTTTCATCTAGTAGGGCTAGCTCGTTATAACGTGCCTGGATCCACTCCAGTTCATTGACTTGATTTTCTAGCATTACCCTGAGGGAGGGGACTTCTAACTCAACAGGGAGGACTGCTTCTATCCCGTATGTAAGAGAGAACGGGGTTGCCCCGGTGGAGACCCTCTCGGTGGTGCGGTATCCCCACAATGCATAAGGTAATTTCTCTGGCCAGTCTCGACAGGTGTCGGTCATCTTGCTTAGGATATTCTTTAGATTTTTGTTGGCGGCTTCAACTGCCCCATTGGTTTGTGGCCTGTATGGCGAAGACCTGTGTCTGGTAATACCGTATTCTTCCATGACGGTATTAGCTTCTCCTTCGAAGTGGGTGCCGTTATCTGAGATGATCTCGTGTGGGACCCCATATCGGCAAACAATATTCCTTTTGATGAATCGGGCTACTTTTTTGGCATCCAGGGTCTGGTAAGACTCGGCTTCTACCCATTTGGTGAAGTAGTCGATGGCCACTAGTATGAATTCATGGCCGTTGCTGGCTTTGGGCGAGATCTTCCCAATGACGTCGATTCCCCAAGTTGCGAAAAGCCAGGGAGCAGTCATGGTATACAACTCTTTTGGAGGAAGCTTCTGGGATTTAGCATAAATTTGGCACTTGTGACAACGGCGTACGTGATTAGCGCAGTCGGTTTGCAGAGTAGACCAGAAATAATCTTGTCTGATGATTTTGCGGGCAAGTGTATGTCCGCTCATATGAGGTCCGCAATCGCCCCCATGTATCTGATCCATCATTCTGACTGATTCTTCTTCGGTGAGGCATTGAAGATGAGTCCCGTCGTAGTTCCTCTTATACAATCTTCCGGCACAAAGTATGAACCCTGATGCTAATCTTCTGAGTGTGACCCGTGTTTTCTTGTCTGTTTTCTCAGGATACTGATGGTTCTTCAGCAGGTTCCAGATATCGTAAAACCAAGTGGTTGAATCCCCTTCCCCTTCATTCTCTACCACCAAGGCCGTGCAGTGTGCTGGTTCTGACTTCTTTTGCACCGTAAGAGTTATTTCTTCCATTCCTTCCGGGATATCGATCATAGATGCCAGGGTTGCCAGTGCGTCAGCAAAACTGTTCTGAGACCTGGGGAGATAGTAAAACTCCGTATGCTTGAACTTTCCCGCGATATCCTCTAGTCGGGCGAGGTAAGGGACTAATTTCTCATCCCTGATCTTCCATTCTTTCAGAACCTGGTGGACTACTAGTGCTGAATCTCCGTATACCTGTATCCTCTTTATACCCCTTTGAAGAGCGATCTCTAACCCGAGTATGCAGGCTTCATATTTAGCCATGTTGTTGGTGCAGAAGAAGTCCAGACGATATGATACCGGGGAGTGAGTTTGGTCTGGAGAGACTAACAGGATACCTATCCCGTTTCCATTCCGATTGGCGGCCCCGTCAAAGTATAACTTCCAGTCTTCATCGATCTCAACATTCATGATGGTTTCGTCTGGGAACTCGGCTTTTTCTAGCACATCTCCCAATATTGGATTGTGGGCTAGGTAATCAGCTATGATCTTGCCTTTGACTGCCTTCTGGGTCATGTAGGTGATGTCAAATTCGGAGAGTAAAAATAGCCATTTTGCCATTCGGTTCGAGAGAGCCGGTTTCTCGAAGAGGTATTTTAACGGATCGATCCGTGATGCCAGGATGACTGAGAAAACTAGCATGTAGTGCCGTAGTTTCTGTGTTACCCAGACGAGAGCGGTGCATGATTTCTCCAATGGTGTGTAGTTCATCTCAAATGGGGATAGTTTCTTGCTGAGGAAGTAGATGGCCTGCTCTTTTCGGGTATCAGTCAGGTGTTGGGCTAGCATTGCTCCCGCGGCTGAATCAGTGACGGTTAGGTATAAGATTAATGGTAGTCCGGTTTGTGGTGGGGCTAATACTGGGGGGTTGGAGAGATATTCCTTAATTCTATCAAAAGCTTCCTGGCACTGACCGTCCCACTCTCCCGGTGAAGATTTCCTTAGGAGTTTGAAGATGGGCTCGCAAGTCTGAGTGAGCTGAGAGATGAATCTACTGATGTACTGCAGATTACCCAAAAATCCCCGGACTTCTTTCTCGGTACGAGGTTTAGGCATTTCTTGGATAGCTTGAACCTTGGCAGGGTCTACCTCGATTCCTCTCTTACTGACAACATAACCTAGGAGTTTTCCCTTGGTCACTCCGAACACACATTTCTGCGGATTGAGTCTCATCTGGTACTGGCGAAGCCGGTCGAAGAAGGTTCGCAGGGCTGGTATGTGACCTTCCCTCTCCTTTGATTTGATTATCATGTCGTCCACATACACCTCTACTTCTTTGTGGATTATATCGTGGAAAATAGCGGTGGCTGCTCTCTGATAGGTTACCCCGGCGTTCTTCAGCCCAAATGGCATAACAGTGTAGCAGTATGTTCCCCATGGTGTGATGAATGTCGTTTTCTCCTGGTGATCCGGGTGCATCTTGATCTGGTTATACCCGGCAAAACCATCCACAAATGACTTCAGGGCGTGGTTGGCAGTGTTGTCTATTATCAAATCGATGTTGGGCAATGGGAAATCGTCTTTCGGACAAGCCTTGTTAAGATCCCGGTAATCCACACACATACGGACCTTCCCATTTGCCTTTGGGACGGGTACAATGTTGGCTAACCATGAAGGGTAATCGATCACCCGCAAAAACCCTACACTCAGTTGTTTTATCACTTCTTCCTTTACTTTCAGGGACCATTCTGGCGTAAGTTTCCTTAACTTTTGCTTGACAGGTCTGAACTCTGGCTTGGTATGTATCTCGTGCATGACTATCTGACTGTTCAATCCTGGCATATCCGCATAAGACCAGGCGAAGACATCCACGTACTCTTTCAGAGTTTGTGTGAATTCCTCTTTTTCTGTTTCATTCAGACTTGTCCCAATGCGGACCTCCTTTCTTTCCTCTTCTGTCCCGAGGTTAATTTCGAGAGTGTCTCCTTCCTCGCTCTGTATACGCTGTTCCTCCCGTTCAGGGTGCTCGTTCAGTCTTTCTAACTCTTTATAAGCTATTACAGAATTACAAATAACAGGATAACGAAAAACAGAATCTTCTTCATTGATAATAGTGTTTACAGGTACAAGTTTAAAAAATAAATCTAGGAGTGGCTCTTCCCTAGCCTTACTCTCACTCTCACCTCTCACCCTTACAATTTCACTCTTTTCCTCTTCTCTTTGGTAGTCTGGATCAGCGTATATCAGGTGTACAGGGTCATCCCTTGGCTCGTCATCCCCTAGAGCCATGATGTCGAATAGATCTCCGATTATTTCTTCCTCCTCATCCTTCTTGTCTTCATTTCCTTCTTTCAACCCGAATGTCAATTTGGTGAAAAAACTGTGTTCGATGCTTTCCTTGACATATAGGTCCTCTTCATAGAAGATTTCCCATCCCGGTAGGTTCTCTCCGTCGCTGTTTCTCCAAGGCTCCTGAAAACCACAAAAGGGGAAGTCATCTCCTTCTTTGACGAAAAACCCGTTCAAGGAGCTGAAACTCGGATACTGATGCCCTCGGCCCCTTTTTTGTTGATCGTCTTCTTCAGTGTGTTGGTACCCCAAACCTTCCCTTTCGTACCTCGTTACTGGTTCCAAGGCTTGAAGTAGTCCTGGTTGTCCCATTCCCAGACCGGCTCCAGGCAAGTATTTCATCATTCTCAGCATATTTGTAATTTTGGTGCTGAGACCGGGGATATTGTCAGGGGGAAGATATTCGATTATCTGAGTGCTGAGAGTTTGTACTTGAGGCTCGTAAGAAAAGCCTCCTAACTGTATGCTCTGGCTCCTGATTCCCAAAACAGGTAATTCCATGTCTGCCAAGGTCCTTTCAGGATCTCCTTGGATGGTAATTATGTTCCCTTCAAATGGTATCTTGATCTTTTGGTGCAAAGAGGAGGGAAGTGCTCCTATGTCATGTAGCCATGCTCTTCCCAGCAGGAGGTTAAAACTGGAGGGAATGTCTATGATTTGGAAGTCGGCTGGGAAGTTTCCGAGACCGACTATGAGATCAAGCTTCAGAGAACCCAGAACGGCCCTTCTGGTATTGTTGTAGGCCCTGACAGTCACAGCGGATGGGGAGAGTTCTGAGTCCAAAATACCTAGACATCTGGCTGTCTTTAGGGGGCAGACGTTTATGGTTGATCCGTTGTCGATAAGGACTTGTGGTAGGATTTTCCCTCGGGTTCGGACGGTGATATGGAGAGCCAGGCTGTGTTTCCTCCCCAATGGAGACAGATCTTCATCTGAAAATGACAGACTTCTTTGAACTGTAAGTGACCCGATCATGTTTGGCAGTTGTTCGGGTGTGGAGTCCGGTGATATCACGGCCTCATCCAGAAGTTTGATGAAAGCGGTCCTGTGGGGTTTGGAGGCAACCAAGAGGCCCAAAATGGTGATGTGTGCCTGGGTCTTCTTCAATTGCTCAAGCACTCTATCTTCTCCCATTTCCTTAGGTGGCGGTGTTTTCTCAGCATCCGCCGGTGGTGGTTGGTATACCCTTCCTGAACGGGTGATCTGTTGGATCCAAAGGGATGCCGGGTCTGATTCCTCTGAAGTTCCTGACGATTCCGGCTCTGTCGACCAACTGAAAGTCCCGGGGGAGGTTTCTATCATACAGATTGTCTCCCTGGGGGGGTTTTGGGATTTCCATGACTGTTTCTTCTTATCCTTGGTCCATCCTATCCCAGATTTTCCGAGATTGGTTTTGATTGTAAGTGGCTGTTAGATCCCCTGATTTGCCCTTCCTAAACCCTGCCCGGGTAGGAAGTTCATTTTGGCCATCCATTGGTCAATTATGGGATTGAGGCCTGGGGCAACTTAAGCCTTTGTTGGCAGTACAACGGGTGCCCTGTAGGCTGGGTCATCTCGAATGAGCCCCACGGGATCGAAGCCTTCTTCATCAGTGGTCAAGGCATTAATCCCTGCAGGTGGAGCATGGTTAGGAAGTGGATTGTTGGTAACATTGGGCCCGCCGGGTGCGGGGATGGTTCCGGCTTCAATGAGGTCTTGAATACGATGGCGAAGGGCCAAACAACGCTCCGTGTCATGCCCTGCAGCTTGATGATACGCACAATTCTCATTCATTCTCCAGGTGTTGGGAATAGGGTTTGGTGGGGGGCGCGGGTTGAGTGGAGTGATTAGTCCGGCCTTTCGGAGCAGCTCCAGACTTTTTACCAGGGTAGTGGGGAGGGTGCAGAAGTTTCTCCTTTTCTTGTCCTCGGTGTTCGAAGGGCCTCCTTGTGCGGGCCAACTCATCGGAGGTGGCTGTTGTGGTTGTTGAAAGGGGTTCTGTTGATAGGGGTATGAGCTTATTTGATTCACGGCTGTAGTGGCTGTCTTTCTCCCGGTGTATGCGGCTTTCTTGGTATCGGTTTCAGCTTTCTTGGCCAATTCTTCCTCTACTTGTGACCCCATATTCAACAGGGCCCTGAAGTGTGGGAATACATGCTTTCCCATGCAACTCAGTATGGCCGGAGTGAAGTTCTTTTGAATGATTTCCAACTGTTCTTCTTCATCGGGTCGCTTGGACATTTGGGAGGCCATCTCCATCCAACGGGTGACAAAATCGCTGAAGCTTTCTTTCTCGCCCTGTTTGGCCATTTCCAGGTGTTTACGGGTAATTTCCAAATCCTCGTTGGACCCGTATTTGGTCATAAATTCCTTGACGATATCTCCCCAAGTCTGCGTGTGATGCCTTTCCAGACCAAACAACCATCTCAGGGCGGCCCCCGTGAGAGTCATGTGAAAGGCCTGTGCTAATTCCGGCTCTCCACAACCGGACACTTGCATGGATCTGATGTAGGATTGTAGATGGGTTTTAGGGGGCGTGGTTCCCGTGAACTTGGTGATGGAAGGGAGTTTGAATCCCTGGGGTAATCTTGCTTCTGGGTAGAGGGAGAAGGCATTCATATCTGTGATCTCGTCTGCTCCTTTTATTAGGGACACCCCCTTCTGCAGGACCCTCATCTACTCTTTCAGCTTCTTCATTTCCTCACTCTCTCTTGACACCTCGTCGGGCTGTTCCTATGCTATTACCGATTCTGCATATACTGCCCGAAGTCGGTTGATGTCTGGGTACTCATTAGGGAGGGCTGCTGGGGCCGGTGGTGGAATGGGTCTTGCGGGAACTTGTGGCCATGGTTGGTATTGAGGGTTAAAGCCGGGTTGTACTTGGGGTTGCGGCCAAACTATGGGTGGCTCTTGCTGTTGGTAAGTGGGGCCTGAATCCAGGGCCCATTGGTTCTGATTGTTGGGGTCGGTTTGAACTGGACCAGCTACGATGGGGCCCGTTTGGGGTGGATTGGTTCCTTGAACTGGGGGGAGTACTTGTGAAGACTGTCCTTGGTTCGGATCTCGATTTGGTGGTAGTCGATCAAACCCCGGTGGTGCAGTTCGTTCGGCTGATAATTCTTCTATTTAGATCCGGGTACCCTGTTGCTCGTTCGTGAGGTTTGCCAGATCCCTGCTGACGGTCATGAGTAAACGGTGCATTTCGGCTAGGGTTGGCTGAGCTGATGATGCCTCGGCTAGGCTCTGATCTGTCTCTCGATTCTTGCGTTCATCGGCCATTTTCGGTGTGCTTGGTCTTACTAGTCTTCCGGTGTGATCACGGCCGGCCCAACCTTCCAGTCTGTCGTTGCCTCACGACTGTAGACGAAACCACGTGGCGAAGATGAAGAAAAACTGTGATGCGACTCGATTTTTGCCAAAAGAACCACTAAAAATTGCCGAGAAGAGCCTCGGATTTTAAAAGGGTGCCAAAAGTAAGCCGTAAGGTGGTACATCCCCTACGGCTGTTTGACAAGTGTTTTAACTTGACTCGATCTTATATGCAGCGCAGGTGTACGAACGGTTAAGGTTTCAGGCTCCCTCCTATTTGGCAAGACCTTGCGATATACCCCAGGGGCGGGTACGTGCAAGAGCCTTTTGATATACTTCCCGGGTACGTGAGTGTTCTCGTCACTCGATATACCTCGGGGGCGTACTTGGCCAAGGAGAGTGGAAGTAAATGCTTTCGGTTTATGTTGGCCCAAGCAAGCCAACTCCCTACTCACTTATAATACTTCCGAGGGTTTGGGGTAAATTCACACTCGTAGAACCAATGCATGATTTGTGACAGTGCGTGCGAAAAAAAGGTTGGGTTTAAAAAAATTATTATCTTGATTACGTATTTTTGAAAAACTCCCATTTTCAGAAAAAAGTTTCTTCTCAATCAATTAACATAAGTATGGAAAGCAGTAAAGGCAAGCATTCAACAGATAAACAAAAGTCCACACATAAGAGTCTAGTTTTCTAGTGTCCCCAGCAGAGTCGCCACTGTGAGAATCCGCAAATGCGACCCCTCGGGTCTCGTCCCCGTTTCGGTTTGGGCGTCTGAAATGTCGGAATGGATTCCGTCGTTCCATTTGCAAGGAGTGTTTCTCTCTTGATTCATATCAAGTGTCCCTATGTTCTATTTCTAGATGCAAAGGGATTTGTTCAGAGTCGCCAGTACGTTTTACGAGAAAACGGACAAAATTGTCGTGTAAGAGGAAAGGCTACAGATAAGCCTTTCTTTACACGTTTGTCTACGAAACCAGGATTCTATAGGGTTCGGAAACTATATTACGGTTTGGGAAGGTGTTAAGCACCCATTCCGCCCTTTTGGTCTCTAGTGGTCTTATGTGTTTATTTTATGTTGAAGAACTTGGATGCTTTTACCGATAGCCTACTACTTTCTAAATGAAAACCCTGACTCTTGGAAAAAACGGGAAAGGGATAGAAAACTTTGTGTTCCAAGATCCGATATTTCGTTTTGAGAAATATAAATACAAGTGACAAAAGTGGTTTTCTTTAGAAATGGAGTTTCCCGTGTTATTTCTCGGATAATGACGGTTTTCTCGGGTTTTGACTATTTTCGTAAAAAAAGTCCGGATCTATATAATGGAACTAATTCAATATGGAATTGGAACTCTTGAGAGGAGTTGTACCGGACGTATCGCAATCTATGAAACAGATGGGATATGTCGGGTTTTTTAATTCCTAAGTAAGTTTTACCGGTCCGGGTTTGAAAATAGAATTTTATCCGGATGGTAATGTATTTACTCTTCTGGTTTTACAAATGGTTTTATCAGGGTCTCTTGTTTTGAAAATGATAGACTATTTGTAACTTGGCAATAAGTTTATTCAAATAAAACGTGGACAAAATGACGGAAATAAAACAAGTGTACAGATATTTAATGTTAAATACTAGAAGAGACTTTCTTTACCTTCCCGACGAGAATAATAATAATAAGAAAGAAAATATAGTCCGACGGAGAGATTTCCGGCGATAATAATCTTTTTCCTTTTTCAGATATTTTCGAGAATTCGATTCCAGAGACGGGACACGTTGAGTGTCGGGAATAGATCCGATAATTCTTCAGAGATAAGACGATAATATAGAATACTTGATAATGAAATCAGTCTAAAACTCAGAATTTCTAGATCCAAGTTGCTGCCCCCTTGAACCCTTGGGGTGTTGGCCTATTTATACTACTCGGGGAAGATTGTCGCGCGACATTTCTCCAAAAAAGGCAAGTGTCACGCAACATATCTGTTTGTCGCGCGACATTCCTGTATGTCGTGCGACAAACGGCTGAAGTGATGGGTCCTGCACTGTGATGTGTCAGAAAGTGGTTGGTCGGGCGCAGAGAGGGATTGTCGTGCGATATAGTGGGATTGTCGCGCGACATACCAGTGATTGTCGCGCGACAATGTGATATGTCGTGCGACAATCCTTCATAAAAATAGGTTTGTTGCGCAACAAACCCCCCCCCCCCCCGGGGTAGTTATGGGTGCTCGGGTGGGTCCTGGACTCTAAAAACAGTAGTTCTCGTAGGTCGTTAGGGTTCTTGCGGGGGTCATGGATCGGGGTGTCTACAGTAGTCAGCAACAAACTCAAGGAGCACCAAGTAATTCATCACAAACACAACAATAGCATGGTATGATGTTTATGTAGGTAGTTAGGGGGATAATTTTTTTGGGGAAAGTATTGGGTTTTTTTTTTTATGTAAAAATGGCATCTAATGTAAGTATGTATATTTTGTGTAAGAATGTCTATTTTGTAGTCAGGGGGTATATTTTGGGGTCATACTTTGTGGTAAAAACATGGCCACTTTCGTTTAACTTCAGTTTACATGGTTTATGGCAGTAATTATGGTTTCTATACCTTCAATGAACTCTGCTTTACTCTATTTTATGTCAATTGTTCTTTGTTTCATTTCTTTTGATTTGTGAATGTAGTTACTAGTCAAAACAGAGCAACAATTATCTTGGTTGAACACTAAATTTCATTCCATTACAAACATCAAATACTACACCTTACTTTACATTACATTCGATTCCACGAAAACAAAACTACACTAAAAAGGCTACAAAAACAACCCACCACAGTTTGACAGAGCATTTCACTTCTCATTTTTCTCCTCCACACTTGCATACATCATTGTTTTATTTACTAAGGTTCAGTTTTATTCAATGGTGTACCTATTCTGGGCATGTTAAAAATCTTCTTCCTGGATTTTGTGGAGTCTTTGATGTCTTCATTTGGGCTACTCTACCGCAATAGCAATGGACTGTCATGTTTGCTCTGTTTTCTCTTCCTTTTTTCTCTCGTTTTCTTCTATTTTTTCCTCTCTTTTTTGGTTCAGATTTTGTTTGCTCTGTTTCAATGTTTGCTGGATGTAATGCTCTATTATATACACTGTTTTCCTTTCCATTTTGGCGTGATTAATTGGAGGGAAGGCCTGTGTTGGAAGGGATGGTGTATTTTTAAAGGAAAATGACAATTTTAGCTTTAAATGAGGCAATGTGCTGGGCACATGGCTTCAATCTGTCACTTTTAACAGCTCATTTGGACGAAATGGGCATTTGAAAACTTGGTCAAAAGTTTGATGGGTAAAATGGTTCTTTTTAAAGTTCATTGACCAAAATGGTACTAGATCAATAGTTTAGTGGCCAAATGGGCTGTTTACTCTAACTTTTAAAATGTAAACTAATGAAACGAGATATTATAATATAATAATATATAAAAATATCGGAAATAAAAACTAAAATAAGTGTTGTAATTATTAAGAATAAATCACGCCACGGATCGTAATTCAAATAGTGGATATTAATAACTAGAGATAATAAGGATGAGAAAAAACAAGAAGAAAGATAATGGAACACACAATATTCGACAAACGAAGATTTCACTAATTCTTTGAAAACGATTACAAAATCTATCACAAGAATTATTGCACTCAAAGCTCTCACAGAAGAAGAAAATCAACAGCCCTTTAACCTCTCTCTCACAACAAGATGAACTCTCCCACAAATCCCACAGAAAGAAGAATATCTCTCATGCCTTAATCTCTTGAATGATTCTATCTATATATAACAATATAATAGAGTCCATCCAATCTAGAATAAGGTAATAACAATCCT
This sequence comes from Lonicera japonica, assembly GCA_021464415.1. Lineage (NCBI taxonomy): Eukaryota > Viridiplantae > Streptophyta > Magnoliopsida > Dipsacales > Caprifoliaceae > Lonicera > Lonicera japonica. The sequence goes on along the minus strand of CM038465.1, from coordinate 40,546,147 downwards.
ATGTAAATAAGGAAACTATTAACAAGGTAATAGAGATCAAAATAAACAAGGAAACCAAGTTTGATAAGGAAACATATTTCTCGCCCAGCTGCAAAACGACTTTTGCACTTTTTCTGCGTAACTGCAAAAGTGCTTTTGCACCATTCCAGAATGCAATTTTCTGGGTGCAAAAGTGCTTTTGCACCTTTCCAGAACCGCAAATCCTCTTTTGCACCATTCAAGTGAACAATATGATTTCTAACAAAACTCATCTTTTTCTTGGGTTTGGAATCGAGCAAAAAACACAACAATCACCACCTTTTGCGAAGGTAACAAAACCAACCGCTATTTTTTCTTCTTCTTCGCCTTGATGACACATGAAATCTTCTTTTGTCTCACCCTTTACAAGGGCCACTCAATCATCTATGTCAATGATCGAGCCACATCCGATTATCTATGTCAATAATCAGACCATGTCCGTATTAGACACCATCACTGGCACGTAACTCTGAGTTGTCACCGTCTAGAGCCACCACCTAAGCTATAACTCATCCTTGTTGTGTATGCACCACCGGAACATATGCTTCTTGGTTCTCTAGCACCATTATGTACAACTCTTTCATGTAATCTATACAAGCCCCCGCAATGACTTGCCTTCAAGACTACATCGTCGCCATGATACACGCTCATTACTCCACCTCGAGTAGAGTACCACATTCCAAGTGATTCTAATCTAGAGAGACTGATTAGATTCCACTTTACCTCCGGCACATGTCTAACATTTATGATTGTTTGAACTGAGCCATCAAACAATTCCAGGCGGACTTCACCAACTCCACGAACTAGCAATCTGGAGCCATCCCCCATGTAGACAAACCCGCTACAATCTTCATATATGCTATACAATGAACGATTGTTGCAAACATGCATAACGGCACTGCAATCCAAGAACCATCCTCCCTGACCAGTAAGGCTTGCAGGCATCAGTAGGACATCTATAAGATCGGCTTCTTTGTCATAAGAAGTCATCGCAACGGTTGCGGCTCCATCAGGGTTAGTAGCCGGTTTTTCGCTGATGTCATCCTTCTTTCTTGGGCAGTCCCTAGCACAATGGCCCGATTGACCACATTTAAAGCAATCTCCTTTAAAGATAGTCTTCCGTCCTTTGCTAGAACCTTTCTTTTCATTCGCTACAAACGCGCCTTCTTGAACGGTATTGATTCGATCCCTCTTTCTCATCATCTTTTCCGCAGACAGAGCTTGACACACCTCCAAGGTGGTGAAAGATGATCTACTCATAAAGTTCTGAATTAGTGTCTTGTACGAACCTGGTAGAGTCCAAACTAGTTGCAAGGCTTTATCTTGATCTTTCAATTCTTCATATACAACTTTGAGTCTTGAGCATTCCATATCATCCAAATCCTTCTTCTTTTGTTCCACCATTGGTGGACCTTCTAGGGCATCATCCAAGTCCAGCACTACGAGACAGTCTTTCATACTCATCTGCCATAGGCTGAAATCCATGATTCCATCGAACTTCTCCATCCTATCAGATTTCTCCATTATAACACACACCTCCTTGAATACCACCCTCTGATACCACTTGTTGTGATTATTAAGAATAAATCACGCCACGGATCGTAATTCAAATAGTGGATATTAATAATTAGAGATAATAAGGATGAGAAAAAACAAGAAGAAAGATAATGGAACACACAATATTCGACAAACGAAGATTTCACTAATTCTTTGAAAACGATTACAAAATCTATCATAAGAATTATTGCACTCAAAGCTCTCACAGAAGAAGAAAATCAACAGCCCTTTAACCTCTCTCTCACAACAAGATGAACTCTCCCACAAATCCCACAGAAAGAAGAATATCTCTCATGCCTTAATCTCTTGAATGATTCTATCTATATATAACAATATAATAGAGTCCATCCAATCTAGAATAAGGTAATAACAATCCTATGTAAATAAGGAAACTATTAACAAGGTAATAGAGACCAAAATAAATAAGGAAACCAAGTTTGATAAGGAAACATATTTCTCGCCCAGCTGCAAAACGACTTTTGTACTTTTTCCGCATAACTGCAAAAGTGCTTTTGCACCATTCCAGAATGCAATTTTCTGGGTGCAAAAGTGCTTTTGCACCTTTCCAGAACCGCAAATCCTCTTTTGCACCATTCAAGCGAACAATATGATTTCTAACAAAACTCATCTTTTTCTTGGGTTTGGAATCGAGCAAAAAACACAACAATAAGAGTCATTTTACTAAACTTCAGGAGCAAATACGACGCCAATGAGAGGAACAGAAAATGCACCTTGGAGCTCGGCCTGATTTAAGATCGTGCACCATTTATTAATAGATAATATTAAGCCTGGCCTGATTTATTAATGGAGCTCGGCCTGATGCACCATTTGAAAAACACAAGTTAAGAAAATCCTAACATATTAAGCCTGGCCTGATTTATTAATAGATAATATTTAAATAAGTTATTGTTGTCTTGATGTTGCGGTTGCTATATTTATTATATATATATATATATATGTATATTATAAAACATCATCTTTAACCAAAATTTTCTCCAAAAAGTATAAGAATCTAATGGTTAAAAATATACGTGTTATGGTGTGCATTAGTTTTATACCATTGGATGAGTTTTTACACACACATCAAAGTTAAAACACTCACACCAATAATATACACACAATAAACTCTCACATACTAATAATTTTGTCCACATTAAAAGTGCCATAACTTAAAATAAAGAATTTAAAATTTAATAAAAATTTAATATTTAAAATCTACTAATCAAGATTAATTAAACAAGATCCAAAATGACTATATAATTATGAAAAAAAATCAAGAAAAATTATTGTGTAACATTTAAGATCGTGCGTTATGTGTTCATACATTATTAATTATCTCAATCTGTCATTTTCAAGATGTACGTTACGTGGGTGGATTATGATTAAAAAATTCTTTAAAAAATTAAAAATTAGTCTGTCTAGTCCAGTATACTTTTAGTTTTTTCAGCATTAAGATATATTGAACTTACGTTTCAGTTATTCACAACGTTACACTAGACTAGACAATGGGCTCATAATAAACTGATTCATTTTATTGATTTAAATTCGTCACACATTAATTTTTTATCCTATTATTAATTTTTTTTTTATTTCCAACAAACTATCTTTGAGTAAATTTTCTCCAAAAAGTATAAGAATCTAATGGTTAAAAATATACATGTTATGGTGTGCATTAGTTTTATACCATTTGATGAGTTTTATACACATATCAAGATGTCACATCAAAGTTAAAACACTCTCACCAAAAATATACATACAATAAACTCTCACATACTAATAATTTTGTCTACGTTAAAAGTGCCATAACTTAAAATAAAAAATTCAAAATTTAATATTTCAAATCTACTAATCAAGATTAATTAAACCAGATCCACCGTGACTATATAATTATGAAAAAAAAAAACAAGAAAAATTATTGTGTAACATTTAAGGTCGTACGTTATGTGTTCATATATTATTGATCATTTCAATCTATCATTTTTAGGACATACGTTACGTGAATGGATTATGATTAAAAAATTCTTTAAAAATTAAAAATTAGTCGGTCCAATCCAGTATACTTTTAGTTTTTTTGGCATGAAGATATGTTGAGCTTTTGTTTCAATTATTCACAACGTTACACTAGACTAGATAATGAGCTTAAAATAAACTGATTGATTTTGTTGATTTAAATTCATCACACATTAATTTTTTATCCTATTATTAATTATTATTTTTTATTTCCAAAACACTATCTTTGACCAAAATTTTCTCAAAAAAATATAAGAATCTAATGGTTAAAAATATACAACGTTATGGTGTGCATTAGTTTTATCCCATTTGATGAGTTTTATACACACATCAAAGTTAAAACACTCACACCAATAATATACACACAATAAACTCTCACGTACAAATAATTTTGTCCACATTAAAAGTGCCATAACTTAAAATAAAAAATTCAAAATTTAATATATAAAATCTACTCATCAAGATTAATTAAACAAGATCCACTGTGACTATATAATTATGAAAAAAAAATCAAGAAAATTATTGTGTAACATTTAAGGTCGTACGTTATGTGTTCATACAATATTGATCATCTCAATCTGTCATTTTTAGGACGTACGTTACATGGTTGGATTATGATTAAAAAATTCTTTAAAAAATTAAAAATTGGTCGGTCCAATCCAATATACTTTTTTGTTTTTTCAGCATGAAGATATATTGAACTTACGTTTCATTTATTCACAATGTTACACTAGACAAGACAATGAGCTTAAAATAAACTGATTGATTTTGTTGATTTAAATTCATCACACATTAATTTTTTATCCTATTATTAATTTTTTTTTATTTCCAAAACATTATCTTTGACTAAAATTTTGTCCAAAAATTATAAGAATCTAATGGTTAAAAATATGCATGTTATGGTGTGCATTAGTTTTATACCATTCGATGAATTTTTTACGGACATTAAGATGTCACATCAATGTTAAAACACTCACACCAATAATAGACACGCAATAAACTCTCACATACTAATAATTTTGTCTATATTAAATATACCATAACTTAAAATAAAAAATTTAAAATTTAATGAAAATTTAATATTTAAAATCTACTAATCAAGATTAATTAAATAAGATCCATTATGAATATATAATTATGAAAAAAAAATCAAAAAAAAATATTGTGTAACATTTAAGGTCATACATTATGTGTTCATACATTATTGATCATCTCAATATGTCATTTTTAGAATGTGCGTTACGTGGTTCGATTATGATTAAAAAAATATTTAAAAAATTAAAAATTAGTCTGTCCAATCTAGTATACTTTTAGTTTATTCAGCATAAATATATATTGAACTTACGTTTCAGTTATTCACAACGTTACAAACTGATTGATTTTGTTGATTTAAATTCGTCACACATTAATTTTTTATCCTATTATTAATTTATTTTTTATTTCCAAAACACTATCTTTGACTAAAATTTTCTCCAAAAAGTATAAGAATGTAATGGTTAAAAATATATATGTTATGGTGTGCATTAGTTTTATACCATTCAATGAATTTTATACACACATCAAGATGTCACATCAAAGTTGAAACACTCACACCAATAATATACATACAATAAACTCTCACATACTAATAATTTTGTCTACATTAAAAGTGCCATAACTTAAAATAAAAAATTCAAAATTTAATAAAAATTTAATAATCACGATTAATTAAACAAGATCCATTATGACTATATAATTATGAAAAAAAATATCAAGAAAAATTATTGTGTAACATTTAAGGTCGTATGTTATTTGTTCATACATTATTGATCATCTCAATCTGTCATTTTTATGACATACGTTACGTGGTTGGATTATGATTAAAAAATTCTTTAAAAAATTAAAAATTAGTCGGTCCAATCCAGTATACTTTTAGGTTTTTCAGCATGAAGATATAGTGAACTTACGTTTCATTTATTCATAACGTTACACTAGACTAAATAATGAGTTCAAAATAGACTGATTGATTTTGTTGATTTAAATTCGCCACACATGAATTTTTTATCCTATTATTAATTTTTTTTTATTTCACCATGCCAGATGGCACGGGTATACCCTTGAATGTATATATGGAATTGGGTATTGGTTCGGGATAAGGACCACAACTCCCATCCCCGAACTAAATCCGTTGACTTTCTGATTTACCTGAACCCAAATCTGAATTGCCTCCTCCATATCCGCTCCCGTCAAGTCGGATACCCACATGTACCCAAATCTACGAATATCTTTCCATTCCATTGTGCACATACTCGGCCTTATTGCATTGAGTAAAGAAAGGGTGGTGTTATTTACACCCCAAAATCTGTCATAAACACAGCCTCCAAAATTTAACTAAAAACATATTTTAACACCTCTTTATTTGTCACAAACACCCTCTTCTATTGTCTGATGTTGGGTGAGTACTTAACAACACACTCTTCACATGTGAGCCTAGTTTATGTAAGTGCACTCTCTTCCCATTAGGCGGGTTTTATTTGAAAAGCAATATAGTAATCCATTGCCTGATATTAGGCGAGTCCTTACATACAAACTCTCCCCAAATGGGGCGATTGTACACCCACCTCTCATCAGACGAGTCTTAGGGGTATTAGTGATTAAAAATTTACCTTTGGGTGTGTTTGTTACAAGAATGGCATTTGTGACATATATGGGTAACACTGCTCTAAAGAAATGAGTCTTTAACTAGGCGCATCTTTTAAGTTTGAATTGTCAGTAACAAAGTTGGGGTTTTAGCATGTCGCGAGAGATCTCTAACTCACATGCGATATTAGATCAATTTGAAGAAGGTAATCGTTAATGCAATGCCTGTTAATTTGCAATCAAAAATTTCGCCCCTTCTTTATATCTCTATAATCATAATCTTGGTTTGTAAACCAATACAGAGACCCTATTCAATTTCTGAATGTATGGTTCAAATATGCAACTTTAATTTTTATATATCGTAATATTGTAAGATCCTTGTCTTTTGAAATCTGATTGTTAACTCCATCTATTATGATTCTCGGGCTAAGTGTTGGCTTTTCTCATAATATAGTAGTTTTATGCTATTTAGGGGATCTTGTTATGTATCTTGGTTGTGCTTTTAGTTTACTTTTTGTAGCACTGTTTGACCTAGGGGAAATTGGCATGCAATTGACTTAAGAATTAGTGCTTTTGATGTGTTCGTGCCTAGGATTTTTAACATGATGTTTTGTCGTGTTCAAATTTTGAAACAAAATTGGCATGGAATTAGAGTTATGTTGTGTTAATCATGCATTGTTGTGTTAATTCGGGTCTTATCGTGTCTAAATTAAACATCCATTCATGATACACTACTTAAAATACCAAACAGAACAAATAAATATAGAAAGGGGATATAATGAAAAAAGAAGGAAAAAATATCGATAGAGAACGAAAATGAGGATAAAATTTATGGGATGAGTTATGAGTATACTTGGAGAGTAAGAGTATTGGTGTGTGAGCCTGAGTAGCTTGAGAGATGAATAAAATGATTCTGTATGTAGGGCTGTGAGCATGGAACGTGGAGAAAGAGAATCTGTTCCTATTCCTAAACCAGATAGATAATAAAATAATAAGACATGTAACCAAACATCTTCCTCTCTCCTAACTCTCTTCGATGATGTGAACTGCCTACTAACGGTGATGGTGCGACTTACTCTGCTCTCCATCCTATTCTCTTTGTATCTGCTGCGAGTTATAAGTTTAGTGTTTGTTTCTTGAAAGCCTCAAATCCATGTCCGTGTCAGGTTCCTTAGTTGATGTCAGCCCTCTTCCCAACTAGTTTCCCGAGGCGTTGGAAATCCAAACCAAAAACTATCTCTGTGAATTTAAAGCAGAAAATCAAACATATATTAGTGAATCTCTACAAATTTGATGATTTTCATGCTGCTTAGCAAAATATTTGATGTTTTTTGTGGGACTGGTATGCTTGATTTAAAATTTTAAGAACCTGAGTTGGTAAATTTGAAGGCTTTTACTTTTAAACTTGCCTCCTCATTAAAACTTGTGTCTGGAACTAAAGCTTATGGTTTCTCTTTTGGTTGCCTACGTAGCCTTTTCATACAACTCATTGGTCATGTTTATGTGAAATATCATAGAACTAGCAAATAACTTTAGCAACTGTGATCTGAGGTGGAGACTCGGTCCTACGTCCTTGTCCAATCCTGAATCGGAGGCTTCGTTCCCCAACTTCCTGCCCCTACCATTTGGTTCTTTTGCCATCCCTAAAAATATGTAAATATACTTTTTATCATCTCATTTTAGACCAAGTGTTTTAGCTTAAAATTCTCTGCTTATGGTACTTGGCAAGTTGTTGCCTAGCACAAAACCCGAGGAAATATTGGCTTATGAATATTAAGGGGATTAGATAGTTTCAAATGGACATATTGTCAATCGTTCATCAGTGTTGTAAAATTTTATTATTTTAGTCTGCATGTGTACCTTATAAGATTTAACTCTATTCGGAAATTAATTAAATGCATAATTTCTATATGCTTCCATTTTTCCATCTCGTTCCTTCTTTGTTGCACTTCCCAGACTCCCAGTGTGTAATCTATATTTGGTAGGGCAAACTTGACTCAGATTCATAATACCCTTCTTATTGTTTTATGTTTGGAAATGGAATTTTTCCTCTGAATAGAAGTAATCTATAATGTAAGTTGATAGAGGTAATCTAAAATGTAAGTTGAGCAGATATACATATGCAATTGTGTCCGTAGGAAGCTAATTAAACAAAGAAAAATCTAACCCCACCTCTGCTTTCTCCTTAAATTGCTATGGTACTGACATTCATCAATTTAACAACTTTCATGGCTCAAAAGCCGCAAGGACACAAATCGACAAAAAATGGTGTTACAAACAGCCTATTTCATGTACATTAGAGGTCTAGGAAGCATTGACTGACAATTTCAAGGAAGAAATTTTCATTGGACCAATAACATATGGTAAGGTGTACCGAGGTGACAATTTCAAGGAAGAAAATTTCATTGGACCAACAACATATGGTAAGGTGTACCGAGGAAAGCTTATGCTTGATTCAATTGAAATTGAAACAAGAGTTGTGACAGTAAAGATTTGGGATGATAAAGTAGATGTTATTGCTGATGGTAAAGTGGTTGAGATATGTCCTTGATACCTTCTTGTCACAGGTAATTTCTTTTTAATCTCTTTGAAAAATAAAATTGGCTAATGATACTATTTATGTTTTAGGAAGAAGTGAAGTTTCTATCTCATATGAATCACTACCCTAACTTGGCAAAATTGATAGGCTTTTGCAGCAATGACTGATGGGGACCCGTGAGTGGTGTTGTTTATGATCTCAATCAATTAGATACTTTGTATAATTACAATTTAAGAGGTATTTCTGTTTTGCCTTTTTATGGTTCCAATAGAAACTTTCCTACTTTAAATTTATTGTTTTGCAGTTAGAACTTCATGTATTCTTTTCTTTTTTTTCATTTTAATTTTCGTAAAATGTGTAAATAATCAGGGACATTCGAAGTTAAAATTAACATTAAAAGGGGGAGGGGGTTTGAAAAACATGCGGTTTATCATCTAGAAAGTGGCTAGTGGTCCATGCAGTCTTCTCCCCATGTTGATAAATTTAGTAAAGGCAACTGAATTTTATTTTATTCTTAATTTTCCTGATAAATTTTTAGTGAACGGTTGTTTGTTGTTATTGTTGTTTATCCTTTAAATTTAAAGCTAGTTAATATTAATGACTTCTTAAACAAATATTTCTTGGAGCTCAGTCCTCGATGGTGTGATATCACACTTAAGGATGATTTAATATTTGCATGTACATAGACAAATTTTCTTGAATCCAGAGGTTTAAAGTTGCACTTGAATTTAGGAAGCTTCTTGAATATTTGCATGATGGCATTGATCATGGGCGACGCCCATACTTGGTCTTCAATAGTAATTCAACAAATATTATATATGCTTTTCTTTCTATAAAAACACTAAACTTTCCCCTTTGTTTACTGGTACTCTTTTTTGGTAGAGTTTTCTTGCATTCAATAAGGGTGTGTTTGATAAAAAGGTTGGAAATGATGTGAAACACCACTATTATTTTTTTATAAGAAGTTGGAAAAAGAGATGAATGATTTGGTGAGATGCCCTGTTAGTTTTGTGGGTTTTCCAAGGAATTCAATTATTTGGGTGATGAGTAAGATATTTTTTCCGTGAAAGTAGATGAAAAGTTGGAAAACATTTCACCAAATCAACCGTCTCCTTTTCTAATTTTTCATAAAATTTAATTATTTTCCACCTTTTTATCAAACTAATCTGTGTTATAAAAATATGCAAATGATTGAAAACACTACATGTTATAATGAAGTTGGAAAAATAAAAGATGAGTCAATTTACGAGATGTTCTCCACCTTTTCTTATTTTCCTTAGAACAATTTTCTTGCTCACCACTAAAAGAATTTTATTCAGTGGAAAATCAAAAAGTAATAGAACATTTTACCAAGTCAGCATTTCTTTTTCCAATCTACCATGAAACTTAGTAGTGTTTTTAATCATTTTCCAACTTTTATGTCAAACGAATTGCAAGTGTTCTAAATTAACTTATTTTTTGTGTAGGCCTACAATCCAATAATGATAGACTTTGAGTTGCTTAGTGGTGGGATTAAGGGGGGATCACGTTTTGCACAGTAGTTTGGACATATGTCACTAGACTACTGTGACCCATATTGTGCTGAGAGAGGTGTCTCATCTTGTCCCTATCTATGTCTGTGTTTGTGAATTTATTTCATTCAAAATCAGTAGTTGTGAAAAGTCAGTATTTACATCATACTGTTCACTTGTGGAATGGGTTCTATGTGATAGCATAGAACAAGGTGAGGGAATTAATATTTTAATTTATGCTTTATGTTTTCTTTTCTTAATTGTTAAAAAATACAATAATAAGGAGGACATGGAGCGATGTGTTTTACTATGGTCTGATTTTGCTTGGGCTTATAGCTAATAGATTTTACTTGAAGGAGAATGTGGTAAAACTCAAGTACAAAACGTTGGATGAGTGGGCCTACTTAGTGTACAAGCCTCAATGCTCGCTTGTGCACACTAGCCTAATGGATGACATGGATTACAATGTGGCAGATGCTATCGGGTTGACTGAGTTAGCGATGAATTGTATAGAAAAAGATAATGTATAAGGGTGCCCCACAATGAGTCAAGTTGTCAAGCGCCTCAGGAATTTAAGTGCTTTTCAACTTCTTAGTGAGTATGCACGCAAAGACAAAATGATGAAATTCGGGGACACGTAAGTTAGATATATAGTCCAATTGATCACCTGCATGCCATCTCTTTTATTTTTCATTAATATGTGATTTAATATGGTAAAATAACATTGACATGATAAATGTTCCGACTCCTATTCATTACCAAATAAGTAATTTTAGTGGACCCACTAATAAGGACTAAAAAAGTGACTTAGTGATGGGTCACAAATTCATTAGTCATTTTAGCTTGTAAATGTATGAATCTAACTGCTAACTAATGAATTTGTGTCACTTCACAAAAGGAACTGTTGTTTTTTTAGCTTTTGGATCTTGGACATTGAATTCTCAATAATTAATGTTGAACAAAACCTCTAAAATTTTGTTTTCTTTTATGTGAAGGAACATTTAAATATATTATTTTTGTTTGAATATTGATGCATTGCATTTTTCAAATTAAATCTTACCCTACATTAACACTTGAAATAAAAAGAAAAATAATGCAATTATAATACGATTTGCTGCCTCTCTGTATTGAAATTTAAGCTAATGGCCTTGTAGCACAGTGGTAAATACTACCAGACATCTAAGCCCATCTCCACTGGCTTGTCTATGAATGGGTTCTCAATCTTAAGTGTCAAGCTATTTTATACTCGACACGTTTTTTTATTCATATACACCTTCCAAAAAAGTCTCTTTTATGATTCATTGTCTATCTTCATATATGTACATACAAATTCATATATGCAATAAAAAGTTAGAGTAAAGAAGGTCGTGGATCAGATTCTTTTTAGTGACACATCATAGCCTTATTGTTTATGAAACTCTAGAGATAGATAGTCTTATAGATAATGTGGAAATGATTACTTTGCCATGTCATATCTACACTAAAAAACTAAGAACGCATGTGGAGTGAATTAACCTAGGCATATTATTCTTTGAATTAAGTAAAAACACTTTAATTAATATAGCAGAAATAAACCTAAGAGTTTACCAATTTTAATTCAAAAAGTTTGTTTAATCTTGTCTAGCATTCAATAAGCAAAAACAATCAATCAATCAAACACAGATAATCCAGACAAGATATAACGAGGTATCCTTACAATCCAGGATTAATCCTTAACAAACAATTTCACTATAGTAATCACATGAGTTACAAACTCGATTAATCACTAACCGATTTAGACGAACAATTCTTTGACAACCTCGCGCTTCAATGATGGGTTTCGGGATCTTTGTTCTTAGAGTAGAACAACTGGATTGGCATGAAAGTTTATTCAAAACCCTAGGTGGTGTGATGAGAAAATTACTCTTTGAAAAGTATGTATTTTGATATAAAAAAGTGTGAATTTATATGAGACCCTAGTAGTAAATTTATAGAGAGTAATAAATCCAACTCTTAGTGGAAATAGGAAACATACTAATTTAAACAAGATTTTATGATAAAATTCAATGCTCGAAAAATACTAATTGGACCGGTCCAAGTTACCAAAAACTGGACTGGTCCACCACTTGAAAAGCTGTGGAAAAGTAATACTACCGGACCGGTCCAATAGGAACCCTTGCACCAATCCCAAATTAGGATTTTGATTCCTTGAGGATTTAAACGTTGGATCGGTCTAACATAAAGGATTATAGAGGTCTGAAAAGTATGGTAGCGATTTATTTTCTTTCAAAAAGATGTTGTAATTTAATTTCAAAATAAAACACATCACCACCAAAGAGAATCAATCAATTTTACCAAGTTTACCACTTTAAACTTTCCTTTGAATCTTTGGTAACTTTGACGCTCTTGAAGTCTCCAATTTGACTCAATAACTTACAAGCGAAACGGTGTTTTTTTTGAAGGAATAAAGCCAACATATTCTAGACCTTACATACATTAAGCTCCACAATGGGATATATAACCCATTGGAGTGTTTTTATCTTTATTTAACTCCACCCTCTGAGAAAAATATTAAGAAGTTCTGGACTGCCATGTGACTGTACTCCAAAACCAATTGGCGAGAGCCATATTTATTCTTTATATATAATTTTTGATCCTTGCATGCAGAATAAATTTTAGCTGGAGGGTGATCCATTGATTGATAATCCTATCTGCAAAGTAATAATTAAACCGGAATACAGCACTGCGATAGTCCATAGTACTTATATCCTCAATAAACACCCACAAGACAATTATATCATTGTAGTTCAGAGAAAATATAAATAAAAACTGGGGACAATTCAAACTAAAAAATGGGGTATACAAATGGTATCGCTTGTTTGTCCAAAAGAATTAGCTCAAGTGGCATCGGCCCTCACCTCCCACTTGGGAAGTTATGGGTTCCATTCCCCTTTCTATAAGATTTGTAATATTTCCAAAAGAATAAACTTTAGACCTTCCTTTCAAAACAAAGTTTAAATGGTATTTACTCTTAATTTTTTAGAATTCTTTTTCATAGAAGGTCATAAATTTTCTTTAAATCATTGTTAGGGTTCTGTTGGAAAAACCTAATTTAGTTAGGGGTTGCAAGTTTCAAAGTTGGAGTTTTCGCATGGCACTAAAGATCGTCGTAATTTTTTTCTAAATCATTATTAGGGTTATGTTGGAGAAACCTAATTTAGTTAGGGGCTGCAACTTTCAAATTAAGTTGGGGTTTTCCTATGGTGCCAAGGATCTCCAATTTGTAGCGGATTGACACAATACATCAGTTTAAAGAAGGTAACTCATACATTTTCAATGATAATTTCATTATATTTTATTCATTCCATTTTTTCCTTCTTTGTCTCTTAATAGAGTTATTAAAAATTTACCCCTTTGAAGTTTACCTGCTTTTGCACTTCAATCCATGAAGTTTAATTTGCATAACTCCCATCCTTAAAGTTTGAATCCGATTTCACTTTAGTCCAAAACCCAGTAAACCATTAGATTTTTGGACGGAAACAGGGGCAAAAGTCTAACGGTTTATTGGGTTTTGGACTAAAGTGAAATCGGATTCAAACTTTAAGGATAAGAGTTATGCAAATTAAACTTCATGGATTGAAGTGTAAAAACGGGTAAACTTCAAGAGGTAAATTTTTAATAACTCCTCTTAATAAATCTGGGTTAAAAAAATCGATACAGAGCTGATTAGATCGTTTTGTTGGTTTCATTACCATAATATTGCTTGAATGTGTGTGTTTTGGTAGCTTCGTCTCAAATTGATGAGTTCTTTAATATATATATATATATTAATATTGAATTGAACGTAGATACGTGAATTCTTGTATTTGAAATCGTGTATTAGAGCTTCTCTATGATGAGTATCCAGTTTTATCGGATATAGTCTAGGTCTCTGTGTTGGTGAACTGGTAGCTATATTTGAATATTCTGTGGTGGTAGCCAAATTTGTCTATTCCTAGTTGCCTTAGAGTTTCCTTGTGTTTTCTTTGTAAACTTCTTAAGGCTATTTGATTAGGGAAGAAATAAATTTCGCTTGGGAAAACTAAAGCAGTGAAATAAATATGTTGTTTTTTCCTTTTTTTTAAGTTTTAGTAATTGCTTTACTATATTGTGTGAATTTTTTTATAATTTCCTAGAAATAAGGGTGGGCTGGGGGCTGGGTTTGCACAATTTAAAGGTAGTAGGGGATCCCTTCCCTCTCGATTTGAAGCGAAACTAATAAATTGCTAAAACACAATGCAATACAAAGAATCTTTAAGGATTTAGTGTAATGACCCGACCTTGTTGGGTCCGAAATGCGATAAAAAAAATTATCCAACTCCATTTTATATATATATATATATCAAAGTAATTTGTAAAAATACAATATTTACAATCTGCACTATACAAATTAAAATACAATAGTCTCCACTATCTACAAAAATAATAAACTACAAATGATGTGCTCATGTTGTTGCTTTTGTGGTAAGGTATAAGGATTACTAAATTATGCGGTTAATTAAAATAAGACACCGCGTGCCTTTTTGGGTTTGTGAGTTACCCATTGAAATATTTATTACCCGCTTCATTTATTACACTTCTGTACATTACACAATCTCATTAGAACCGTGTAAAATACAATCGAGAATATGCACCTTTTAGATGCACTTGATGAGATTTTTTTTATTTTAATCTTGTACTCTACCCTTTTATCTCTAAATTGGTGTAAGGTGGAATGGGATCCAAGCTTGTCTTAATAAAAAAGTAATATGTTTTTTGTAAATGGAAGTCCAAAAAAGTAACGTATATGCGCTTCAGGGCGCCGGTTTGTGATCTATATACTCCAATGTATATTCACATGATAGTGTAGACACGAAGCATGTGTTATGGGGGTAGAATTCGGTCAGGATGGTTGGTATTTTCTTTATATCGAAACCAAGCATTAAGAAGTAATTCAGTGTAGTGTATGTGTTAACATAGATCAGTGTTAGTGACTTGATGCTTTAATTTTCCATTTTATTTTAAACTTTTTATAGGAAAAAGGTGGTTATGGAGCGATATGTTTTCATAAGGTCTGATTATGCTCGGCTTATAGCCAAGAGAGTTGACTTGAAAGAAGATGTGGTAAAATTCAAGTATCACTACAAGAAAAAAGGCCATTTATGACGATTTTTTTTGTAACGGTCCAAAAATCGTCGCTAAAGGCATTTATTTGTTGCGGATATTGTTCCCGTTACAATTGAAATTATTTGTCGCGCCTAAATACATTTTCGTTACAATAGATAGTTATTTGTAGCAGCTGAACAAACAACCGTGACAAATAATTTCATTGTGACGGCTTAGAAAGCCGATACCAAAAATTTATACTATTATGTAGGCCTGACAATTTACAACATGACACGAAATCAACACAAATTCGGGTTTAGATGAACCCTTAAAGGGTGCAGATCATAATCGGGTTGACCCGTCAAAACTGTTTATGAACCGAGTCGATTTCGTGTAAATTTGCTAGACCCGAATAAAACCCATTTAACAAGATAAAAGTACTAGTCGATTTCGGGTCGTGTACCCATTAGTAACCTGCGTAACCCATATATGATAAACAAATATTTACCTAAAACTTTTAAATGTTGTATTAAATCTTTTGCCTTCCATCATGACATTTCCTTTTCTCCACACTGATTTTATGCCCCAAATTTCCCATTTTCCAAATTCTCAAATTCCAACACAATTACAATATATGATGGTTTTTAGTTATTGATGTTACATATATAAATTATTGAGTGTGTATATTTTAGTAGTTAATTATTTAATTGAATTACTAGCGGATCACTAAATGTTATTCGTATATGACTAAAATCGATCTGTTTATCTTAAATAGGTTAAAACAAATTAGATCGTGTCATTCGTTAATTAAAAAGGTTGAATTTTTCATTCATTTATTAAATGAGTTATACATTGACTAAATAAATAGTGTACCGTGTATGAATGGAAGTACTTTTCACCTGATAATAAATCGACCCTTACATAACTCATTATCAGGCCTACTATTATGCCGAAATTTTTTTTGATTGGGGCAAAATTGGATAAGGTCATGAGGTCTCAATAAAAAAACGACACGCATTTATTTTTATCTATTTAAATCAAATGAAAAAACCTCATAATCCCATCCAATTTTACCCCCATAAAAAATGAACTCCTGTTATTCCATAATACTACGTGGTTTCATTTGAATAATACAAAAAATAAAATAAAAAAAAGAATAAAGAATAAAGAAAAGAATAAATTAATAGAGAAATCCCCAAATTCATTTTCGTTCCCAAACTTTCCCGGCTCAAACCCCATCTTTTCTCCCGCTCAAACCCTCAATCTTCTTTGTCGTAATCACCATCACCTCCATCACCTATTCTTCACCTTGAAACCCTAATCGTCTCCACCATAGTCTCCTCTCACCACCGCAGTTCACCACTATTGTCGCTAAAATCACCACCGTCGCCACCATTGAGACTCCAAAATCCTAACCCCAACTGTCAATTTGAAGGCAAGAACCCACCACCGCCACTTCCAAGTAAGTATCTCTCTCCATTTTATCCCAAATGCTCAGAACATTATTGACCTAGCATTTGACCAATATCTTAACAAATCAGCCTGTGTATACACCCTTTTTATAGTTGTTTTATGTTTTTATTTATACTATTGGTGGAACTGACCATCGGAAAGACCGCCGACAATACCCATTTGTGATGGCTGTCCTAAGATTGTAGGACTTTTTTGGGACAAAGCCACCATAAGTCTGAATGGCCTCCGAAACAATTTTGTTTATCATGGATTGTAAATTACCTTGGTTCTAATATATCATGGACTGACTTTATTATAAATAAGTTCAATAACATTTTTCTAAAAAATGTTTCAATTAGCATTAATTTCACTTATAAAGATCCAATTTGCCCTGAACCTTATTATTATTTTAACTAGTTTTATAGATTTTTTACATGTGCATAGGAGAAGTCCTGTATTAGAAATTCACCTTGAACCTCCAAAATCCTCGTATCCTAGTAGCGAGGTAGCCTGGGATGATAGGAGTTGCCGTGGATCTTCATTTTTTGTTGCACGTTTTTGCTAATATTAGTTCATATCTTTATAAATAAATCAGTCAAAGAAACTAAAAGATATGTACTTGCCATCCCAAAACTAAGAGCACAGTATTTATTTTTCAAATATGGTACATCCTTAAAAAAATTGAAATCTCTTTGGCCATCAGATTTATAACATTCACATGTAGTTGCCTTCATCGATACTCTTTTATCACATATATATCTCCTTCAAAAAATCCAACTATGCTATAAAAAAAAACCCTTATAAAATGGCCATCAGATTCATCAAATTCTTCTTTTAAGGCAAGAGATCAAGAGAAGAAAGAAAGTGCAACATTTAAGTTCGAATTCTTCTTTAAGCACAATACTTTTGATGACCACTATTGGTCATTTAGGAGGTGGGTTCTTGGCTTGTGCGCTCAAATTGTTGATTGTAGGTACTCTCACTCTAGGCCTGATTGAGCTGTCAATTTTTATATTATGGTTTAATTATTTCTTTGGGGTCTATTAGATTCATTCTAGCTTTAATCAATTTGGTTTATATATCATATGATATGGTGAGAAGCCAATTGGTCGTCTTTTTTTTTTCAATGTTATACATTAGGATATTGTCATATTCATATGTTTGAACTTTAATATGTTGACCCCTACCCATTTTATTTTGTTTTAAATCCTACTATTTTTTTTAAGAAATGAAAATTTTAAATCCTACTCTAATGTCTGTTCAGTTATGATTCTGAACATGCTCTGTTTTTACAGATTGTGAGACTTGCAATTTTCAATTTCACTTGTTTTCTTTTCTTTATTTTTACATTTTTTCCTTGTTTGTTTGTTGCAAACTAATATGTTTGCCCTTAAAGATCTCTCTCACGCACCTACAAAGAATTGGTGCTTGTGATGCAGCAATCGATTAGAGTGGTGTTTATTGATGAGGCTATATATTAGTTTATGAATATTATCTGTTAATTAATGCTACAAGATCATTTGAAATAATGCCTGATATATTATCTTCTTGCATTTTCTAGGATATTAGGGACTTTACTACTTCCTTGATTACTCTTCTAACTGAGAGGAATAATATTTTAGCTACTACTGGGTTAGAGATATATGTGGTGGAGAGCAAAGGATATAGCATGTTTGCTTCTTGCCCTTTTCTTCTTGGGCACTTGGCCTACTCTTTTGACGCTTTTAGATAGATGCGGTTGCCGTCCTCAGCATACTTACCTCGATTACTCAATCACCAATCTTTTGGCTGCTATGATTATTGCGTTCATGTTTGGTCAATTGGTGAAAGCACAACCGAAGCCCTGAATTTCCTTATTCAACTCTTTCAGGTGAGTGCCCCTTTGTTGAGTTGGAGGGTGGTTGCCCCCTTTAAAAACATTTATATAGCTTAATGTAAAGCTTTTCTAAGATCATTGTAAGTAGTTCATTCTTGTCATTATGCAATTATCTTGTATCTTTTTTCACTTCAACGGTGGTCCAAGATTTGCTCTATTTGAGTCTTTTGAGACCTCACAAAAGAAAAGTGATGTATGTTGAAATATTATTTTATGTTGATTTATTTCATTGAATTTACAGTGGTTAAAAGTTGAAACAAGGAAATCATAGTAGTGGATAATAGTTCTCATATGGCTCACAAATAATTTTAGTATAAGACCCATTGGAACCTATTTAGTGGAATCCTATGAGTATGAAAGACTTTATGTAGTGAGAACTTGTTTAGTGGAACCTCTGCAATACCTTAACTTTTCATGTGTAAATATTTAAACTTTATGCATAATATCTTAGCTTTTTATGTATAAATACTTGAACTGTTTTATGACTTTTTTAGGACTGAATAGGGACTATCTTAGGACTGAATCGGGACTGTTTTTTAAGATTGTTTTAGGACTTAATTGGGACTGAATTTTGGACTGTTTTAGGACTGAACTGGGTTGAATTGAATTGCTGGAAAATTAGAAAGATAAGTTGCTAAATGTGAATTAAATTGAATTGGATTTTTATTGCCCCAAAAAGTATGATTGATTCACTTATATAGTAATATACATTAGAGATTTTATCTGCTGATTTGTCTTACTAATCAAAAAGATATATTGCAAAAATATATCAAATGACAAAAGTCACAAAACCTAAATTCTAGCAAGACAACAAAAACTTAAAAGAAATTACAAAAACTTAAAAGTTACTTAAATCGAGCTGACTTTCGAATATCCCTTTTTGGTCGCCCACGAAGATATTTTGGGGTTTCAAATTGAACTTGATTCAACAAATAAGTTTCTTCTTGATCAAAGCGAGGTTGAGATGATGTCTCTTTGTAGAGATTTTTCAGTTGCTTCTTTTCCTTCTTGGAACACACTTCTGTGAAACTGTCTTTATCTTCTCCCCTGGGATTAATATTTGAATTATGATTTTCGACCTCATTAGCACCAATCCGTACCGTATTAGATGTGAAATTTGATTGTTCGAGGGAAGGTTTTGCTAACCCTTGAAAAAGAGGTTTACTTTCAACCAAAATTTTTAACTTCCACTACTCTCTATCTCATCTAGATCTTCCAAGTCATTAGAGTTATTCCCCCTAAACCTCATCCTCTTTCTTATCGGACTATTTAATGGCTACATTTGGCTATGTTTTACAGACTGTTTTCCTAATGAATTTAGTGCTTTTTGGTGACAGAGATGTACTTTTTCCTTTTCATGAATTTGACATTGCAAATCTTATTTTAATCTATTTAATGCCTGATAGTTATATTCTTTTATGTTTCAGGATATGAATGAAGAGGAATGAAGCTTGGGAAGCTAAGATTACTACAATGGGCTTCTTTTTGGGAAAAAAATCTTTAGATGATATAGACAATGGCTTTGTTAACTTTAGACTATGTTGTATGCATTATTTTATAACGTTGGATTGATATTGAGTAATATACTATGTTCTTTCATGGATAATACTTTTGGATGGTGTGTTTTGGTTTTGGTTTAGACTATGATAAATATATAATGGAGATGATTTGGTTGACCTTATTTAGTTATGCTTTATTGGTATTTAATTGGTTTGATAGAATCGAATTCTTATAAATAATAGGTTTCAAATATCAATCGAACCAAGCAGCACTGCTGTGGCACCACTGAATACTTTTTGTGACGGCTATTATGAACTGTCATAAATAGGGCACGTGTTTGTTTGTAATGAGAACAAGCCGTCACAAATATAAGTATTAGTGATGCACAAAGTTATGTTTTTGTGACAGCTTTGGTCGTCACAATAACACTATAAGTATCGCTTCGAGCCGTCATAAATAGGTCGTGACAATAGATTGACAAAAAGGACAAACTTTTTGTAACACAGACAAAACTGTCACAAATTCGTCACAAAAAGTATTTGTGACGAAATTTTGCCGTCACCGAGCTTTTGAGACCCACCTACCTTGTAACGTATCGAAAACCGTCGCAAAGCCGTCACAAATGCCCTTTTGTGACGGACTTTAACCTTTTGTGACGGTTTTTCACCCGTTACAAATGGCACTTTTTCTTGTAGTGTATAAAACATTGGATGAGTGCGTCGACAAAGCATAAGAGCTTCAGCGCTCGCTTGCGCATACTAGCTTAATGAAAGACAAGGATTACAATGAGTCCGATGCTATCGCATTGACCAAGCTGGTGATGTGCTATATGCAAGTAGATAATCCAAAAGCACGCCCCACAATGAGTGAAGTTATCAATGGCCTTAAGCTGGCAATGTGTTGTATGCAAGTGGTTAATATATCCTTTTTTCACCGTGGTAATTGCTTTTAGAGAAGTGTTACAATTGACTAATGATATTATTTAGTTTTCAAGAAGAAGTGAAGTTTCTAGCTCATCCTAGCATGAATCACTACCCTAACTTGGTGAAGTTGATAGGCTTTTGAGCTAGGGACTGGTCAATGGTGGTGTTTATAATGTCAATCTATTGGATATTTTGTATAGTCAAGATCCGAAAAGCGTTTTCTAGTCTGGTTTTATGGTTCCAGTTGAATATTTCTTCCTTTAGAGATCGAGTTTACTTATAGACGAATAGATACCATTAATGGCCACTAAATTATTGGAAAATTCTACCAATGGCCATAGTACTTCATTTAGTTACAATCGAAGCATTAAACTTTTAAAAAGTATTGACAGTAGCTACTCCATCAAATCCCACCGTTAAAGTCTAATAGAAGTTAGATCATGTGACAATCATATGACCCAATTAAGGGTATTTTAGTCCAATTCTAAAGTATCAAACCCTAAAATTTTTCTTCATAAAAACCTTAACCACCCCCCCTCCAAAACACCTAAATTCCTTCATTTCAAAGCCAAATTCTACAACTAAACAACAAAATCCACCAAATCAAGACACGAATTAATTAAACCAAATTTCTCAACCAAATACAAAAATTGAAGAAGGAAAACAGAGAGGAGTGGGATAGGGAGAGGAAATCGAAAGAAAAAGAAGGGAAGGAATTTCATCAATAAATTATACCTTGTTCTAGCTTGCAAATCCATTTCCTTTAAACCACTATTTCCGATAATTACACCATGGATTTCACCACCATTATCCTTAATCTTGCACTTAAATCCACCATTCTCAACTGGTGCAAATTCCCTTCTTCGCCTTCTAATTCCCCTCGATTTTCACTCCGCTAAGAACATTGTCTATGCTTTAAAACACCAAGAATTTCATCGGATTATAGAGCGGGAAACGAAAAGAATTTCATCATATTATAAAGGGAAAGGGAAATAATTTCATCGAATTTCATTGTCTGTACAAATCTTCCCTTTATCCCTTCGAGTTCCAATGAAGAATTTCGGAGAAGAATGAGAATAAGAAAGGCCCTTCTTCCCTTCGAGTTCCAATGAAGAGTTTCGGAGAAGAAGAATAATTTCTTAGAATTGGAATAAGGAAAAAA
The DNA here is from genome assembly GCA_021464415.1 of Lonicera japonica. Taxonomy (NCBI): domain Eukaryota; kingdom Viridiplantae; phylum Streptophyta; class Magnoliopsida; order Dipsacales; family Caprifoliaceae; genus Lonicera; species Lonicera japonica. The sequence continues at coordinate 40,523,877 of CM038465.1, read as the reverse complement.
GGAACTAAGGAAGGGAAAGGAAAAATAAAAATAGGAGCAAATTGACTTAAATGCCCCTACTATATCACATGACATGTATTCCTCCAAAAACTAATGGTGGGATTTGACGGAGTGGCCATTGCCGGCATTTTTTAAAAGTTTAATGGTTCGATTGTAACTAAATGAAGTACAGTGGCCATTGGTAGAATTTGACAATAGTTCAATGGCCATTAATGGTATTTTCTCAAAGATGCGCAATTAGTCAGGGACATTAGTAGATGAGTGAAACTTCTATTTAGAATTTGAAAGAACTGATACACAAAGCACTCAAGGTTAATTTCATCGATATGATGGACCAAATACATAAATAACTCGCCTATAATGCCCCTTGAATTCTTGCATCATTGCGAATGTCCTTTAATGGTTTTCAATATTGATTTAGCAAATATTATGTTTGGTCAGGTTTTGTTTGTTAAGAAAGCTAAAGCTTTCCTCTTTGTTAGTTGGTATTAGTATCTTCTTTTCGTTCCTAGTTTTCTTGCATTCAATAAGTGTTCTAAATTTACTTGTTTTTATGCGTAAGCTTGCAATCTAATATTGAATATTTGATCGACTTTTGGCTGCTTAGTCATGGGATTATGGGTGTACCTGAAAGAAATCTGAACCGTCACTTGAAAATTAGATGGTTCATATTTTGATAGGTAGTTTGTGTTTAAATGAGCCATTGCCAAAGGTAGACACCGCCATTTAAAATTGAAGCCGTACAATTTTAAATTAACGGTGTGAATTTACGCATTATGTGCTACAATAGGTATGTCATCTTATTTTTATGTCCTTTTCAAAAAAGAAAGAAAGAAAATACTTATTTTTTTCCATGTGTTTATGAATTGATTTTCCTTTCAATATCATGTAGGGGATGTCAAAGGTCAATATCTATATCATGTTGTTCATGCTTGTAGCTTTTCCTAAATTATATGGTAAAATAGTTTTTGTACACGTGCGTTGCACGTGGTTTCAGTACTCGACGAATATCATTAAATCTATTAATAAACATATATAACTAAAAATTGAATAATTAGTATGAAAGAAATATAATAATAAATAAACAAAACATAGTACTATGTGTAAAATTCATTTGATTTTTTTACGGACTTAAAAGTTATAATACGATCTATTAAGTAGCTTCCTTCTTGGGAAGTTTTTTATGAAGTTATATAAAAGTATTATACAAAACACATAATTTAACACAAATTCTAACTTGTTTAATTATTTTAGTCAAATAAAATAAATTTTAAATTTATTTGGAACAATAATACTAATATAAAAATATATGGAGTTATACACTTATAGTCTTATACTATTTAATTTAATGTAAATCTAGCTTAAATTTTTGTTTACTTATTTTAGTAAAATAGAGTAGAGTTTGAATTTATTTGAAATACTAATAATAACATAAAAATATATGGTGTTATACTGATTTATTTAATGTAAATTTTAAAATCTTTTGTATAAAAATGAAGGGGCATATTAGTCTTCACAAAAAAGGGAAAAACATTATTCGTACTTTTATATATAGCATAGATATAGATATATATTACAATAAGCTCCTTGGGTTTTTTGGGTTTACGGGTCACACGGCAAAATTGAATACTCACATAACCCTCTATCTACTTGCGAAATGCTAAATGAACAAAATACTCTTCAAAAATTTGATCCATATACATGCACTTGGCGTTAATGTGTTGATCTTTAATCCTTCATTAATTACGATCCAAGATCGCGTAAATGTGTTTTTTTCCCTATCAATATCTTCTCTTCTCTTTTGTGCTTTTATTTACCCCAAATCTTCCTTTAAGATATTACAAAGTTTGAAAGTACTCTATATGATTGTAATTTGTACATGTCTAATTTAATTAAGTATTATGTTAAACATTATTAACCGTAAAATTTTGAAAATCAATTAAATAACCCTATTTAATGTGTATCTGATTTGTTGCCCTTTCTTTTGTTCAAAAATTGTTGACTATATGAATAGTGTTTCCTGAAAAGTGATGATATTATTTATACTTATTTAATATATTTTGAAAATAATCTTATAATTTTTATAGCATTTTTTTATATCAGTAAAAAAATAAACGTGTTTACTTATAATAACTTTAATTCTAAGTGCAATTTAATTTATGAAGAGAACTTAAATTTGATATAAAAAAGTTTTCTATTGTTTATGCTGGTCTGATGATATTAAATAGTTGTAATTGTTGTGAATTATGGTTATAAATATATTTTTCAGTAACTGCATTTAAAAATAAATAAACAAATAAATGCTGAAAATAAAATGCACTTACTACTATAAAATATCAATTTTATTACACTCAATGGTCAATTTTACAAAGAAATTTGTTACATTTACTTTAGAAATCTGACCAATTCCTCAAAAAGGTAAATTTCCAACTTATAATTAAGAAAGAAATAACTAAAGAAGCTGAGTGTATATTCACGCGCATGTGTGTTAATATACTCGGCTTACAGTGTTAAAGTTTTCCAATGATGAATTTACCATTAATATTATCATGGAACATATGTATATACTCGGTGTCCCTTTTGTTGTTGATCATCGGGTCTTCATCCTCCCATATAATACTAGAGCTTTTCGAGTCGTAGTCCTTGTCGGCTAACCCGCCGCTCGTCTCCACTAGATCGAAGCCTCTTTGATGCCCATGGATTTTGTCAATTGAAAAAACTCCCTCATGTGTTCTGTGGAAGAGCTGAATTTGGCACATCTTCACAACAATACATGCAGATGGTGCTATTTCAAAGCATACCTCTATTTTTTCTCCACCTACAATTTCATTCTCGAGTTGAACCAAAAAGTAGTTTCCACTGTTTTGTGATCTGAAATGAGAAGAACGAAATATCCGTTGATAACAACTTGCCTTATGAGGATCAAGTACCTTAGAAATACGAGTTGTTACAGACCCATCTGTCTTCGCCTCATAAACAGCAAGAAACTTCAACTCAACATATTCTTTATTTTCTGTAGTTGGTGGAATATCAAAAAAAATAGAACATGTCTTTTTCTTTGCTGTAGTTGCTGGACAATCAAATAATGCAGAAGATATCTTTTTGTTTCTGATTGGACCGGGAAGACCAGGGTAGTCAGTGTCTACCTGTTAAACATCATCACTTGTTAATGTATGTACGTGCGCGCATGTGTGTGTGTGAGTGTGAGTGTGTGTGTGTGTGAGAGAGAGAGAGAGAGAGAGAGAGAGACTAACTTGAGAGAGACTATCAATGAAATTCCTAACCAGATTACTATGCCTATGAATGACTTGTCTCTTCACAGTGTTAAAGGTCACCATGTCGTCACGAACAAGGCTACTACAATTCTGAACATGGAAGAGTACAGATTTTTCATCTTTTGATAAATCAGGTAATCTTTCCACTGATGTGCAATGATTCATATTTACAAAAGTAACATTTTGAGGCAGCTTTGGGCATGATTGAAGACTCTTACAGTTATCTACAACAAGCCTTTCTAGCTTCGATAGTAGACTAAGGCTGTCCGGTAGGAAACAGAAATTATTTGAACCTAAATCCAATATTTTCAATGAGGACAAGCTCCCAATTTCTACAGGAATATCTCCATCTAATATATTGCAGTCTCTTGCACTCAACACTGTTAAACACTGCAAATAAGAAACAGAATTTGGCAGAAATCTCGTTGAACTGGGACTTCTTTTCAGTGGCACCCAAGAAGCAACGGATGAAAACCAAGAGTTGTTTACTGGCTCTCTTTTATTACACCCATCAATGTATAAACTTGTAAGGTTCTTGAGAAGTCCCATATTTTCAGGTAACTTGTCTAGATTGGAGCAACCTGCAAGGTTTAGGTATCCAAGTGATTTTAGCATACAAATGCTATCTGGAAGATTTCTGAGCTCCTTGCAACCTTCTAAATTCAAGTGAGCTAGCCTAACCAAAACTCCAATTGATGAATGAACCTCGAGTAAACTTGTACATCCTTCAAGCAATAATGTCTCCAACATTGGTACTCCGTTGAAGTCCATGGTACCCTTTAGCAAGTTTGAATGACTAAGGTTTAATATCTTCAAGCTTTTAAGAAACTGTTCAACCAAGAAAAAAAAATTATATATGAAATTAGGGTCTTATGCGTGTGCGTGTTTGCATTTTGCTTGGCCTCCTAATCCAAGGCGAAAAACAAAAGGTTACGGACTGTCGTACCTTGATACCTTTCCATATTGTATTGAGTTTACTGTACTGCATATCTAGCACCATGAGCTTTTCCATATGGAAAATAGACTGTAAACATTTCAAAGGATAGTGATGCCAGCAGAGCCACCTTAATTGGTTTGACAAATGTTCAACGCTTCCAGTGACATGTACATTGTTCATCTTAAGCAATCGTAAATTATTAATCCTTGCAAATGATGTAGAGCTAATTTGTGTTTCCTTTGTCATCAGAAGTACTAGGCTGATACCTTCAATTGCTTCCGTTCCCTAACGACAAGAAGAAAACCATTATATTAAGTAATTTCAACATATACATGATTACATAAAGCATGTTTTAAGGGAGCACGTGCGTTTGTGTTTGAAGGGAGAGAGACTTTCAAACTTTAAGTGAAAAGAGAATTAGTGTTTGCCTTTAACATTATCATTTTGTAGGACATAATCTACGTCCTCATGAAACCATAATCGGCTGCGCATTCCTGGTTTTTGAGGAGATTCTTCATGAACAATTGCCCTCCCCATATCCCGAACCAAATTGTGCATAATCAGCACATTATTCATACCCTCGACTTTTAGTAAACACCTCTCTCTCAACACATTGATTCCAATTTTCGAGTAGAAACCACAATCGTTCAATATAATTCTTGCCAAGTTGTTCTCCATTCCGACAAAAAAACACGCAATATGAAGAAAGATCCCCTTTACATCATCATCCAATCCATCAAAGCTTATCTTGAGCTGTTCTTGAATCTGATTTCTGGAATTTGTTGTAGTCTTTTAAACGCACATTCCCACTGTTCTCTGGGTCTTCCAACCAAATGACCACCAAAAACCTCAAGAGCTAACGGAAGGCCCCCAAAATAAGATATTATGCCTTCAGAAAGCTCCAAATAATCATCGGGCACACTGGTGGTTTTGAAGGCATGCAAATTGAAGAGCTCCAAAGACTCTTTTTCATTCAATTTATCAACCTCGTACCTCCAAAGCACTTCAGCCTGATTCATCAAGTGCTCGTCTCTTGTTGTTATAATGATTCTACTTCTAGGACCAAACCAGTCATTTTGTCCCGCTAACGCATTTAGTTGGCTCAACTTGTCCACGTCATCAAGGACAATTAGAACCCTTTTAGAGCGAAGTCTTTCTTTCATCAAAACCATTCCCCTGTCAACATTGGCAACCTTGAAATTCTTTTCCTTTAGCGTTTCAGAGAGAATTTTCTCTTGGATATTAACGAGGCCATTGGGTTGCTTTGAAACTTCTCTAACATTTGCAATAAAACAACACCCTTCAAAGAGTAGATAACTTTGATTATAGACGGCTTTGGCTATTGTTGATTTACCAATTCCACCCATACCATAAATCCCAACAATGCGAATACTATCTGATTCGAAGTTTAGTAAAGAATTTACAGATGCAACACGAGAATCTATACCAACTGGATGCATAGCAACACTCATGTATGTCTGGTTTACTTCACCCTGAACCTGCTCAACAATCTTCTTGATAAACTTCGATTCATGCCTGCAAATTTTAATTCAAACATATATAAACTAGAACATGGTCACGTATACGTAATACACAAGCAATATTTTGTTTTCCTGGTAATTCTTGGTAGTTAATTTGGTTGTAAATCTTATTGAGACAATGTAATAATGTTTGATTAAGTGGTTAGGTTGCACCTCGCTTGGTGTTTCCAATTTTGACATTGCTCCTGTTTTTGAATAATTAAAAATAACATATAGAGATGCTTGATCCCATGACATCTTGGTCAAAAAGTAAAGCAACTTAATTACTTTAAAAAAAAAAATTTACTTTTAAATTTGGTATTAGTGTGCATAAAAAAGGGAGCGTGAAAACGCATCTCGCGTGGCATGTGCTTTTAAAAGCCTGATTAGTATAGATGTAAGCTAAACGCTAAGTGGGAAATTAATGTAAAAGAGTAATTAAAATTTTATATAAACAGGGAAATGAGATTTTAATTGGTTTACCCATTTGCAACATTTTGCAAATCCCATCGTGACAAATTTGCAGCTTCAGTAAGAGCAGCTCTCCATTTCTTTATCTCACAACCAAATCCTTCTTCCTTTTCTTCTTCTTCATATCGTGCAAAAGCTTTTTCAAAACTCCCTGTTTGTTTACGTTTCTTTATCGCCCAACCATATCCCAGAGCTTTTTCAAAACTCCCTGTTTGTTTACGTTTCTTTATTTCACAACCATATCCTTCTTGCTTTTCTTCTTCATACCCAGCAAAAGCTTTTCCAAAACTCCCTGTTTGTTTACGAACGTGAGATGGATCAACGTCGTAGAATACCGAAAGAACTAATTGCCCCCTCGTGTTCTTACATTCGAGTACCTTAACCAGCTCGTTAAGGCACCATCTAGAAGAAGCATAGTTTTTGGAGAAAACGATAATGGAAATCCTCGATTCTTCAATTGCTTTCATCAGTTGAAAGGGAATATGTTTTCCTCTTGGGAGTTGATCATTGTCTTTGAAGGTGCGAATTCCAGCACGAGTCAAGGCGTCATAGAGATGATCTGTGAAGTTTTTCCGAGTGTCTTCTCCTCTAAAACTCAAGAACACATCATAATTCCATGTACGTGGGGGTGCTAAATATGAAGAAGAGTAGTTGCTTTGGGTGCTTGTTGTTGCCATGGTAAATATTATTGAAAAAGAGAAAAAGGGATGAATTGGGATTGATAGCTTGAATAAGATAATTATGTAAAAGAATATTTTGATGAAGATAATTATGTAAGAGATGAGAGGAAGAGAATGATGTATTTTGATGATCATGAAACAATACAAATGAGCCCTATATATAGGGTTAGAAAGCAATACAACAAAGGAATATATACCCTAATCTATGGCATAAATTAAGGGATATGAAAGGAAACATATATCCTAATTTATGGCATAAAACAAGGGAAAGAATATATATCCTAATCTATGGCATAAAACAAGGGATATGTCCATAAAAAAGTATTTATACATAGTATTCTAATATTCTAATATTCTAACACCCTCCCTCAAACACAAGGTGGTAAATGAGAAACCATCTTGAGTTTGGAAATTAAAGCTTGAAAACGGCCTGGTAGATGAATTTTAGTGAATATATCGGCTGGTTGATCGTCAGAGGAGATAGAAATAAGGCGGATAGAATTACTGGACACATGCTGACGAACAAAATGATAGTCAATCTCGATATGTTTTGTTCGTTCGTGAAAAACATCATTGTGGGCAATTTGAATAGCACTCCGATTATCACACCCAATGACAGTTGGAAGACGATGAGGAACTCCCATGTCTGAAAGGAGCCAGCGTAGCCAAATGAGTTCCTGAGTGGTGTCTGCAAGAGCACGATATTCTGCCTCAGTACTCGAGCGAGAGACAAGTGATTGTTTCTTGCTGCGCCAAGATATAAGTGAATCCCCCAAAAAAATGCAGTATCCTGTAGTGGAACGTCTATCAGTAGGGTCACCAGCCCAGTCGGAATCAGAGTATGCGCGAATCTCAAGAGATGATGTGGATGAAAAATGTAGACCATGGAATAAAGTCCCTTTAATATATCTAAGAATGCGAAGAACTGCAACATAGTGGGTAGATCGCGGAGCTGACATAAATTGACTGACAATATGAACAGCATATGCAATATCTGGACGAGTAACGGTGAGATATACTAAGCTGCCAACGATCTGACGATATAGAGTTGCATCATCAAGAGGAGTACCATCAAGAGGAGTGAGACGAAGACCTGCTTCTTGTGGAGTAGCAACGGTTTTACAATCTGTGAGACCAGCCCGGGCAAGAATATCAGAAGCATATTTGGCCTGAGAGAGGTAATAACCAGCAGAATCAGAGAAAACTTCAAGCCCCAAGAAATAATTCAGACGTCCAAGATCTTTCATCTCAAAATGTTGACTGAGAGATTGTTTGAGATCAGAGATACCAGTAACATCATCCCCAGTGATAATCATGTCATCCACGTAGAGAATAAGAAGTGTGATACCAGTCTCCCTTTTTCGAATAAAAAGACCATAGTCATATGAACTAGAAATAAAACCTAGTTCTCGAATGGTAGAGCTGAACTTTTCAAACCAGGCACGAGGAGCTTGCTTAAGGCCATATAAAGCTCGACGAAGCTTGCAAACTTGAGAGATGGAATGTGGAACCCCTGGAGGTGGTTTCATGTAGACTTCTTCAGAAAGATCACCATTTAAAAAGGCATTCTTTACATCCATCTGAGAAAGTTTCCATTTACGAACAGCAGCAACTGCGAGAAGGCTTCTGACAGTGGTTAAACGAGCAACGGGAGCAAATGTTTCTTCATAATCGATACCATATTCTTGATTAAAACCTTTAGCTACAAGTCGAGCTTTATATCGATCAATAGATCCATCTGATTTTGTTTTGATTTTATAAACCCATTTGCATCCGACTGCTGTCTTTCCCGGTGGAAGAGTGACCAACTCCCAAGTTTGGGCTTTATCTAAAGCCTGTAATTCTTCAGACATAGCTTGCTGCCACATAGGATTAGAACTAGCCTCTTTATAAGATGTGGGTTCGTGATGTGAAAATATGGTAGAATAACAGTGATAGTCACGAAGATGATGAGGTAACTGTCTTACCCGATTAGACTGACGAGGTTGAGGTGTTTGGTGCTCAGAATCGTTGGACGAACCAGCATCATCAGAATAGTCCGTTGTTGGTACAGGAGACGAGTCATTAGATGGATTAGTGGTAGTGATAGATGGGTTCAACTCTGTGGGCGGAGTGTCAGCAGGTGGTTCATGAACTTCGTTAATAACCGGCGACGGTGTAGAGGAGACGGATGGGTATAAATCGGCAGTAGAGCTAGTGAAGAACGGGAGAGAGGTTTCGGTGGTGATATGAAATTTAGAGATTGATGAAAACATTTTGTGTTCCCAAAAAAATAACATGACGTGAAATGCGAAGTCGTTTTGAGATTGGATCCCAACACCGATATCCCTTATGTTCTATCCCATACCCGAGGAAGCAACAAAGGCGAGAACGAGGTTCCAGTTTGGAATGTTCATGAGACTGAAGGAGGACAAAGCAAACGCAACCAAAAACTTTTAAAAGGTTATAATTTGGTGAATGACCATACAACCTTTCATAAGGCGATTGATTTTGAAAAGATGGAATAGGATGACGATTAATGGTATAGACCGAAGTAAGAGCTGCTTCGCCCCAAAAACTTTCAGGACATCCACTAGATATGAGAAGGGTTCGAACTGTGTCTAAAATATGACGATGTTTGCGTTCAGCTCGTCCATTTTGTTGAGAAGTGCCAGGACAAGAATATTGAGAGATAGTTCCTTGCTGACGCAAAAAATTTAGAAAGTTGGATTCTTTATATTCCATGGCATTATCAGCACGAAATATTTTGATTGGTTTAGAAAACTGGGTTTGAATCATTTTGGCAAAATTGTAATATATCTGTGGTAATTCGGAACGATTTTTCATAAGATATATCCAAGTAAATCGAGTGTGATCATCAATGAAAACAACAAAATATTTTGACCCCCCCATGGTGCTATGAGGAGAGGGTCCCCACACATCAGAGTGAATAAGATCAAATGGTGCAGAGGAAAGAGAATCACTTTTATTAAAGGATAACGCAGGTTGTTTTCCAAGTTGACACGATAGACAAGATATACTTTCTGATTGGACAGTTCCTAATTTACCAGTAGAAATAAGAGATTTAAGCCTATCTTTGGAGATATGACTTAACCGAGAATGCCACAGTTCGAAAGGAGAGCTGGAGAGAGCTGGAGAGAGCTGGAGCAGTGGACAAAGTAGATGTGAGTTCAGATGGTGTATGGAGGTGAATGAGCTCGAACATCCGACCAATTTTACGGCCTATCCCAATGATTTGCTTCGTCCTTGGATCCTGTACATGGCAACCAGAAGAAGAAAATACAACATTTAGACCAAGATCACAGAGTTGACCAACAGATATAAGATTTATAGTCAACTTAGGAATGTGAAATGTAGATGCAAGGGATAGATTGGATGTGGATATTGGTCCAATATAGTTAACAGGTAATTGGGATCCATCAGCTGTTTTAATGGGAGATGTGTGTGGGGTAGAATGTTTTGAAAGAAATATTGTGGAATCAGATGTCATGTGGTTACAACAGCCAGAATCAAAATACCAAGAATTACCTGAAGTTACAGACATTGCATTAGATGGACCAGATAAAACCTGTTTTAGCATTTCTGCAAGATCATTATTGGTGACAAGTGATGCTGGAGTAGGTGGTGGTTGAGTGGCGGCAGCAGCAGTGTCAGATCTAATATTATTATTTCTGGCAGGATTCTTGTAACAATCAGAACCGAAATGTTTTGGACCTCGCTTATGACAGTACTTACAAACCCGTTTGGGACAGTAGAGCAGCGTATGGGTAGTCTCATGACAGTATGTACATTCCTTTGATGATTGTCCAGATTTTGACTGAGTGACAGCAAGTACTCCACTAGAGTTCTTGGAATTTACCCCAAGTCTAGTTTCTTCAAAATGAAGGGCCGTGACAGCGTCATCAAGAGTTGGCAATGGATGGCGATGGAGAAGAGATGCTCGAACAGGCTCAAAACGGTCATGCAAGGCCATGAGTAGTGTCATCACATGTTGTTGATCCCTATAAGTTACAAACTTCTCGACATCAGTGGTACACGACCAGACGGGTTCAGAAAGAGCTAATTGATCCCATATAGCTTGCATCTCAGATATGAAATCATCAATGGATTGATCAGGTTGTTGTCTTTTGGCTTGGAGGGCAGTCAAAAGTTGGTATTGGTGTGCAAGATCTTTAGTAGTGTATCGAGATTTGAGAAAATCCCAAACTTCTTTCCCAGTGGTAAAGCGCCCAAACTGTTGATTAATGGAGGAAATAGAAGAATTGCGGCACCATGTAATGATATCACCATTGTTAGCGATCCAGTCATCTTGCCTGATGGAAAATTTTTCATCTGACTCATCTTCCTTTTGACATGGTTTAGTAACCTCTCCAGTGATAAGACGCCACACCCTTCGAGCTTGTAGGAAACTAGTCATGGCCTGGGCCCAATGGATGTAGTTGGGTCCATTGAGAGTGATGGAAATAGGTCGAGAGATTTCGGGACGATCCATAAAAGTATTTGGGATGGATTTTGGAGATTTGGGGTGATTTGGATAGATTTTGGATTAATTTGGAATTAACAGAAGGTTCTGGGGTGAATATGGAAATAACAGAAAGTTCTGGGGTAAATATGAAAATAACAGAAAGTTCTGGGGTGAATATGAAAATAACAAAAAGTTCTGGGGTAAATATGGAAATAACAGAAAGTTCTGGGGTGAATATTGGAATAACAGAAAGTTCTGAGGTAAATATAGAAATAACAGAAAATTCTGGGGTGAATATGGGAATAACAGAAAGTTCTAGGGTGAATATGGAAATAAACAAAATTCTGGGGTCAATATGGAAATAATAAGAAGTATTTGCTTACGTGGCAGGTGACTGTGCTGGGTGATGACGTGGCTATGGCAGATGACTGTGCTGGTGATGACGTGGCTTTTTTTTTTTTTTTTTTTTTTTGGATGATTTCTGATTTAAGAAGCTTAGGATGGAAAATGATTTTGAGTAGGATCACAATCGCTCTGATACCATGATAGCTTGAATAAGATAATTATGTAAAAGAATATTTTGATGAAGATAATTATGTAAGAGATGAGAGGAAGAGAATGATGTATTTTGATGATCATGAAACAATACAAATGAGCCCTATATATAGGGTTAGAAAGCAATACAACAAAGGAATATATACCCTAATCTATGGCATAAATTAAGGGATATGAAAGGAAACATATATCCTAATTTATGGCATAAAACAAGGGAAAGAATATATATCCTAATCTATGGCATAAAACAAGGGATATGTCCATAAAAAAGTATTTATACATAGTATTCTAATATTCTAATATTCTAACAGGGATCAAATGAAGAAGAAGAAGATTTTAGTTGGTGAGAGTTGATTTTTTGAGAAGAAAATTTCAAGAAGATTATATAAAATCTAGAATTGAGGAACAAGGTTTTTGCAACTAAGGAATACAATTCCAAATTAATCAGAACGAACTACATAAAACTTTTGTATCATAAAAATGAGAACTGAAATTGAAGATAATAACTGACAAGAACAGAGAGAGTTACAGCATAGGCGGCTGAACAGAGAGATTTTGGGGATTTTCAGTACACCTCACCTTCACCGAATTGGAGATTAGTTCGTGGGAGGGGGTGGAGTGGGGTGCGTGGGGGTGGTTAAACAATTCAGTACACCTCACCTTCACCGCTCACAATGGAAATGGTCTACTCTTATGTGCCATTAATAATTTTTAGTCAACTAATCTCCCATTTGCTGCAATCCTCATTTTTTTCAACGATTTTGTTCCCATTGATGCTTTCATTATGTAGTTATTAATTTAGGTAAAGTAAAAATACTAATCTTTATTATTAGAGTAAACAGTTTAAATAATTACTAAACTTTTGATCGAGTATCATTTTGACCTTAAATTATAAAATGAATCATTTAGTCATTCAACTTTATTTTAGAGTGAGTACTACTTTGACCATTCCGTCTAATTTAGTAATACTTCAAACAAACAGAGTAACTTGGGTTATTTTGTAATTAAACTAACCAAAATATCCGTTGTTCCGTCAAAATTAACGGCCAAATTGAACGGAATGACCAAAATGGTACTCGATTTAAAGTTGGCTAGCCAAAGTAATTCGTTTTAAAATTCGATGGCCAAAGTGGTACCGATTCAAAAGTTTTGTGGTCATTTAGGCTATTTACTCTTATAATTAAAATGATAAAAGTAAGATGCCCTTTTACATATAGTTGTATAGTATATGTGGCAAATTTGTCCTACCAAGACCGGTAATTTTTAAACCCAATTGAATTCAAATTTGTCAAAGTAATAGCCGCCTTGCCTCGAATCTATTCAAGCTTGAATTTGCATAAAACATTGACTTGTAGGAGGATGTGGTAAAAACAAAGTATAAAACATTGGACGAGCAAGCCCTACAAATTGTACAAGTATCTCTTGTCCACACTAGCCAAATGAAAGATGCGGATTACGATGAGTCTGATGCTCTTGCGTTGACCGAGTTGGTAATGTGCTGCATACAAGTAGATAATCCAAAAGAGTCCCCCACAATGAGTCAAGTTGTCGATTGCCTCGAGAAGTTGTGCGCTTTTGAAGTTCTTAGTTGTTAGACACTTGCAGAAAATCAATGGATTAAAATTAATTAACAAGTAAGAAAGCAATGAAATTCAGATGATATTTTTACCAACAGAGCATTCCATATACATATGCATGAATTACTCAACGAAAACTTCTAGTTTTTCTCCACTAAAGTACCCCACTAACCCCCCTGCTTGCATAACATTTCACAGTCCTACACACGAGTCCGCATATCTCGGGTTCAGTTTCGGTTTGCATCATGGCCTATCACTAGTGATAAATTAAAGGTGAGTATGCACATAAAGTAATGTGGTTGATATGCCCTTTTTTTTCATTGTGGTAGTTTTTAGAGACGTGTTACAATTGACTAATGATATCATTTGGTTTTCAAGAAGATGTGAAGTTTCCACCTCATCCTAGCGTAAATCACCACCCTAACGTGATGAAGTTTTTTGGCATCCATCACAATCCGAAAAGTTTTTTTCAGTCTTGCATATGGTACCAATGTACAAGTTTCCTTCTTTAGAGATCGAGTTTATGTAAAGGTGCGCAAGTAATCAGGGACATCTATTTGCTTTTGATTGTTAGAGCATGTAAATGTTTCTTATAATAACTGAACATTAAATGGACGTTTGTTTTGAAAAACACGAAGTTTTTGTGTGCTCTTGCTTCTATGTTCACAAGCAAACGCAACTGCTTTTTCATTTTTTTTCAATTTTTTTTTCTTGAGAAATGTTTGAATCCACAAGAGGTTGATGACATCTCAAATGAATTTTTCATGGAGCTGATTCACTGGGAGTGTGTCATCATTAAACTTACTCTTGGATCCGAAGGATTAAATCAGCCCTTCAATTTACAAAGCTCCTTGAACTTCTGAAGCTTTCCACATTGTTTATTGGTATTAGTATATTTTTTCTTTTGAGTTTTCTTGAATTCTGTTATTATTCTATATTTACTTGTTTTTCTTTGTAGGCTTGAAATCCAATACTGAATCAACATTCTCCTCTAGAGGGATGGATTTCACGGTAGAAGAGAGTAAAAAAAATTCTGAACAGTGTTGGAAAAAATGCGTATGAAAATAATTTTTATGAGCCGTTTTGAGGGTAATTTTGAGTAGGACCTTATACTCGGTTGCGAAAGGTTATGGTAGATTCATGTTCACCTCCATGAGTACATTGAAATCGTGTATTTGTTTGCTCAAAATAGTTATGGGGTAACTGAGAAATTGTGATTCAAAGTGATCTACTTGAGATGAAAAATGGAATGAAAAAAATGGGAATATGTGAAGTCCCACATGGGAAATTTGTTAGAAACTTTGCTGGGTTTATAATGGTCACCTTGATTGGCTTATAAGGGATAGCCTCTTAAAAGTCTTTTAAGCAATTAACAAAAATAATGCTCTCTCGTGCGCCAGCACCTCCGGACCTAGAAAGGCACAGCCGCGTGGTGCCTCATTTTGCACACTCGGATTTATTTTTCTTTTTTTATTTCAACACAAACAATTTGAATTGTTTTGTAAGTGCCACTTGAATGCAAATTTTATACAAAAACATTTCATGTCATTCGATTTGATACGCGGCAAATTTTTATCACGTACATACAACATTTTCTATAATTGACTAATTCTATTATGTTCTTATAGACTTATAGTTATCAATTGAATTTTACACTTCATACTATGTGTTGGTCGGAAAACAACCCTAGAGGGGGGTGAATAGGGTTTTAAAAACTTAATGCGGAATTAAAACATTTTTAAAATATTTAAGCAAAGTAATTTAGCTAAGCAACAATATCAAGGAAATAATAAATTTAAAGTAATCAATTCCGAGACAAGCAAATAAGCAATCTCAAAATACAAGCAATAATATAGCAATAAAAAGAGAGCTTGAGTTAGAGAGATTGAACCAATTTGAAGCTCAAGACTTTTTGTCCTCACGGTTCGGTTTCTTCAACCATACGTCCGCGCTCGGTTAGTTCCCCGAGAATTTTCACTATTCAATCTTCTTCGGGTGAAGATCAAACCTCAATACTAATGTTGTTATCCACGCAACACTCACAATGTAGTTATACACACTACACTTCTCACAAGATATGCTCTCTTGCTTTACAAAGAGACAAACTCTCTTTTGAAATGAAGAATGAATTGTTTGTGGTGATACACACCAATATAATAACTCTCAAGTGTATTTGAAGATTACAAATGAAGCTCACACTAGAGTTATCAAGATTGATAAAAAATATATAGCTCAAACGATGAAAGATTGATCAAAATGTGTTCTTGAATCTTTGTATATTTGAATATATGAATAATAGAGTATTAGAATGATTCAAGGTGTGTTAAAACATGTGTAGGACCTCATATTTATAGCTTGCAAAACCATATGGCTGTTGGGGATGATTAAGAAAGGTTTTGGCTCCAAGGTATACATTTTTAAACTTTCTAACACCTAGTTTTGACAAAAAATTCAAATTTTCTTTGTTAATTTCTCCCAATTAGACCGTTGGATCATGCTAAAATTTTAGTCAAAAGTGTCAAGAGATGTTGTATAACTATTGTAAAAATTTCAAAATAATCGAAGTTCGGGAAGGCCTCCATCTTACCGTTAGATCAAAAACGGGGCAAAAATTGAGCGAATTTTAAATGTAAAATAAAAATATTTTTGCAATTTAACAATTTAGTTCCAAATAAAATTCTAATGATTTTTGAACCTCAAATATATGTTTCTGAGATACCTATTTTTATTAGAGCTTAAAATATGATCATCTAAAATTAATATGAATTTATTTTGAAACTCGGTCTTTGTAAAATGATGTTTTTCAAATAAATTTAATTTCAAGCTTGTTTGAATCAATCTTTTAAAAGATGCATGAATATGTTTGAGCTATAAGGATTTGATCAATAAATTAACTTTACATAAATATTAAGCACTTACTCAATTACTGAATTAACGAGTCTTCGAATGCTTTGATTTGTTTCTTCGGATTGATCTTCATTTCAAGCTTTTTCCTTGAAGCTTTTCATATAGTCTTTTGATCCTTTGTGCTTCATGATTTGCATTGAGAGATTTGATCTTACTTGTCTTGTCCAATGATCGAATAGTTAAAGATTGATCATTGTCATGTTTTTCTTGAATTTTCCAAGTAAATGAACTGTATACTTATATCAAGAAACATGTTAAATTACACTTGATTGATTTATTGTTATTATCAAAATAACATTAAGACCTTAGGTCAACAATCTCCCCCTTTTTGATGATGACAATAAATTAATGTGTGTTTACAATAATAAGTATAAATAGCATATAAATGTAAATAAATAATATGCCCCCCCCCCCCTCAATTTTTGCAAAGATGACAATTAAAAAATATTGCAAATATTTGAGATAGTTTTAAAACCAAAACTAATATATATATATATATATTTTAAAAATAAACCTTTCAAAAGTGTGAATGTAGATCTTACCACAACATTTAAAGTCAGTATAAAAAATCTTACCATAGTATTTAAAGTCAGTATAAAAAATCTTACCACAACAAAATATCTTACAGCAGCATCAACATTATACACACATTTTCTCCCCCTGTGTCAACATCAAAAAGGGATCTAGACCGTGCGAGGGCGGTGGATTCTAGATGACGCGGGGGGCGCTGTATTTTTGACTTTTTAGGATGACAGTTTTTCGTTTTCGGGATTCTTTCAGTGCTAGATGCCTCTTGTCCCATCTTTCTTGTTATCTCCCTCGAGATCCATTTTCTTCTTTTAACTTTTATAGGAGGTACCCATGAGGAACATAAAGTAAATCACAAGTATGCTGAACACCTTCCATTGTACAGGTTCTTCTTGTGCTGCTTGCACTTATAGACGCAAGAGATGTCAGCCATGGTGTGAATATGCACACATTTTTCTAGATGTGATTAGTCGTCAAGATTATCGCACAATCTTCACTGTTTTCGGGGTAAAGAGTGTTGAAAATATTTTACAAAATATTTTCGAACATCAATATCTTGAGACTCTCAATTCATTTCTTTTTGAAGCTAAGGTGAGAGTCGAGAATCCCAGTAAAGGCTGTACTGCGCTCATTGTTTCTCTTGCACAGAAGGTAGAAGAGTTACAATCACAGGTGACAGCGTTAGAGGCTTTGCAATCACGAGTGATGGTGTTAGAGGCTCGATTAGGAGAGTCTTTCACCGCTAACCCATCATTTTCTTTTGCTCCTCCTAGAAGTTTTTCAGGGCTCTTATCGTCAGCTTAAAATGTTGCACCTGAAATTCTTCCGACTACCGAGAATCTTTCATACCATATTGCTTTTCTAATTAATGTGGGTTTGCCGGCAGATCCGACTCTGTCAGATTACCAAGCTACTTTGGAAGGTTATTCATCGCAATTTTCTCAAAATGGTGCTGTTGCGGAGGTTGCCGAGCCAATGTGTCCAAATTGGACAGCTCTATTAGATATGGAGCACAATTTTGTTGATTATTCTTCTTCTAGTCTCAAAGCTGTTTTGAATTTTGATACTGATGATCTTCAAATTCTGTTCTCTTCTTTTCTTTGAATGACAAATAATAATTTTTAAACTGCAAAATTATTGTTAGTTTACAATAACATGCAAAATGAAGACTTGTGTTGTTTACCAAGTTAACAAGCATCACAAATTTTATCTTTAATAAATTTAGTTTTAGGCAATCCTTTAACTAATTCCTTTTTAGATAATTTTTGAATTAAATCCATATTAGCATGACCTAATCTTCTATGCCATAACCAAGAAACATCATTCAATACGGATAAACATTTAACATCTTGTTGAGACAAATCATCAAGTTCAAGAGTATATACGTTATTAGATCTATAAGCAACAAATAAGATAGAATTCTCACTAATATTTTTAACAATGCAACATTCGGATTTAAAAATTATTTCATAATCTTTGTCACACAATTGACTAATACTAAGCAAGTTATGTTTTAAACCGTCAACAAGTAGGACATTATCAATATAAGAAGATTTATTACCAACTTTACCTATACCAATGATTTTACCTTTGGCGTTATCTCCAAATGTGACGTTGCCTCCTTGTTTAGGAGTGAGACTTAAGAAATTTCTCTTTTCTCCTGTCATGTGTTTCGAGCATCCACTATCCAATAATCATTTTATTTTGCTAGCTTTTGCTCTCATGCAAATCTACACCAAAATCTTAAGCAACTTTTCTTTTAGTACCCAAAGTAAGTTGGGTCCTTTGGGGTTAGTGTACATAGTGGTTCCTTTAGGAATCCAAGCAAGTTTGTTTTTAGCAAAATCCTTTTCTTTATAATAACAAGAATGTGCACTATGAGTATTTCTTCCACAAAATGAACAAAGATTAGTGGGATTATGCAGTGTGTATGTTTTGAAGAAATTTTTTGTAATCCTTTTGGTTATGGATTTGATTGTAACCTAAACCGGTTTTATCAAAGACACACATTTGTACTCTCAGTAGTTTATCCAAGTTATCTTTTCCATTTGTGAACTTGGTTAGACTATTAGTTAAATCCTTTACTTTTTTTTTCAAATCCTCATTTTCTAGTGCAAGTAAGTTTGAAGTATCCTTTTCTTTTCTCTTTTTCAAATAGTTAATTTCCTTTTTAAAATCAATGTTTTCCTTTTCTAAAGTTTCGCATTTGGTAGAAATAATGAAATTTTCTTTCTTGAGACTTGCATATCTTTTTCAGAGAATTTCAAATTTAATATGTAATTCTTCAAACATGGTAAATAGTTCATCATATTCATTATGCATACTTTCATTATTGATGGGGATAAATACTGATTTTTACCATTGGCCTACAAAGGTAATTCAATAATTTAACCCCGGTAAAATTTCACATTTACCCCCGGTAAAATCTCACTTTTACCTCCACTAAAATCCCACTCAACTCCACTCAAATTCCACTCACCTCCATTAACTTCCACTCAAATTCCACTTACATCCATTCACCTTTATAAAATTACCTTTTTACCCCTCATCTTCTTCAAATTTACTTTTTTACCATTCTAGATTTTACCTATAAATACCCTCTCATTCATTCATTCAAAACACACCAAAAAATATATCTTCATTCTCTCCTAAGATCCATCCATCTCATCCAAGAGATAAAAAGCCATTGGCAATATAAATACAAGCCAATTCAAGAAGAAATAGGAGGGTCTTATACTCTCTCTTTTCATACCCCCAAAAAAATACCAACAACCGTTATATACTCTCTCTCTTACACAGTTTATTATTTCATCTTCTTGAAATATTTGTAATTATAATTCTATACTTATAAATAGAATTAAGGAAATTATAGAGAGAGAGAGATTGGTAGCTTGTATTATCATCCAAATTGATCGCCTTTGAGCTAATACAAAGCAAGCACACACAAAAGGAGGACGTACTACCGGAATAGCATAAGCGCAACCGAGGGAACCTACCTTAAAAAAATGTCATGTGTTCATCATTGCGCCGCATTTATTTTTTATTTACCGATATTCGCTTATTGATTGGTTAATTATTTACTTCTAGATTTTGACACCATCAATTATCATCAAAATTATCACTGAATGAGCTATAATTAGAATTTACCTCATCTTCTTTTGCCAAAAGACAAAGGTTGGCCGTTTCTTCATCGCTAGAATCGGCATCCGATTCTTCTTCTTCGGAATCGCTCCATATTCCTTTTAGTGCATGCTTCACTTGTTTCAATACTTTATCTCGTTTGTCCTTTTTCTCCTTCAATTTAAGTGGACAATTTGGCTTGATATGACCGGGTTCATGGCAATGATAGCACTTTTTGATTTCATCATTTTCTCCTCTTTGTTGATTTGATCGGTCATTGTTTCTTCTAGAGGATAATGGATATTTGTTATCCTTTCCTTGAGAATTTTTCTTCTTAGCTAGAAATTTTATAAATTTTCTAGATAGAAGCACCATATCTTCATCACCATCCATTAATACATCATTATCTTCATGTTGGATAGTTTTAAGAGCTAAAGTTTTCTTTAATTTTGTATTCGCTTCTTCTTCTCTTTGAAGTTCCTTCTCATGAGTTTTTAGAGATCCCAAAAGCTCGTCCATGCTGAGTGTTTTGAGATTCTTTGCTTCTTGAATCACCGTCACTTTTGGTCGCCACTTCTTTGGAAGAATCTTAAGAATTTTTCTTATTTTATCTTCATTAGAATAAACCTTTCCAAGAAAATCCAAATCATTAGTAATAATAGAAAATCTATTATACATAGAAGCAAGAGATTCATTGGGCTCCATTTTAAATAGTTCATAGTCATGAACAAGCAAATTTATGTTATCATCTTTAACTTGAGTGGTTCCTTCATAGGTAACCTCAAGTTTATCCCAATTTTTTTTGGCCGTTTTGCAACTAGAAATTTTATTATATTCATCCATGCTTAATGCACAATTTAAAGTATTTAAGGCTTTAGCATTATATTGAATTTTCTTAATATCATTTTCATCATACTCGGACATTTTCTTAGGAACAATTTTCCATTATCATCTCTTTTTGTAATTTCATAGGGTCCTTGAAGTACAACTCCCCATTGTTCAAAATCACTAGATTGTAAAAATATACTTATTCTACTTTTCCAATAGCTATAATTTTTACCATCAAATAGAGGTGGTCTATGCGTGAAGAGACCTTCGAAAAAATCGGTTCCTTGATATATAGACATGATCGTAAACTCTAAGATTGTTAAATCAAAATAAGAGTGCAACCTCTGATACCAATTATTGGTCGAAAAACAACCCTAGAGGGGGGGGGGGTGAATAGGGTTTTAAAAACTTAATGCGGAATTAAAACGTTTTAAAATATTTAAGCAAAGTAATTTAGCTAAGCAACAATATCAAGAAAATAATAAATTTAAAGTAATCAATTCCGAGACAAGCAAATAAGCAATCTCAAAATACAAGCAATAATATAACAATAAAAACAGAGTTTGAGTTAGAGAGATTGAACCAATTTGAAGCTCAAGACTTTTTGTTCTCACGGTTCGGTTTCTTCAACCATACGTTCGCGCTCGGTTAGTTCCCCAAGAATTTCCACTATTCAATCTTCTTCGGATGAAGATCAAACCTCAATACTAATGTTGTTATGCACGCAACACTCACAATGTAGTTATACACACTACACTTTTCACAAGATATGATCTCTTGCTCTACAAAGAGACAAACTCTCTTTTGAAATGAAGAATGAATTGTTTGTGGTGATACACACCAATACAACAACTCTCAAGTGTATTTGAAGATTACAAATGAAGCTTACACTAGAGTTATCAAGATTGATAAAAAATATATAGCTCAAAAGATGAAAGATTGATCAAAATGTGTTCTTGAATCTTTGTATATTTGAATATATGAATAATAGAGTATTAGAATGATTCAAGGTGTGTTAAAACATGTGTAGGACCTCATATTTATAGCTTGCAAAACCATATGGCCGTTGGGGATGATTAAGAAAGGTTTTGGCTCCAAGGTATACATTTTCAAACTTTCTAACAGCTAGTTTTGACAAAAAATTCAAATTTTCTTTGTTAATTTCTCCCAATTAGACCGTTGGATCATGCTAAAATTTTATTCAAAAGTGTCAAGAGATGTTGTCTAACTATTGCAAAAATTTCAAAATAATCGCAGTTCGAGAAGGCCTCCATCTTACCGTTAGATCAAAACTGGGCAAAAATTGAGCGAATTTTAAATGTAAAATAAAAATATTTTTGCAATTTAACAATTTAGTTCCAAAGAAAATTCTAATGATATTTGAACCTCAAATATATGTTTCTAAGATACCTATTTTTATTAGAGCTTAAAATATGATCATCTAAAATTAATATGAATTTATTTTGAAACTCGGTCTTTGTAAAATGATGTTTTTCAAATAAATTCAATTTCAAGCTTGTTTGAATCAATCTTTTAAAATATGCATGAATATGTTTGACCTATAAGGATTTGATCAATAAATTAACTTTACATAAATATTAAGCACTTACTCAATTACTGAATTAACGAGTCTTCGAATGCTTTGATTTGTTTCTTCGGATTGATCTTCATTTCAAGCTTTTCCTTTGAAGCTTTTCATATAGTCTTTTGATCCTTTGTGCTTCATGATTTGGATTGAGAGATTTGATCTTACTTGTCTTGTCCAATGATCGAATAGTGAAAAATTGATCCTTGTCATGTTTTTCTTGAATTTTCCAAGTAAATAAAATGTA
The DNA here is from genome assembly GCA_021464415.1 of Lonicera japonica. NCBI lineage: Eukaryota > Viridiplantae > Streptophyta > Magnoliopsida > Dipsacales > Caprifoliaceae > Lonicera > Lonicera japonica. The sequence continues at coordinate 40,501,182 of CM038465.1, read as the reverse complement.
TACTTATATCAAGAAACATGTTAAATTACACATGATTGATTTATTGTTATTATCAAAATAAGATTAAGACCTTAGGTGAACACTATGTTTTGTTTATTTTTTATTATTTTTATTTCATATTAATTATTCAATTCTTAGCACGTGTATTGATTAATAGACTTAATGACCATTGTCATGCACTAAAACCACCTGCAATGCATGCACACGAAAACTAGTGATATGAAAAGGACCTTGACTCCTAGATTCGCATTGCGACTATGCCTCCGACAACCAGCCAAGTAAACTTCTCATTAGACAACGAAATTTCCCTCAGTGAGCACTCCTTGATAAACTGATAAAACACCCCCTCATGCTAGCAGTTTCGCTTGAAAATCTATCTATATTCAAGGTTCTTCTTCTTTTAAACAAATAAATATTAGTTTACTTGCAATTCATTGTTTGTTTAATAATGCCGTTTAGTTTTTGCTGTTACCTTGCCAGCCACTAGCCGATCGCTCTCCCGATCAGCACTGTTGTTCAGATCCATTACATCTTCCAATACTTGTGTAGTGTTAACTATTTTGATGAGGAAGTTATCAGCAACTCGATCATCGAAAAAATGTATATACTTGGTATCCCTTTTGTTGTTGATAATCTGGTCTTCATCCTCCATAATCATCATTTTTCGGGTCCTCATCCTTGTTGGCTAACCTGCAGCTCGTCTCTGCTAGATCAAAGCCATATTTACGCCCTTTCATTTTGTCAACTAAAAAAACCTCTCGTATATGGTGTTCTACGGAAGAGCTGAAGCTGGCACATCTTCACCACAATAGATGCCGATGGTGCTATTTCAAAGTATACATGGATATGTTCTCCACCTACAATTTCATACCTAGGATAACCAAGTGGTATTCGGCTCACTAGAGAAGTTTCCACAGTTACGTGATTCGAAACAAGCAAAACAAATTTTCCCTTTACTCTGTTTATGAGGATGATCCCCACAAATACGAGTTGCTACCAGCCCATCTTTCTTGGCCTCGTAAACAGTAAGCAACTTCAACTCGAGTCTCGAGATAATCTTTCTTAGTTGGAGGAATATCAAATAAAATAAAACATGTCTTTCTCTTTATGATTGGACCTAGAAGACCAAAATGTTCAGTTTGTACCTATTACATAAACATCAACACATGTTAATGCATATACATGAGTGCGAGCGCGCGCGTGAGAGAGAGAGAGAGACCAACCTGAGATATAATATCTATGAAATTCCTGATGAGATTACTTTGAGAAGAAATTCTAAGTCTCTTCACAGAATTAAACTTCAGCGTGTTGTGACTCGCAACAAAGCTACATCTCTGAGGATTGAAGAGTATGGATTTTTTACTATTTGATAAATCAGGTAGTCTTTCCATTGATATACAATCATCCATAATAACAACCTTAATATTTGGAGGCAGCTCTGGGAGTGATTTAAGATTCCAACAGCGATCTACAGCAAGTTGATCTAGCTTGGATAGTAGATTAAGGCTGTTTGGTAGGAAACAAAAAATATTTGCACCAAAATCCAATGTTTTCAATGAGGACAAAATGCCAATTTCCATTTGAATATCTCCATCTGATATATTGCAGTCTCTTGCACTCAACACTATTACAAACTGTAGACAAGAAATAAAATTTGGCAGAATATTGTAGAACCGGGACTTCTTCTCAGTGACAACCAAAAACGAACGAATGAAAATCTCAAGTAGTTTACTGGCTCACTTTGATTACAATCCATCATTGTATAAACTTGTAAGGTTCTTAAGAAGTCCCATATTTTCAGGTAACGTGTCTAGATTGAAGCAACTTTTAAGATTTAGGTATCTAAGTAATTTTAGCATACAAATGCTATCCAGAAGATTTCTGAGCTCCTTGCAACCTTTTAAATTCCAGTGAGCTAGCCTAACCAAAACTCCAATTGATGAATGAACCTTGAGTAAATGTGTACATTCTTCAAGAAATAGTGTCTCCAACATTGGTACTCCATTGAAGTCCACGGTATCCTTTAGCAAGTTCGAATGACTGAGGTTAAATATCTTCAAGCTTTTAAGAAACTGTTCCAGCAGCAAAAAAAAAATTATATATAAAATTGAATATAATTTTGTGAGACTGTGTTAAACCACAGTGCCTTTGGCATGGGCTACCCCTTACCCCTAGTATAATTAATATAATGCCACCATGAATCCATGGGAGACAAAAGCCATTTGATAAACTTGCATAAATATTTTACAATTAATATAATTAAGGATTCTTCCTCAACGGTAGAATTACTTAAGAAGGTAAGGAGTTTATATCAAACTGTTGTCCCTATCCACACTAACATATATAAATTGAAGGACAATCTACCTTGTTCCACTAATACTATCTGCCCTAAGTCTATTCAATCAACATTTTATATACATGTAATTAATTAAGGGGTAAATTGTAAGGTGGTTTCTAATGGGATGGGTGATATAACAACACAGAAAAGTAGGATAAATATTTAAGATCCATGCTAATCATCTTGAAACAAATGTAGCTAGCAGGTTAATTAATTAAAAGGATCAAGCAAAGTACTCACAAAAAGTTCTTCTCTAATCTTAATCATTAACACCATTAATTCTTTAATCTAGATGCATATTCTAATTAAACATTCTAAAATCCAGTTTGAAATTGGATCCCACAGGAAAATAAATCCTCTTGGTTTACAATAGGAAGCAAAAACTGAAGAACAAAAATAAATAAATTACCCAGGTGTGAGAATCCGCAAATGCGACCCCCGGGTCTCGTCCCTGTTTATTTGGGTGTCTGAAACGTCGGAACGGATTCCGTCGTTCCATTTGCTGGAGTGTTTTGATAATTCATATCACATGTCTCTATGTTTTATTTCTAGATGCAAAAGGGTTCGTTAAGAGTCGCCAGTACGTTTTACGAGAAAACGGACAAAAAGGGCCATGTAAGAGGAAAGGCTATAGACAAGCCTTTCTTTACACGTTTTGTCTACGAAACTAGGATTCTATGGGGTTCGAAAACTATATTACGGTTTGGGAAGGTGTTAAGCACCCATTCCGCCCTTTCGGTCTCTAGTGGTCTTTTATATGTTTATTCTATGTTGAAAAACTTGGATGCTTTTACTTACAGTCTACTACTTGCTAAGTGAAAACCCTAATTTCTGGGAAAAGCGGGAAAAGGGATAAAAACCTTTGTGTTCTGAGATCCGATGTTTTTATTATTTTGAAAGATGTAATAACAAGTGATAAAAGTTGTTTTATTTTGAAAGAGAGAGAGAGAGAGAGTTTCCCGTTTTATTTCCTCGGATAATGACGGTTTTCTCGTATTTGTGATTACTTTTGTAAAAGTTCGGATCTTGTATCGGGACTAATTTAATATGGAATTAGAACTCTTGAGGGGAGTTTTATCAGACACGTCGCAGTCTAAAAAGACAGGATATGTTGATGTTAATTCCTAGATAAGTTTTATCAGTCCGGGTTTTGAAAACAGGATTTTGTACGGACAATAATGTATTTATTCTTCTGGTTTTGCAAATGATTTTATCAGGGTCTTTTTGTTTTGAAAACATCAGACTACTTTGTAACTTGGTAATAAGTTTATTCAAATAAAACGTGGACTGAATAACAGAAGTAAAACAAGTACACAGATATATAATTTAAATACTATAAGAGAATTTATTTACCTTCCCGACGAGAATAATAATAAGAAAGAAAATATAATACGGTAGAGAGATTTTCGGCGATGATGATATTTTCCTTCTTCAGATATTTCCGAGAATTCGATTCCAGAGATGGGACACGTCGAGTGCGTGAATAGATCCGATAATTCTTCAGAAATAAGATTATAACATAAAATACTTGACGAAAGACTAGAAAATCAGATATAAGCCAATAATTCTTCAATTCTCAGTTGTTCTCCTCAAACCCTTGGGGGTGTTGGCCTATTTATACTGCTCGGGGAAGATTGTCGCGCGACATATCCCCAGAAAGGGCAAGTGTCGCGCGACATAGTGTACAATGTCGCGCGACAAACGGCTGAAGTGATGTTTCTAACAGACTGATTTGTTAGAGAGTGGATGGTCTGGTGTCAGGAGGGATTGTCGCGCGAAAATGTGATATGTCGTGCGACAATCTCTCTTAAAAATAGGTTTGTTGGCCAGTAAACCCTTTCGGGGTAGTTTCGGGTGCTCGGGTGGGTCCCGGACCCAAAAACAGTAGTTTCTGAAGGTCGTTAGGGTTCTTGCGGGGGTCACGGATCGGGGTGTCTACACCAGGCTATACCCATTAATTAATTCCACTATTCACAAAACAAATAATGAACAAAAAACAAATTTTACTATTTCCTTCAACACCTGATTTTTAATATACAAAAGAATCATTTTAATATACAACACCTATGAAGCCCACCGAAACTTTTTTGAGCTGACGATGTTCTACTTTTTACTAAAAAGTTTGAGCTCCAATCTAAGGTTAAAATCCCTAATTGTGAAAAATTAGATTCTAAAAACCCAAACTTTAGATTAGAGACGAGTTCCGACGGAGAAGTGTGTGCTGGTGACCGATCAGTCAACGGAGGATATATATATATATATAGAGTGACATATAGAGAGAGAAGGGATAAATACCTAATGAAGGTCAAGGTCCGGCGGCGACGATACTTTGTCGCCGGGAGAGAAAGATGATGTGTTTGTGAAAGTGAAGGGGTATGTATACTGAGAGAAAGAGTCCTGTGAGAGTAAAGTAGGTGATTAATCCTAACCATTTATCGTGATCCATCATTCTTAATTATGAATTTGACTGTATTTTTATTAGTAAATGATATCTATCATTTTTAATTATAAATCTGTTTCTTTTCCACCACATAATTTTATTTTATGAAAAAAGTTGAAAAATAAGAAAATCATTATTTATATTTCTTAATGTTGTAGGAACAACTCTATTCATTTTTTTATTAGATGAGCCATTTAAATAGGATACAAATACAACAGTAAATAGGATTTATAAGGAAGCCCATTATGGCTCATAATATACAATTTACACAATAAAATCCTTAATACATATTATATCTAGACAATAGCATACTATGTGTAATTTCCTTAAACACTCTTCCTTGTGCTAAGTCGGAGATAGAATGGTACATGTCTTATTGCCTCATTAAAACCTTGTCAAGTAACAAAAATTCTGTGGAAAAAAATAACCTTGATTGAAGGGAAAAGAATACAACATCATGACAATCATGTTAGACTTCTTCTATTGAGTTTATATTTTTATTTGATCCTTACTTCAATCAATAGAGTTTGCACGTATCGTTACCTCGTTAAAAACCTTACCAAGTAACAAAATCTAGTGGAAAAAAGAAATCTTGGTTTAAGGAAAAGAGTATAACGTAACATCGTGTAGATATTAGACTCCTCCTCAAGTTTACACCTCCTTCTGATATTTACATTAATCAAGAAATTTGAAAAGTTTATGCATGTATCATTACCTCATTAAAAACCTTACCAAGTAACAAAACCCAGTGAAAAAAATAAACCTTGGTCTAAGGAAAAGAGTATGACGTAGGTGCGAAAATTCTATCATATTTCACACCTTCCCTTGACATTATTTCAATCATGAGAGTTGGGAAAGCCTAAGCACCCTTATATTTTTCACATGCTTTTCAAATATGGCCTTAGGAAAAGACTTGGTGAACTAGTTTGTTATATTCTCCTTAGAGCTTTGTATGGGCCAGAGAGATACCCAACACCAACAAAATCAATCAAGATTTTGTTTGGGATTTCAATGTAGGGGTGGCCATTTTAGCATCATCATTTACTTTAGATGTTGTTGTCGTATACATTTTTTCCTCTCTGTAGGGAAAGAACAATCCCAAGTCAATGGTTTCTTTTAGGTGTTTAATTATGATGCGTTGGCGCTGAACTAAATCTAACTAACAAGTTCAATGCGAATGTTATGTATGGTTGAGTATGTTGTGTTAAGTGCAATAATGCGCATATTGTATTTAGATAGGAAGTTTCATCTCCCATCTCCCAACATATTTTCATAATCTTACTTTGTACGAAATTGATCTTTCATTTGTTCTAAACTTCGACCAACTATGGGAGTGCTAGTAGAATGCGTTTTGTCCAGGTTAAATTGCCTGATTATCTTTTGAACATACGCAGACTAGTGGATTAGTATTCCACAAGCTCGATATTCTAGATTAAGATTTAGACAAAATTCGAGCTTTCCTAATATTCTTTATCTCAAATTTGGATTTCAAGTTGCTAGTTTTTTCTCTTATTTCATCAAGAGTACCTATTATGTTCATATCATCGACATATACAGCTACAATTGCGAATTCAAAACTTGTTTTCTTTATGAATACGCATGGGCATAATTCATCGTTCGTATGTCCCTTTCCAAGCAAGTAGTCACTTAGACGGGTATACAACATTCGCCCAGATTGTTTTAATCTGTAAAGTGAGTGTTTCAATATAATTGCAAACGCACTCCGTGGTTTAGTGTCACTTGACTTAGTTACGTAAGTCCATCAGGCACTTTCATATATATATATATATATATATATATCTGAATCAAGATCCCCATAAAGATATGCAATAACCACATCCATGAGCTGCATCTCCAGCCCTTCGAAAACTATCAAGCTAACTAAGTAATGGAATGTTATAATGTTTAGACAATTCCAGAGCGTTTATGGGGAACCTTGCACCACAAGGTGAGCCTTTTACTTTAGAACTTCTTGTTTCTCATTTACGCTTTATGGAAAATAATTTTTTATGTCCTATAGGCTTTACACTTGACGCGGTTAGCACTACCGAACCAAATACTTGTCTCTTTGCCAGAGAATCTAATTATATCTGGATTGCTTATTTTCATTTAGGCCAATTTTGCCCTTTGTTGAAATTTTGCAACAGAGTGTGGTTCGACATCATCATGCTCTTTGATTTCTTGAGCAATAGTCTATCATCAATGCATATGGAGAATATTTCCATTAATTTACATGCCCTCTCTTAATCCATTTAGATTTATTTATTCTCTGAAATCATTAATAACTTCGGGGCTCCCTCAGTATTGATTCATGGATATAGGTATAATTAGAGATAATCTCATAAAAAAATCTTTTACATTAATGATTAATTGATCAATTTGTGCCTTACTCCACGTCCTCTTTTGTGTAAGTGTTTGTCGAATCAAATGGCCTCCCTTTATTCCTTTAAGGAGATATGTCCTCAATCACACATCCACTAAGTGTAGTTGTAGCATCTCTTTCTACGACACTGTACCCGTTGTTGGGGAGTTATAACCTTGCAGGCATATTGCACCTGGTATGTTTGATCTCGTCACTTTTCAATATCATTAAATGTATCAGGTATCGAATCTGTTACATTTTAAAGATTGATTATTCTTTTTCACTTCACTATACATTGTGATGTGCGTGGGGACCAAGATGAGACAGAGTGGAGACGACAACAATTCATGTCGTTCCCTTAAAAATTTCTTTTCCTATCTCCCCCTAACGATGGGAAGGCTGTCTCATCAAAGTAACGATCCGCAATTCTTAGCGGTAAAGAGATCACCTGACAAGGATTCCAAATAGCGGATTATCGTTGGGAATTCATATCCAACGTTAATACTTAATTGTTTTATCTAGCCCAGTTTGGTGCGCTGTGGGGGCGCAATCGGCACATATGCGTAAAATATCAGGCTAATATCCAGTTACCAACTGGTACGGATATAATAGTTGTCTAATAGTGGACCTTGAAACAAATAAATAAAGTTGCGTGCAATATAACATAAATCACGGGTATATATGGGCAATATAGTGCGCATAACCAATGCCCTATTTACTGTCTATATCCTTTTGACGGTTGCTTTTATGAGACCTTTTTGCATATGCACATGGAGAACGAGATTCTTTACTTTGATTTTATGCAATGATTATCAAGTACTTTTGATGTAAACTTTCCAACTTTATCGATTCTTATAGACATGATACAGTAATCAAGGTGGTGAGCCCTTAAGCGTATAATATGTGGTAAGAGGTTTGTAAATGCAACATTTCTTGTAAACAATTATTCGACATGTGACCAGAATGTCGAATTATCCACCAGATCTATAAAGTACTTTGAATGGTTCCGCGCTCTTGATGGATTTATCTACAAATATATATTATAAGAATGGTATATTTTATTTTGTATCTTTAGCATAAGAATGTCTCGATCCTATTTTTGCTAAAGGGCATGCTTTGAAAAATGGGGTGTCGTTCATTTTACATGGTCAATTAGGCATAATGGGAAGGGGGATATGGCTTCCAATACTTCAAAAATCAAGAATTACTTTTGAGCATTATTAGTATCAACATGTTGCAATGTGTTAAATTTTTATCCCATTTATTTGTCACTAAAAAAAAGGATATCCATGTAAGTACTTTAACACATGGATCATCATGACCAAGGTGCACTAGGCAAGCATGTCAAAGCCTGTATGAGTCTATGTCCTATGGTACATTGTTGGTGACATCATAGGATTTGACAATCCTTATCTTAGTGGGGTACATTCCACTAGAATGACTCATAAGTTTCTTTAAAATACGTTTCTTTGGACATTTGTTTAAAGGTAAAATAAATATATTTTTGTTCCATTCTTACATTTGGTTTTTGTATGATTACTGTTGGTATGAATATCATTAACAAGGTTCAGGTCGCTTTTGGTGCATATAGAGCATATGTGACTTTAAACACCATTTTAGCAACAAAATGGTTGAGCAGTTCTTCGCTCTTATGATGATTTAATCATCATAGCCACATAGGTATTATAGGTTATTAATTGCCTATTTCATTGAATGGCTATAGTGTTCCCACTATCAACCAATCATTAAAGTTATCATCGATTCATTTTTACAGTAATAAAATCGAGTATAAATTCCGAACTATGTAGTAATAAAACAAACAAATTCAATTACTTTAGAATAAAATTCGAATAAAACTAACAGTAATCATGTGTATTTAACATGTGTTTTGAATGAATTTAGCTTAAATCATTTTAACAAGCTCCATTGAATACCCGAAGCTTCTCGAGGATCAAAATCAAAACCCTATCAAGTGTATCACTTCTTCATGAGATCATCTCACCTCTCACATTCAAGCAATCATGTATCAAAATGGAACTCAAGCATTCAAGTGAAAAACAAAGAAACTAGCTCAAGCACTTTGAAGAATTGTAAACTTGTTACATAAGTGAGTGTTTAGCTTTATATAAAGTTATTATCATTGATCACAAACTAAGCTCAAACATGATTATATATCATTCATTGCATTCAAACTCTTTCAAAATCAAAGTTTGAATTGAACCTCTTTTGCAAAGCTATTTCTCATAAAACGGTTTTCTTGTAAAAATCATATATAATTTATCCGGTTGTTGTAATGCTCATAACCAACTCCAACATGCTTAGAATAACCTCTAGAACACTTTCCAAGCTTTAGGTTGATTTTAGGTTTTAGTGTTCATGGGTGGGCAGAAGCATGTAGTTGACTACATGATTAATTGGTGAGTCGACTACAAGGCCAAAATCTAGCCGTTAAAAAGTTGGTAAATGTCTGGTTTTGACCCATAACTTCTTGTAACCACTTCAAACGGCCATAATCTTTCACAAGGTATTTATATAATGTCTTAGACACATTTTTGCACACTTGAATGACTATACAAACTCATTTTTCATATATCCTCATTATTCAAGTATTCAAGCTAATGCATTGATCATATCCTTCATATTTGAGCTTAAACTTATTGATCAATCTTGATAACTCTAGTGTGAGCTTCAATTGTATTCTTTAAACACTTGAGAATTATTATTCATTGGTGTGAGTCACCAAACAATTTGTATTAAATTGTGAGAGGTAAATCTCATAGAAAAACAATAAGGTAAATTCTTGTTTAGCATTTGTGAGAGGTAAATCTCATAGATTAGCAAGAATGGTTCTGGTGTGAATATTGTGGTAAAGCAATATTTGTAAGAGTGTAGTGAGACAAAAATATTTGTAGAAGTTTGTTTTTCACCCGGAAGAAAAACGGTATTAGTGAAACTTCTCGGGGAACTAACCAAGCGCGGACTATGGTTTGGTAAACCAAAACCATGAGGACAAAAAGCCTTGGACTTCAAATCGGTTCAATCTTACTTACTCAATCTCTTTATTTATTTGTTATATTTATTGACTGAAGTTGCTTATATTGTTACTTGTTCTTGGGATTGATTGTTTGATTGATTGTTTTCCTTGATAAACTTATTTAGTAAATTTGTTTTACTTAAACATTTTGAAAAAAAATTTAATTCTGCATTAAAGTTTTTAAACTCTATTCACCCCCTCTAAGGTATTTTCCGACCTACATAAACTTTAAGACAAAATCATAGTCTTATTAAAAATTAGGCAATATGCCTATTCAACTATTTCTGAAAAATAAAGTGAATAAAGCAGATCAATCAAAATCGAGTGCATCCATTGACTGAGCAAAGTCCTTCTTGCCACTAAAGTATGCGATTGTGAAGCTGACATAAGCGTTATTATATTCTTCATTCATAAAATGAGATTCTTGTTCTTTAGACTCTCGATATCTCTTGTGATTCGCTGCTACTTTAGTGCTTGCATGACAGTTCTTGTACCAGTGCCCAGCAACACCACACTTGTAACATGGCTCATCGCCAACTCTTTCCTTTTTGACTGGAGGGTTTTTAGGTGTGCTTTTTAATTTTGTTTCCCTGACCACTAGGTCCGTCCAATAGCACCATTTCTTCTCCATACTTTGGAAGAACCTCCACGACCCGTACCACGACTCTCACATCCATTTTCACGTTGTGCATTGTTGCCACGTGAGTAGGGATTAGCACGTCCAGCCCCCTTTGCATTGAGGTTCTTTTCATTATTTATTTTACCATAATTGGCCTTAGGAATTCTTTTTGTCCCGACGGGCCTGACCTTATTATTCAGAAGAACCTCATTATGCCTTTCAGCCACTTGCAGTAAGTTGATCAACTTATTGAATGTTGTGATTCTTTTATTATCATACTCGAGCCTATACTGGTTCGCTAGTATAAGCGCTGAAGTAGGAAAAATGAAAAGGGTCTTTTGAATCATATAATCTTCTATGAGATCCTTTCCACAGAAGTTAAGACGTGCCTTTAGGCGCAGCATATCCTTGTTGAAGTCGTTAACCTTTTTAGAGCCAAGCAAGCGGATTTCATTCCACTGAATGGTCAATTCTGGGAGCAAAGTGTCAATAATGCTCCTAAAATGTCAGTTAAGGGCATCCCATAATTCTTTAAGTGTCTTCAAATGAAGGTACTCCCAATGTAAGCTGGGGTCAATATGTTTCCTTAGAAACATTAATGCATTTGCTTTCACCTTGTCAGATGGTCCGTCGTCTGTGGGGTCTTTCATGTCAGTAAGTGTGGCAGAGTATTCTTTAGCCACAAAGGCGGTTTCTACATTAGAAACCCACCGATGGTACTCAAGTCCTTCTGAGTCCAAAATGTCAAATTCAAGTCGAGTTGGGTCGGCCATCTAAATAAATAATAAATAATATATTACACAGTTGAGTACATCAATGTTAGTTATTTTTCAGGAGTATGAATTAGATTAGAAAACCAAGATCTATAATGGTCACATTTTTCGATGCTATATGAAAATACTTTATCATAGCAATTATAATGCGCATAAACTTTCATCACCATGGCAACTTTTGAATTTTCGACATACTAAATAAAACAATTAAGAATATAGGTAATATTCTACTTTCCTTAGAGGGCTGATTTACCACAACTATAGCAATTATAAATTTACTTAATCCATCCCAAATATAGCATGGTAATTGCTCTTTTGCATTAGAAACAAATTCATATATATATATATATATTAAATCCTTAACTATATACACACAAAGGAGGTTTCAAATTTACATAAACTATACATATATATATACAATCTATATATAATTACATGTAGATGAATTTCAAGGATAGATTTACAAAATTTGGTTCACATATATACACGGATTCTATAGGGCATAATTGGTAATTAAAAAAAAATTATTTTTTAAAATAAACATAAATTTAATTAAAATAAAAACAGTTTTTAATATAAAATAGATATTTAATTAAAATAAAAATTGTTTTTAATATAAAACAGAAATTTAATTAAAATAAAAATTGTTTTTAATATATAAAACAGAAATTTAATTAAAACAAAAAATGTTTTTAATATAAAACAGATATTTAATTAAAATAAAAACTGTTTTTTAAGTAAAACAGAAATTACCAGCATGAACAGTGAATGTAGAATTAACGAGAATTTGGCAATTCCAATACTACGGTCTAAGATTGGGAATAAAGCTTGTAATATTAAAAGTAAAAGCATGAATCAAAAGTCATTCTTACAATAGCAGTACATATATATATGTGCCGAGTGTATATATATATATCCTTACGTGTATAAAAAAAATCGTACATAAAACAATTGCATACATACACACATACATATATATAGGCACATACATATGTGTGTGTGTGTATGTATACGCAACTATATATATATATATGTACGTATATATATCCTTAATTGTTTCTTGTTGCTACTAGAAAACATATTTTTCACGGCAAAGAATCCCAAAAAAAAATTAACAGCAGCAATAGATTTATACGCAGATCAAGATTAATCAGCATAGAAACAATTAAGCACAGATTTAACAATTAAGTAATGATCTCAAGTATAAAAATACCAATAAGGGAATTAGAAACGTAATACCCAATTTGAAGAAATTAACTACACAAATTTAGATTTAAAATACACAGCCAACTGAGTACTACTGAGCACCATAGCCAAATACACAGTACATCATATCTGAAACAGACCTTCCCATCGAGTACACAGTTAATCCAAGGTTAAAGAACTTTTGTTCTTCAATTATTTTATTTTGTTTTATTTTTTAGAGAGAGGAAGAGAAACGATAGAGAGAGTAATGATGGTGACCGGTGGCTAGGATTTTCTTAGGGTTAGAGTTATTACCTCTGATCGTGCTGATAACGTGTTGTAGGAACAACTATATTCAATTCTTTATTAGATGAGCTCTTTAAATAGGGTACAAATACAATAGTAAATAAGGTTTATAAGGAAACCCATTATGACCCATAATACACAATTTACACAGTAAAATCCCTAATACATATTCTATCTAAACGATAGCACACAATGTGTAATTTCCTTAAACACTAAACTTATTTTTTAACTTTTCATACACAAATCAATTATTTTTCGTATAATTATTGACGGAGCCTTAAATAATTATTTTAAAAAATTTAAATAATTTAAGGGTGATTTAGAAAATACAAAAGAATAAAGGGGTAAATTGAAATATGGTGAAAGGAAGGCCAAATAAGTAATTTATTATTTGTGGGAGGGGATGGTGACAGGATTCAAACAGACATACACCGTGTCAATATTCATACTTTTAATCATTAGAACTTAAGTTCGAATAAAAATCACTTTTGTAATGATTCTAATTTTTTTATATATTTTTTTAAAATGTGCACTTTTAGATGAGTGACTAATTATTGAGTTTAGAATTTTACTAGTAACTTTTGTACCTTAACTTTTAAACTAGAATTTGTATTTTAACAAATAATTTTTTAAATGAATACTCACTAGGGGGCTTATTGCTAAAAATATTTCTACCTCTATTAGTATCGCTAATGCTTATGGTGGTAGGGAAAGAGCCACTGATCGGCTAAGTGGGGCTACATCACAACGTAATCATTTTTACAAACTTTCACAATCAAATCATTCCAGACATGCCTACGCAGAATTAGAATGTGTGACTTCTCACTAGTTGAGATGCATGATGGCCAACTTGGTTAATCCAAATAGATTTTTTATTTGATTTTGTAAATGAAGCACTAAGTAAACATTATGGGACTTGCTGACGCCGCTTAAATAACGCGTTGCGATAGAGCCCAAGTGCAGGCACGTCAAGTTGTAATATAGTCTCGGAAGTCCGAGTGTCGAACCACAGGGATAAGTGAAGAGGAATGGAATGGATTACGGATTAAGTGATTTTCTGGTTTCTGTGAGTTGGTTTGTTGTAGAACAACGTAAATGTAAAACAGATGCGAAAATAAATAAGAAAGCACTAAGGTAGGTGGAGATTAGTTACGATTTAAGAAATGGTGATCATTAGCTCACACTAAGATTAGAACACAAGGATTCTCGAGAAATGGAGAATGTTGGTGTATCTCTCAATAGCAGAGGGTGCGACGCTAGGCGACTCATTCCCGAATTGAAGCTATATCAAGAGAGATACAAACGACATACCACCAAAGACGAGGTTATCATTCCTACCTCTTAGCTACGGGTGTGAAGCAAGGCAACCCATTCCCGATGAAGCTAATCCGAGATAGATATGACGAACTCATCATAAAAAGATTTAACATCAAGCAAGTGTGGTAATCTCATGATTTAAAGAATGAAAATTATAAAGTGAATCCTAACAATGAAACGGAATAAAGTTTATGGGATAAATTAGTCAACTCATCATTTATCACATATGGTAGAAAATAAAGAGTCTAAGTATCACATAAAGTGTAAGAAGCACTCAATATATCAATAAATGAATCAAAGATAAGCTAAACAAATTTGAAATCCATCTATGGAGTTTTAAGAACTATTCATAATTTCTATGAAGAGGGAAAAACTCCATGGATGGGGGAAAGGGACTACAAGCTTTTTAGAACCTTATAAATATGTTGTATGTTCATTAACAACCAAGCACTAAATATACAGGGCATATAAAGTCTTAATATTATGAATATACCTAGAAAGCTTGCAACAATGGAGGAAATGAAGAAGAAAAGGATTTACAACTATTTCTCAAACTTTAAACATGGATTGAGCCATAAATCACCGAATATTATATCGCGGTTCACCTCCGTAACCTTAGTAAAAGACTACTCCATAATACTCGAAACAAGAATTATAGAAGAAGCATTCATTTCTTAAAATCAAAGTAAACTTACAAGAAGAAGAAGAAATTACAAGGTTTTAGCTCCCACTTCTCTCTAGAACTTGTACAAAAACTTAGATGTCTTAGCCAAGAAGCTAAGAGAAAATAATATATATTAAAAGGTTGCAAAATATCTAACTAAATATCTAAAATAGCTTAAACCACTAAAATAGCCCATTTTGGGTGTGAAATGGCCAAGTTGCAAGGTCCATGATCGATCATGGTTATGCCCATGATCGATCATGGAAGTGCTCTGCCAGAAAATCTTGCAACCATGATCGATCATGGCTTTGCCCATGATCGATCATGGGTCTGGAACTTGTTCACTCAGCACTTTGCAAGCCTCCGAGCTTACTCTTGATCACTTCTTGCAATGCCATTGTACTCCAATCCTACAAACACATGGAATACTACAAAATACACACCAACTTGGGCCATGTTAGATACAAAACTCGCTAAGACACTAATCTCAAGATAAGCGGATAATTAGGCAGAATTAAAGCAACAAACGCGTCATGCGACTCTGGGAAAGAGCTTATGCATGACAATATTATGCGTTTATCAACTCCCCTCAACTTATCTCTTGCTAGTCCCTTAGCAAGACAAAAATATATAATTACAAAAATAAAACACTATACAAAAAGATGTTAACTTCTAAGTTCCCAAAGAAGACGAGTTGCATCTCGTGAAGGTTTTCAGAAATGATACCTACAAACATTGGAAGTTTGATCATGATGAATGGTGAGAATGAAGATTCAAGTTTCAATTTGCAAAGCAAGAGGCATTATTGTCAATTTTCCAGAATGACGGACTTTTGAATGATCATCTAATTCACCTATCTCCTTTAGAACACAATCCCATATTCTCCAATGCTCAAATACCAGACTTCGATTCAAACAATTCGATATAAACACAAAGAGTCATAATCATTCAAGAAGGAAGAGAGAACTTTTTCAAAAACAAAAGCTCCAAGATATGTCGATTCTAAGCACTTTCTTTATCTTTTACTTGAAAATTTCGCTAAATTAGATCAGGGTGGTTTTCGTCTCTATGGGGGGCAGCGGTCTCACTTATGAAATTTTTTCAAAATTCTGCTCATTCATTGGAGCTTAAAGGAAGCTATTCACCCTTTCCCATATGGCAACCTATACCCATCCATAATATTAGACAAAGAGACTTAAGATTTAGTCAAGTGAAGCTTTAAGTCAATATTAGGATAAAAGTCATCCAAGTTGTCAAAGTGCTATGCTTTTGTCCTCTCATTGGAGGATCTTTTCGAAAGAGCTTCCATTATTTTTGGACAAAAATTTTTCTTCTCTCAATGAAAATAAATCTAGGTGTTATTACCGAATTGAAAACAACCGAAGCAATCTAGCATGTGGAGCATGAGAATATAATGGGATATGAGACTAAGTGGAGCAAGGCAATTTAGATTATCATTCAAATTCCTATCTAGATCAAAGAATTCATGCCAAAAGCTAATGAAACAATAATCTTCATCGAACAAAATATCAATCAATCATCAATTTTCAAACTTCTAAAAAAAAAAATTGAACAAATCTCTTCTACTCATGGGAATGACTGATAGCAAGCCAAACAAAATAAACACAAAATAACGTACCCCCCTCCACTTGAAACACACATTGTCCTCAATGTAAAGAGAACAACAACAACGCACGGAAGGGCTACAATGACTTTGCTCTCCATGAGACAAAAATAAGAGATAAACAAAAACTATTCACAAAACGGGTTAGAATTAGAATTCAAAAGCAAAAACTATAATATTCAATCATTAAAACCAAGTTCTAGAGTTAACATCAAGTCTCAATTCTAATACAACCCAAAAGAAATAAAATAAAACTAAGCATAAATATAGGTACTTAAAGAGTTTTCAGGCTATCACATCATCATCACATATCAGAAGGTGGGGGTGGTGGAAAACGACCATACAACGCCTCGAACTGCTGGCGTATGAACTCCTGCTGAGTCGTCATCTGAGCTGCAACTCGTGCCTCGACCTGAGCTGCAATATCTGCCTCCAAACGGTCCTGACGCAATACCATAATCTCTACCCTCTCGTTGACGCTAGCAAACCCGGTCTGCATCAAAGCAGTCATCTGCTCAAACTGCTCTCTAATGAACTCCCTATTGTCATCCACAGGCCCAGAGCTTGCCCTTCTTCTACGCCTTGACTGACCCGGAACATCCGCTCCTGCTTCCTCTGCCCCTTCTTCTTCGCTATCCCCCTGTTGTGGTGCGGCTGTGGAAGAACTTGGCCTATTTCTCAGTTGTCCGGCGGCTCTAGCCTGGGTGGACCTGTTTATCGGGGCCCGCTGTATCTTTCTGACATCGGTGTCCCTTTCTTGGACACCCGCCTCCAAACAAATGCGGGTCAGAAGCACACCAAATTTTATCGTTTCGTTATGGGCTACCCTGTCATAGACTTTCATGATTTTTCGCATTATGTAGCGAACCAAACAACACGGCCTATTGCGAGCAATTACATATAGAACATAGGCATGATAGGTGTACAAATGTTGAATGTGCGAGGTGGGATCTAACGCATTGGCTACAACAAGCCACAGGGTCCTGAATTGTGGTGCTAAATTGTTCCTATCGAATTGCGTGCCAATCCAAGTCATTGGACGACCGGCTAAGAACGTAGCCAACTCGTCATCAGTGGGGTATAAAATACGGGCTGAATGAGGGAGGTCATAGCTGCCATCCGGCAATGCCGGAATCCCCGTGACTCTACTAACAACCTCGAGGTTGAAAGGAACAGTTCTCCCACGTACGTGGGCAACATAGGCATAAGCAGCATTGGGCACACGCACCAAACTTGCTACAAATTCACGACATAGAGTGAGATTACATTGATTACCTGGTTGTCGCAAATATTGAACCCACCCCTCGTGTCTTTCGAATGTTCCCATTTGAGGGAAATCGTCCAAGGCACCAATAATCACAGGCCTCTCGATCATCACAGCCCGGTTCCTGAAAGCGTAATTCCACCAATCGTACTCCTGACGGCTACGGAACCCGCGGTACCCACCCCTCGCGGCTTGAAGCTCTTCTGGCTTGTTAACTGGAGTAATGGCAGCCATTGATGTGGGGAGAGGGGAGAAATAGAGAGAAATTTCAAAATTTTGGGGAGTAGGGCTCGAAATTGGGGGTTTGGGGTTTTTAGAGAGAGAAAGAGGTGTTGATAGTAGATGGGTTTGGAGTTTGGGGGTGAAATTGAGAGTTTATGGAGGTGGAAAGGCTAGGGGAGGGTTTGATATGATGATTGTTGAAGGTTTGAAGAAGGGAGATGGAGAGAAATGGGAGTTAGAGAGAAAATGGGGCACGATTTTTGGGGTTTAGAAACGGCTGCTCTGTTTTTAAGAGGGACCATGATCGATCATGGCTTTGCCCATGATCGATCATGGAAGTCTACTGCCGCAGGAAAATTTCACCATGATCGATCATGGTTTTGCCCATGATCGATCATGGAAGTGCACTGCCTCCTCAATTGGATCCCATGATCGATCATGGGTATAACCATGATCGATCATGCCTTCAACAAAAATTCTCCCATGAGATTTCTTCACTTGAAACACCTTTCCACTCCCCCCAACTTGGTCCAGCTCGATCCAATCTCGCCCAAAAATTCCTGAAACTCAAAAATACTACAAAAAAAAACATTATTTACAGAATCGACCTATGCTTGTTAGGCATAAGTCGGGTCTTCGAAAGGGGTGGACTCCTCTCGAATTGGGAATTCTAAAAATGGCTTTAAACGTTGTCCATTTACTTTAAAAACATAGCCGGTTTTGGGATCCTCAACTTGCACAGCCCCAAAAGGAAATACATGACGGACAATGTATGGGCCGGTCCAACGAGACTTCAATTTCCCGGGGAAGAGATGCAGACGAGTATCATAAATAAGAACTTTGTGCCCAAGTTTGAATTCTTTCCTTAAAATAGATTTATCATGAAAAATTTTGGCACGTTCCTTGCTTATCTTCGCATTATCATATGCATCTCTTCTCAATTCCTCGATTTCATCAATTTGCAACTTACGGTCAAGCCCGGCTTTTTCGAAATCACAGTTAACCATCTTAGTTGCCCAGTATGATTTGTGTTCCAACTCTACTGGCAAATGACATGGTTTTCCATATACAATGCGATAGGGAGACATATCTAGAGTTGTTTTGTACGCAGTACGGTAGGCCCAAAGTGCGTCGGTCAGTCTTAATGACCAATCCTTGCGGTTCGGGTTTACCGTTTTCTCTAGAATCTGTTTGATCTCTCTATTTGCCAGCTCGGCTTGACCGTTAGTCTGAGGGTGATAAGCGAGCGATACTTTGTGATTTACACCGTACTTTTGCATTAATGATTGAAACGGTTTATTGCAAAAGTGAGTACCGCCATCGCTTATTATTGCCTTGGGGGTGCCAAAACGTGCAAGAATGTGTTCTTTCAGAAATCGGATCACCACTTTGTGATCGTTTTTCTTACACGCTTGGGCTTCCACCCATTTCGAAACATAATCTACGGCAACTAAAATATAAAGATTACCGTAGGAGGATGGGAATGGTCCCATAAAATCGATGCCCCAACAGTCGAAGATTTCGATCATCAGAATTGGGTTGAGAGGCATCATATTCCTCTTGGAGATCCCTCCAAGCATTTGGCATCTTTGACATGCCTTGCAAAAGCGTTGTGCGTCCTTAAAAAGCGACGGCCAATACAATCCACTTTGCAGAATCTTCGCGGTGGTCTTCTTTGCCGAGAAGTGTCCTCCGCAAGCCTCAGAATGACAGAAAGATAGAGCTCTCTCCACTTCTTCCTCTGGGATGCACCGTCTGATAATCTGATCCGCACAATACTTAAACAGGTACGGTTCATCCCAATAGAATCGACCCACTTCACTCAAAAACCTTTTTCTATCTTGTGCGCCCCATGACTTTGGTATCTTGTCAGTTACAAGATAATTTACAATGTCTGCATACCATGGGAGCGTCGAGATTGCCAATAATTGTTCGTCTGGAAACGAATCTTGGATCGGGCTTTCTTCAATGTTGTTCGTAAAAGTGAGTCGAGACAGATGATCGGCCACCACGTTCTCGACTCCCTTTTTGTCCTTGATGCTTAAATGAAATTCTTGCAATAAGAGTATCCACCTCAAAAGCCGCGGCTTGGCATCTTTCTTTGTGAATAGATACTTCAATGCCGCGTGATCCGTGAAAATCACAATTGGCGATCCTATCAAATAGGATCGGAACTTGTCTAGGGCGAAGACAATTGCTAGAAGCTCTTTCTCTGTCGTGGTGTAGTTCATTTGCGCATCATTCAAGGTCCTACTTGCATAGTATATCACACCCGGTTTCTTGTCTTTTCGTTGACCAAGAACCGCTCCCACCGCATAGTCACTTGCGTCGCACATAAGCTCGAATGGCAAGCTCCAGTCCGGTGTCTGCATAATCGGCGCAGTAGTAAGCATATGCTTCAGAGAGACAAAGGCTTCCTCGCACTTGGCATCCCACTGAAAGGGTGCATCCTTGAGAAGTAGACTACACATGGGCTTGGAAATGGAACTGAAGTTCTTGATAAACCTCCTATAAAACCCGGCATGTCCTAGAAAAGATCGAACATCTTTGACATTCTTCGGTGTAGGAAGTTTAGCAATCAACTCAATTTTAGCTTTATCCACCTCGATTCCTTCTGAAGAAATGATGTGCCCCAAAACAATTCCCTTGGTAACCATAAGATGGCACTTCTCCCAGTTCAATACCAATTGTTTTTCCACGCATCTTCCCAAGACCTGTTCCAGGTTAGCCAAGCAATTGTCGAATGACTTACCATAGACGGTAAAGTCATCCATAAAAACTTCCAAAGTCCTTTCCACCATATCGCTAAAGATACTTAGCATGCACCGTTGGAAAGTGGCCCGTGCATTACATAGACCAAAGGGCATTCTTCGATAAGCGAAGGTACCAAAAGGACATGTAAAGGTGGTTTTTTCTTGATCATCTAGGTCAATCTCAATTTGATTGTACCCGGAAAAACCATCGAGGAAAGAGTAATATTCATGACCCGCTACCCTCTCTAGAGTTTGATCCAAAAAGGGGAGGGGGAAATGATCTTTACGAGTAGCCTCATTGAGTTTACGGTAGTCAATACACATTCGCCACCCGGTGGTGACTCTTTGTGGAATCAACTCGTTTGAGTCGTTCTTGACTACCGTAAGACCCGATTTTTTCGGTACCACTTGAGTTGGACTAACCCATTTACTATCCGAGATTGGATAGATGATCTTTGCATCCAATAATTTCAACACCTCGTTCCTAACCACTTCTTGCATGTTAGGATTCAACCGGCGTTGAAATTGCCTTGATGTTTTTGCCCCATCCTCCAAGTGAATTTTATGTGTACAAATCAAAGGGCTTATTCCTTGGAGGTCGGCAAGAGTCCAACCAAAAGCTTTTTTATATTTACCAAGCAAATGAACTAACCTTCCTTCTTGGTCATCCGAAAGTTCGGACGAGATGATAACTGGGAAGGTATCTGAAGCTCCCAAAAAGGCATACTTCAAATTGCTCGGCAATAGCTTGAGATCCATTTTTCCTTCAAGCTTTTTGGTGGGAGATTGTGTGTTTTCCTCTTTCTCCAAAAACTCAACCTGTTTGTCACACAAGGAAAACACTTGCATACAATCCTCGAGTTCATCGGAAGTGGTTAGATAACCTTCCATTGACTTCGATTCGAAATTTGCCACAAAGTGGTCTTGGATACATGACTCTATCATGTTTACGTGTTCACTTTCCTCATCATCATCGTCGTCTCTTTGATTGCTCAAGGAGAACACGTTTAGCTCTAAAGTCATGTTTCCAAATGCTAACTTCACAATTCCATTCTTGCAATTTATTATGGCATTAGAAGTAGCAAGAAATGGTCGCCCAAGGATAACTGGAATCTCCTTAGCGGGATTCGACACGGGTTGCATGTCGAGGATGATAAAGTCAACGGGAAAATAAAACTTGTCAATTTGAACAAGCACATCTTCGACTATCCCTCTTGGTATCTTAACGGATCGGTCCGCTAATTGAATAGTAACCCTCGTGGGTTTCAACTCACCCAACCCCAATTGTTGATATACAGAATATGGGAGTACGTTCACACTTGCTCCCAAATCTAGCAAAGCATTTTTGATCCTACAATTTCCTATGACACATGAAATTGTGGGGCAACCGGGGTCCTTGAACTTAGGGGCTCTCGTGCCTTGCATGATGGAGCTCACTTGCTCCGCCATAAAGGCCTTCTTCTTAACATTCAACCTTCGTTTTGTCGTGCATAAGTCCTTGAGGAACTTAGCATACGAAGGTATTTGCTTGACCGCGTCAAGCAATGGAATGTTGATTTTCACTTGTCGAAACACATCCAAAATCTCAGTATTAGATTTGGATGGTTGGTTCAATCTCTCCGGGAAAGGGACCTTAATTCCGTTCTTGATTTTCTCAAGATCCTCCTTTCCTTGTCTCTCTTCCTCTCTCTTCTTCTCTTCACTCACAACTTTTTCTACCTCCGACTCCTCAACATGCGTGGGATTAACTATGTCCGCCACCTTGGGGGTTTTAGGAACAATAGTTTTGTCTACCTCCTTACCACTTCTCAAGATTGTGATAGATTTGAGTTCTTCTATCTTGGAGCTAGACTCTCCTCCCTCTACTACTTGAACTTGACCTCTAGGATTCGCTAAAGGTTGAGAGGGGAATTTTCCCTTCTCTTGGGTAGCTAGGGCGGTGGTGAGTTTAGACATTTGAGTTTTTAACTCACCCACATCACGATCCGTTTTGTCCACAAATGATCTCAACAAAGCTTCCAAGTTTTGGTTGGGATTTTGATTCTGAGGTGGAACAAAAGAGTTTTGAGGTTGTTGTTGTTGCCTTTGGTTCTGATTATATTGGTTGTGGTTCTGACTTTGATTTCCTCCCCAACTGAAATTGGGGTGATTCTTCCATCCTTCATTGTACATTTGAGAATAAGGATCGTTTTGGTTACGGTTTTGGTTGTACTGGTGTAAAGCATTGACTTGGGCGGGATCTTTGAGGACTTCCCGGAAAGCGGGAATGGTAGGACAATCCTCGGTGGTGTGTCCTGAATTTTCACAAATGACACACAACTGACTCGAGGATACTACGTTGACCTCCTTAAACTTACTTGCTTCCATTGCCTATACTTTCTTAGACAATTGGAATAACCTCGCACCCATGTCATCCTCATTAGACACTTGGTACAACCCACCCCTTCCTTGAGTTTTTGCTTTGGGTTCCTCGGAATAGGTGTTCCAATTTTGGGCACCTTCCGCTAATTCATCAAAATACAATAAAGCCTCATCGGGATTCTTACTTAAGAATTGACCATTACACATGGTCTCAACAAACGTACGCATATCAGGGGTGAGAGATTCATAGAAAAAACTAACAAGGCTCCACGTTTCGTGACCATGGTGAGGGCATGCGTTTAGAAGTTCCTTGTATCTTTCCCAACACTTATAAAAAGTTTCATTTTCTTTTGGCGAAAAATTAGATATCGCCCTTCTTAAAGCATTGGTTCTATGAACGGGAAAGAATTTTTTTAGAAATTCCGCTTGAAGTTCTTGCCAAGACCGAATTGATTGTGGTCTTTGAGCATTTAGCCAAATTTTTCCTTTATCTTTTAGGGAGAAAGGAAAGAGCTTTAAACGCATGACATCCTCATTAATATTTGCCTCACGAAATGTGGAGCAGACTTCTTCAAAGTCTTTCAAGTGCAACTATGGGTTTTCCGACTCCATACCATGAAAAGAAGGGATATGTTGAAGCATACCCGGTTTGAAAGAGAATGCTCCGGCTTGGCCAGCGGGAAGCACAATGCACGAATTCGAAGTTGTCCGAGGCGGTTGAAGGTAGTCTCTCATGGTCCTAACATGAGGAACATTGTTGGCACCTTCCCCTTCATTATCGCTCTCGTGATCCGCGGCTCTACCTTGGTTTGCCATTCTTGGAGATGTGGGAGGGCTAATTCGAATATCCACAAACAATCGCCCTTGCATGGGCTTGGACAATTATTCGAATCACTCCTTGGGAACTCTACAAAATAAAACAGAAAATAAGGGAGAAAAATAAATTAATCAAATAGAGAGAAATACTTACAGAATGGTTTTATACAAAACCCAGAATCCGCCTTTTGCCTTATCCCCGGCAACGGCGCCAAAAACTTGACGCCGCTTAAATAACGCGTTGCGATAGAGCCCAAGTGCAGGCACGTCAAGTTGTAATATAGTCTCGGAAGTCCGAGTGTCGAACCACAGGGATAAGTGAAGAGGAATGGAATGGATTACGGATTAAGTGATTTTCTGGTTTCTGTGAGTTGGTTTGTTGTAGAACAACGTAAATGTAAAACAGATGCGAAAATAAATAAGAAAGCACTAAGGTAGGTGGAGATTAGTTACGATTTAAGAAATGGTGATCATTAGCTCACACTAAGATTAGAACACAAGGATTCTCGAGAAATGGAGAATGTTGGTGTATCTCTCAATAGCAGAGGGTGCGACGCTAGGCGACTCATTCCCGAATTGAAGCTATATCAAGAGAGATACAAACGACATACCACCAAAGACGAGGTTATCATTCCTACCTCTTAGCTACGGGTGTGAAGCAAGGCAACCCATTCCCGATGAAGCTAATCCGAGATAGATATGACGAACTCATCATAAAAAGATTTAACATCAAGCAAGTGTGGTAATCTCATGATTTAAAGAATGAAAATTATAAAGTGAATCCTAACAATGAAACGGAATAAAGTTTATGGGATAAATTAGTCAACTCATCATTTATCACATATGGTAGAAAATAAAGAGTCTAAGTATCACATAAAGTGTAAGAAGCACTCAATATATCAATAAATGAATCAAAGATAAGCTAAACAAATTTGAAATCCATCTATGGAGTTTTAAGAACTATTCATAATTTCTATGAAGAGGGAAAAACTCCATGGATGGGGGAAAGGGACTACAAGCTTTTTAGAACCTTATAAATATGTTGTATGTTCATTAACAACCAAGCACTAAATATACAGGGCATATAAAGTCTTAATATTATGAATATACCTAGAAAGCTTGCAACAATGGAGGAAATGAAGAAGAAAAGGATTTACAACTATTTCTCAAACTTTAAACATGGATTGAGCCATAAATCACCGAATATTATATCGCGGTTCACCTCCGTAACCTTAGTAAAAGACTACTCCATAATACTCGAAACAAGAATTATAGAAGAAGCATTCATTTCTTAAAATCAAAGTAAACTTACAAGAAGAAGAAGAAATTACAAGGTTTTAGCTCCCACTTCTCTCTAGAACTTGTACAAAAACTTAGATGTCTTAGCCAAGAAGCTAAGAGAAAATAATATATATTAAAAGGTTGCAAAATATCTAACTAAATATCTAAAATAGCTTAAACCACTAAAATAGCCCATTTTGGGTGTGAAATGGCCAAGTTGCAAGGTCCATGATCGATCATGGTTATGCCCATGATCGATCATGGAAGTGCTCTGCCAGAAAATCTTGCAACCATGATCGATCATGGCTTTGCCCATGATCGATCATGGGTCTGGAACTTGTTCACTCAGCACTTTGCAAGCCTCCGAGCTTACTCTTGATCACTTCTTGCAATGCCATTGTACTCCAATCCTACAAACACATGGAATACTACAAAATACACACCAACTTGGGCCATGTTAGATACAAAACTCGCTAAGACACTAATCTCAAGATAAGCGGATAATTAGGCAGAATTAAAGCAACAAACGCGTCATGCGACTCTGGGAAAGAGCTTATGCATGACAATATTATGCGTTTATCACTTGCCTCTTTTTTAATGTTCTTTTTTGTATCGAACATATTACATATTCTCTACATACATATAGGGGGTTATTAAATAGATTTACTATTTACATTGATTCGAGGTGTTTATCATTTTCCGAATAGCAAGAGTGCTAAAATCAAGTTGACCAATGTTAGCTAAAAACTCACCCTATGGCACAAGCAATTTTTAGAAATGGGTGTTTTTTTTTTCGAAATATTTTTAGTATATGATTTAAAGAATCTCATGATTTATGAATCTAATATTTTATTTTATTTTTTGAAAAAATGATAAGTTTCTTAAATCTTGTCAGATTATAAATCAAAAACATGTTCTATAATGGCTACACGCGTTACTGTTACACAGGCAACAACTAGTGTTATATTTACATTATATTATTATAAGAAAACATGATTATCATATACAAAATTGTTATTATAGCATTATTCACCATGATTTTTTCTTAAAAATGAGTATCTGACTATATATACATTGTTGTAAAACTTGATCACCAATATTTTATGTGTTTGATCGTCTGTGAATGAATTGTAACAGTGCGATGGATTGGTATATAACAATGGATAAATTGATTGTAACAATGCAATAAACTTATCTAACGGTGTGATAATCTATTAAGAGAAATCATACATTGATTATATATCAAAAGATAAATTCTTAGTTTAAAATAAAAAAGAGTAGTAAATTTTAATGCGCAATTTTAATATTAGAGAATATCACTAAAAAAATTATGATAATGCCTTCGCAACAAACACATTATTTTATAATTTAATATTCTGCCGGAGGCCAACAATATAACTTTCTTTCAGTAGCAATATAAAAAGGTTTGACTATATTCTTTGTCACGGGCGTCTAGATTAGCTCTTACACATTTTGACTAATCTCCTTCACGGAACAATGGTCAGCCACTAACCACTAGTGTATTTTTGCAATTATTGAAGCTTGATCTCCTAATTGAACTAAAGATGAAACAGCGTGCTATTGCGTCTCAAACATTTACAAAAGTCAGTCCTAAAATTTACCTCTTGTTAATAATTATGAATGAGATAGGAAATAAAATTTGGGTAAGACCATTGACATAACCCAAACTTCTTTGTAACATTCCCTCTTGTTATTTGGTGCAATTAAGTCGAGCAAATGCACATTATCTCAGTGCAATAGGGTTGAGTTATTGTTGAGGAAAAAAATAATGTGCATATAGTCGACCCTGTTATACTGAGATAACGTGTACTAGGGATGGCAATGGGTCAGTTCGGGGATGGATCTAAGGTCTCCTATACTCACCCCCGATTACCAAAATCGCCCTCGTACCTGGTTAGGAGTTTTGGGTACTCCCCATCCCTATCCCTTTTGGGTACTATGTACCCCTGGGGAACCCGAATTATTATTTTTTTAAAAGAAATACTAGTTTAACTATCAAAAGTTTATCAAAATTAGTTTTTAATAAAAACATTGTATTATAATAATATATTAAAAAAATTTAAAATAAATAGGAAATAAATCTAAGATATAATATAACATTACACGATCTAAGATTCTAAGGCCATCTCTGATGGTAATTTCTATTTTTTCATTTCCATCTTATGTGTCAATGATATTTTATAGTATTTCTATATCTATTAGCAATATATTTACATTTTTGCATTTCTTTCTTACTTTTCAATATGACTCACTTTCCACCTCACATAGAAATGGTTATAGAAAACTCCATTGGAGCACATTTTTCTTATTTCTCATTTCTATCATAGAAATTTGTATGGATAGAAAATACCATTGAAGATGGCCTAACAAAACATTGAATGATATATATATATATATATATATATGTATAACTTGTAAAATGTAAACTAATGAAATGATATATTATAGTATAATAATATATAAAAAAAACTAAAATAGAACAAAAATAAAAAACTAAAACAAGAGACATTTACTAAACTTCAGGAACAAATACGATGCCAATGAGACGAACAGAAAATGCACCTCGGAGCTCAGTTGTTTTCAACTAAGAGAAGGTGGAGGGTCGGTTCTAAAAGATAAGAGGAAATAATGATTAGTCAAAAGACTCAAAACCTAATGACTATACTGTTGATATTTTATAAAATAAAAGGTTATAAAAGTCTAAATAAAAATCCTTTTTCCATTAATATATAATAAATATAATTTAAATTAATTGATAGTGGAAACCGTGCAATTAGAAAGAATGAAAGATGTGGCCATGTGACTTTGTGGGAAAACGTGAAATATAAAAGTTTTTAATTTAAAAATTGTAACTTTCAAAATGTGGAGCCTAATAAGTGAAGTGACAACTATTATATAAGGCACAGAAGAAAAATTAATTAAATTTATTTTGAAAAGAATTACGTGTGTAGCTATACTTATTGGTCGGATTTGAGATGAATTGTGTTAAATTTAACTTTTATTCATCTAAAAGATTAATGAATCCGACATCAATTCAATATTAAAAAGAGCTTGACTATAAATTATGAAAGCTCAAAATTTTTGCATTTATTATATTGCCGAAAATACCCAACCGTGACACACTTGCATTATTACAATATTTAAAGAAAAACAATATTATATATGGGTTGGTTTAATTATAACATGCTAAATTTATATGAACCTAAACCGGACAAACTCTAAATCGTATTTTTATTTGAAATGTATCCATGCATATGCCAAAAAAAAAAACAAAAAAAAACCTAGAATTAGCCCTTAGGGTAATGGTTGGTCAAAAACTTGTTGGAATGAATGACTTTTTTATCCTAAATCCTAATTGTTATTGCCAAAGTAGTTTTAATTTTTTATCAAACCAAATTTATAGCTTTTTTTAAGGGCAACCAAATATATAATTCAATATTTATAGTTAAGGGATGATAAATTACTTTTAACATAATTCATTTTTCTTTTGCAATAATATTAATTTATTTTTGTATATATCATTTGTAAATTAAAAAAATAACAAAATAAAGATTATTAAATTATACGCTCCCTAAATCTATTTTTTTTTACTTATATCCTCCCTTTAATACCTTATTTTTAACTTCACCCAACCCTTGAGAATATTAATCAATTTATATATATATATATATCATTTGTAAATTAAAAAATAACAAAATAATGTCCCTAAAAAATGAACTTTAAAGATTATTAAATTATATACTCCATAAATTACTGATACCTTCCCTTTAATGCCCCATTTTTAACTTCGCTAACCTAAAAGATTTGAGTTTTATTATTAAATTTATGTCTTTTTTTTGGCATTATTCAAGACTTTTTTTAGAGGAAAAATGAAATTACCATTATGTCTTCCCTACTCTTTAACAAACAAATGGCAACTCAATTTTTTTTTAATTAATAACTCAATAGTAGTCATAAAAATCTTATAGTAAATTTAAATAACCCAACAAATTCTAGTAGATATTTAGTTATTCATAAATTAAAATTACCACCAATCACGTAACAATTTTGGGACATAATATATGATTACATTTCTACATCAAAGATATTTTAAAAATGCCCAAATCCTGACCAATTAAGTCCCATGTTCAAATTTAAATATAACATAAATCTTATTAATTAACTCGTTATGTCATAAAAAAATATAAAATTAAAAACCTGAATTTAGATGTTGTAGGTTCAAGTTTCTCCATAATAACAACATTTTACTTTACTCCCTTAGATAAAACATCAAAATTTATTAAATTTATCTAATGGTTAACTTCATAGTTCTTACGTTGCTAGTCTTGTATTTCATTAAATGCGTAAACACTCTGAATAAAATTTAATCTAGTTATATTTAAGTGATAATTATTTTATGCTTTTGGATTTTTTTTGAAGGAATAATAATATGTGTACAAAAAATCTTACACATGCTAGTGGGGCATAAGCAAGAAAAAAAAAAAAAAGAAAGACAGATGGACAATTTTAATAGTATAGATTATCATAGGAAAGAATAAATATTGTTTAATGTTATATTTTTATTATATGATAAGATTTTTATCAATGATAATTTGCATATTGTGTTTTGAAATGATCTCCAAAGATAGTGTATAATAATTTGTAAATCCTACCTATCAATGTACTTTTACACACAAAATGAAACTCTAATAAAAAAAATATATGCTATAATGGTACCTTTAAACAATAGCAAAATGCAATTTTTGAATTTTTTTTTTCTTCTATTTATTGAATTTTATAAATTAAAGTTTTTCTATATTTCTTGCATGCTCACATGTTAAATTTAAATCTAAATTAAGTAGAAGGAGAAAGAAAATTAATTTTGATTTATGAGATAATACTTGTTTATTTTATCACATAAATTGAAATTAATTAGAAGATAAGGAGAAATAGAAAGAAGCGCAGATACAGAGATCCAAATGTATAAACTTTATGTTTTATTTTAGAAGGAAAAAGAGACCTAAGTAGAGTTAAAGTTTATCACAAACTAATTAAGAGGTAAATATATGCATGTTTAATAAATACTTGTTTAGTTTATTACCATTGAAATTAGTTATGAGATAAATTAATTAAGAGAAAAATATGAGCCAACAGATTAAAACATAAAAGCTGAAGTTAAATCTAAATCACCCGTTGGGAAGATAAATGAATACTATATGTTAACCATTAAATTAAAACATAAATGCTCAAATTAAATTTAATCCACCAGTTGATAACGTAAGTTAAGAAAATCGTAGCATCATGATTTATTAATAGATAATATTTAAATAAGTTATTGTTGTCTTGATGTTGCGGCTGCTATATTTATTATTATATATATAATATTATATTTATATATATACAGAATTGGGTATTGGTTCGGGATAGGGACCACAATTCCCGTCCTCGAACTAAATCCGTTGACTTTCTAATTTACCCGAACCTAAATTCAAACTGCCTCCTCCATATCCGCTCTCGTTGGGTCGGATACCCACATGTACCTGAATCTACGAATATTTTTGCCATTTTACTGTGCACGTACTCGGTCTTATTGCATCGAGTAAAGAAATGGTGGTGTTATTTACACCCCTAAATCTGTCACAAACACCCCCTCCAAAATTTAACTAAAAACGCATTTTAACACCTCTTTATTTATCACAAACACCCCCTTCTATTGTCTAATGTTAGGTGCGTACTAAACAACACACTTTTCTCATATGAGCCAAGTTTATGTAAATGCACACACTTCTCATTAGGCGGGTTTTATTTGAAAAACAGTGTAGTAATCTATTGCCTGATGTTAGGCTAGTTCTTACAAACAAACTATCCTCAAGTGGGGCGAGTGCGTGTGACTGCACTCACCTCTCATTAGACGAGTCTTAGGGGTATTAGTGATTAAAAATTTACCTTTGGGTGTGTTTGTGACAAGAGTGGTATTTATGGCAAATATGGGTTGTAAATAACACCGCCCTAAAGAAATGAGTCTCTAATTAGGTGTGTCTTTTAAGTTTGAAGTGTCAGTTGAAGATTGGCTCTGTATAGGAATCTTATTCTTATTAGGTTTTAAATTTTCCAATTCTTAATTGGCTTTCTATTATCCAAATCCTAGTTGGATTTGTATTATCTAAATTCTAGTAGGTTTTGGCTTTTTGTACCCATAGGATTTATATTATATAAATAGACCCCTTGTTATAGGTTTTATTTATAAGTTGTATTGTATTATTTACCAGCTAGATTAGAGGGTATATTTAAGAGATAATATTGAGAGCTCTAATTGGCGGCTAAGATTTGCTTTGCGTGTTGTATTTATAATTAGTCTCAATAGCATCACCCGATGGATTAGTGGCGGTTTTGTCGATACCACCTACTTGCTTACGTGCTTGGTTAGTTGTTTTCTTCCTTAATCTCTTATTTTTTGTATTGCTTAAATATCAGTGGTGCTTGTTTATTTAATTATTGTACACATAATTGTCCGGTCGATTTTACGCTTGTGCTAAGGCTTGTTCTGGCGGTATCTTAGCACAAAAATTTGGTATCAGAGGGAGGTTTATTCCTTGGGATAATTGTGTAATATTTATAGATGTCTACTCTTGATACACCAGAAGATGGTGCCAAGGCGATAGATACATCACCTTTGAAAGCGGCGTCTGCTCCTAAGGTGACGGCTGTGGTCAAATTCGATATAGAGAGATCTGACGGGAAAAAGATAAATTTTACGATGTGGCAGTGTCAGATGTCCGACATCCTTGTCCAACAAGATTTGCACAGAGTATTGTAGGAGAATAAAACTAAGCTCGATGAGTGGTCCAACGCCGATTGGGCTGAGTACGATAAACAGGCATATAGTATAATTCGTTTACACCTTCCTCCAAACGTGATATACTAAATAATGTGGGAAATATCTGCCTCTGTGATTTGGAAGAAGCTTGAGGATCAGTGTATGATGAATATTATCGAGAATCGTCTGTACTTAAAGAAGAAGCTATTCCGATATGAATTTTCGAATGGTACATCCATGAACGATCATCTTGATGAGTTCAATAAGATAATCTCATATTTGCAGGGGTTAGACGTCGAGATTGATAATGAGGACAAAGCGATTTTGCTTCTTAATTCGCTCCCAGAATCCTATGATCATCTAAACACCACGCTTATACATGGGAAGAAAAATATAACCTACGATTTGGTATCATCAGCTGTCTTGGCTAATGAAAAGCGCTTGAAGAAGAGAGGATAATCCAACTCAGATGTGCTATACACTAGGGGGAGAAGCGATGAGAGGAAGCGAAAAAATCGGGGAAGGTCGCGGTCGAAATCTCAGGGACCGACTGACAAGAGTAAGATAATTTGTCACAAGTGCAGAAAACCTGGACATGTGCGTTGAGAGTGTCCAAATAGAACCAATGGTGGTGGAGAGAATAAAGGTGTGATTGAGAACTCGAACGAGGTAACGGCACCGAAAGATGAGGATTTCGAGAGTATGTTGGTTATGACTCCATGGGTTAGCTCTTTGAGCGAGTGGATCTTGGATAGTGGGTGCTCGTATCACATATGCCTAAATCGGAAATTGTTGCATGCCTTCACCGAGGTTGACGGGTGCAGGATTTTGATGGGTAATAACCATGCGTGTAAAACAATGGGGATTGGTACGATTCAGCTAAAGATACACAATTAGGTGGTACATACTCTTGGTGATGTCCGGTATGTTCCTGATCTGAAGAATAATTTGATCTCTTTGGGGGCTCTTGATTCCAATGGGTATCGTGTAATACTCAAAGGTGAAAACTTAAAAGTTTTCTCCGGGGCTATGATTGTGATGCGAGGAAATAATGAGGGTAATCTCTATTTTCTTCAATGATGCACAATGACTGGTTTTGATTCAATTACAACTGAAGAGACTGATACGACGAGGTTATGGCATATGCGATTGGGTCATGCTGGGGAGAAGGCTATAATGGTGTTGAGTAAGTAGGGGCCACGTGAGGGTGTAAAAAGATGCAAACTAAAGTTTTGTGAGTATTGTGTGCTTGGAAAACAGACTCGGGTAAAGTTTGAGATAGCAGTACATTGCACGAAAAGAACACTTGATTATGTGCACAAAAACGTCTGGAAGCTGACACAGACTCAATCATTGGGTGGAAATCATTACTTTGTGACCTTTGTTGATGATTACTCAAGGAGAACTTTGGTCTATCTCATGAAACATGGTCTTTCACGTGTTTTTAAAATGGAAGGTGATGGTTGAGAACCAAATTGGTAGAAAAGTTAAAGTGCTCAGGTCAGACAACGGCGGGGAGTACACTTGTGATCTTTTTAAGAATTTCTGCCAACGAGAAGGTATCAGCTCTTTCGACAAGCTCTAGAGCTCCCTCCTTCCAAAACTACTCTGCCAGAGTAATTGACAGAAGTATGGGTAACTGCCACCTGCTGCTCTGCAAAAAGCGCAGAACTCCCCTCACATTCATTAAATGCATACCAATTGCATTTAATGCATCGGAATTCATGGAAAAGCAAGTCAGAGTTGGTAATGATCAAAGCATGGCTCCAGACCTGCTCTGAGAGCTTTGGCCACACATTTCCTCCAATCATATATATACCAGAAGCATTTATTTCTTTCAACAACTAAGTTCCATCTAACAAGAACATTCAATAAAAAAAGGTTGAAGTGAGAAACAAACGCTAGAGTGCTCAGTCAAGCTCCTGGAACAGAGGAGCTCGAACTCGTGTAGCTCGAGTATATTTTTATTACATCCTTGTGAGAATAGAATAACTAGAGAGACCTTCGTGAGTTTGTAATCATTATTTATTTACCATCAATACAAGGCAGACCGGGCTCCTAACTCTATTCCACATGGGAGGACTAACCCGTGTCTTCACACGAGGCCAACCTTCTCTATAGATCTTTGTCTCTTTTAGATTCTTCGTATTTATTACTCCAATCATTTGTTATAATCATTTGACTGTGCGGTCTGAAATGCCCCTTTAGATTTTAGCACTAACAGTAAGGAATAGGGACTACTAAATTATGAGGTGAATTACAATAAGACACTGGGTGGCTTTTCGGGTTTGTGGATCACCCATTGAAATATTAATTACCTGCTTCATCTATTAAACTTTTGTACATTACACGATCTCATTAGAACCGTGAAAAATATAACAGAGAATATGCACGTTTTAGATACACATGATGAGATTTTTAATTTTATTCATGTACTTTACCCTTTTATCTCTAAATTGGTGTAAAGTGGAATGAGATTTAAGCTTGTCTTAAAAAAAGGTAATATATTTTCTTGTAAATGAAAGTCCAAAATTAAAGTACTGTATATGCGCCTCGGGGCGCTTGGTTTGTGCTCTATGTACTCCAATGCATATTCGCATGATAGTGTAGACACGAAGCAAGTATTACGGGGGTGGAATTCAGTCATGATGGTTGGTTGGTATTTGCTTTATATCGAAACCAAGCACTAAGAAGTAATTACATGTAGTGTATATGTGTTTACATAGATCAGGGTTAGTGACTTGATGCTTTAATTTTCCTTTTTTATTTTAAAATTTTTATGGGAAAAATGTGGTTATGGAGTGATGTGTTTTTATACGGTTTGATTATGCTGGGGCTTATTGCCAAGAGAGTTGACTCGAAGGAGGATGTGGTAAAATTCAAGTATAAAACATTGGACGAGTGGGTCTACAAAGCATACGAGCCTCAGCACTCGCTTGTGCACGCTAGCCTAATGAAAGACAAGGATTACAATGAGTCTAATGCTATCGTATTGACCGAGCTGGCGATGCGCTGTATACAAGTAGATAATCTAGAAGCGTGCACCACAATTAGTGAAGTTGTCAATGGCCTCAAGAATTTAAGCAGCTTTCAATTTCTTGGGGATGAATTAAAGTGACACACGCATAATAAAATGGTTGATATGTCCTTTTTTTCACCGTGGTAGTTGTTTTCATAGACGTGTTACAGTTGACTAATGATATTATTTGATTTTCAGGAAGAAGTGAAGTTTAATTTTAGCTCATCTTAGCGTGAATCACTGCCCTAACTTAGTGAAGTTGATAGGCTTTTGTAGTAAAGGACAGGTCAATGGTCGTGTTTACGATCTCAACATGTTGGATATTTTGTATAGTCAAGATCCGAAAAGTGTTTTCTAGTCTGGTTTTATGGTTGCAATTGAATATTTCCTACTTTAGAGATCGAGTTTACTTATAAACGAGTAAATACCATCAATGGCCACTGAACTATTGGCAAATTCTATCAATAGCTACGGTACTTCATTTAGTTACAATTGAATCATTAAACTTTTAAAAAGTATTGACAGTGGCCACTCCGTCAAATCCCATCATTAAAGTCTAGCGGCAGTTAGATCATGTGACAATCACATGACCCAATTAAGGGTATTTTAGTCAAATTCTAAATTATTATTAAAGAATCAACCCCCTAAAACACCTTAATTTCTTTAATTCAAAGCCAAATTCTATAACTAAACAACCAAATCCACCAAATCAAGACATGAATTAATCAAACCAAATCGAAATTTCTCAAACAAATACAAAAATTGAAGAAGGAAAATAGAGTGGAGTGGGAGAGGGAGAGGAAATCGGAGGAAGAAGAGGGGAAGGAATTTCATCAATAAATTACACCGTGTTCTAGCTTGCAAATCCATTTCCTGTAAACCCACTATCTCTGATAATTCCACCATGGATTTCACCACTATTATCCCTAATCTTGCACTTAAATCCACTATTCTCAACTAGTGCAAATCTTCCATTCTTCACCCTCTAATTCCCCAAAGATTTTCTCTCCACTAAAAACATCATCTATGCTTTAAAACACCAAGAATTTCATCGGATTACAAAGGGAAATAAGAAAGGGAAAATGAAAGAATTTCATTGAATTTCATCATATGTGCAAATCTTCCCTTCATACCTTCGAGTTTCGATCAAGAATTTTGGAGAAGAAGAAGAAGAAGAAAGGCTTTTCTTCCCTTCGAGTTCCGATGAAGAATTTCTTAGAATTTCAATAAGAAAAAAGTGAATGAAGAAAGGAAAACGAAAGAGAAAAATAGGAGCAAATTGGCTTAAACGCCCCTACTATATCACATGAAAATCACATGACATATATTCCTCCAAAAACTAACGGTGGAATTTGATGGAGTGGCCACTGGCGGTATTTTTTTAAAATTTTAATGGTTCGATTATAACTAAATGAAGTATAGTAGCCATTGGT
Organism: Lonicera japonica; assembly: GCA_021464415.1. Taxonomy (NCBI): domain Eukaryota; kingdom Viridiplantae; phylum Streptophyta; class Magnoliopsida; order Dipsacales; family Caprifoliaceae; genus Lonicera; species Lonicera japonica. Next base: position 40,464,554 of record CM038465.1, on the reverse strand, counting down.
AGAATTTTTCAATAGTTCAATGGCAATTGATGGTATTTCTCAAGGATGCGCAATTAGTCAGGGACATTAGGAGATCAGTGAAACTTCTATTTAGAATTTGAAAGTACTAATACACAAAGCACTCAAGGTTGATGTCATCAATATGATGGACCAAATACGTAAATAAGTCGCTTGCAATGCTCCTTGAATTCCTGCATGATTGCGAATGGCCTTCAATATTGATTTAGCAAATATTATGTTTGGTCAGGTTTTGTTCTTTAAGAAAGCTAAAGCTTTCCTCTTTATTTGTTGGTATTAGTATCTTCTTTTCTTTTTGAGTTTTCTTGTATTCAATAAGTGTTCTAAATTTAATTGTTTTTATGTGTAAGCTTGCAATCCAATATTGAATCTTTCACCGACTTTTGGCTGCTTAGTGGTGGGATTATGGGTGTACCTGAAACAAATCTGAATCGTTACTTAAAAATTAGATGGTTCATATTTTGATAGGTAGTTTATGTTTAAATGAGTCGTTGCCAAAGGTAGACACCGCCAATTAAAATTGAAGCCGTACAATTTTAAATTAACGGTGTGAATTTACACATTATGTGCTATAATAAGTATGTCATCTTATTTTTATCTCCTTTTCAAAAAAGGAAAAAAAATTCTTATTTTTATCCATGTGTTTGTGAATTGATTTTCCTTCCAATGTCATGTAGGGGATGTCAAAGGTCAATATCTATATCATGTTGTTCACTCTTGTAGGTTTTACTAAATTATATGGACAAATATAATTAAATCTATTAATAAACATATATAACTAAAATTGAATAATTAGTATGAAATAAATATAATAACAAATAAACAAAACATAGTATTATGTGTAAAATTCATTTGATTTTTTTTACCGACCTAAAAGTTTTAATACGATTTATTCCTTCTTGTGAAGTTTGTTATGAAGTTATATAGAAGTCTTATACAAAACACACAATTTAACACAAATTCTAACTTGTTTAATTATTTTAGTCAAATAAACTAGAGTTTAAATTTATTTGCAACAATAATACTAATATAAAAATATATGGAGTTATACACTTATAGGACTATACTATTTAATTTAATGTAAATCTAGCTTAAAATTTTTGTTTAATTATTTTAGCAAAATAGAGTAGAGTTTGAATTTATTTGAAATACTAATACTAATATAAAAATATATGATGTTATACTGATTTATTTAATGTAAATCTTAAAATCTTTTGTATAAAATCAAGAGGCATACAATTTTCACAAAAGAATTCATTTATCTATATATATATATATAAAAGTACAAATAACTTAAAGTAATTATTTTTGTGAATGTGATGATGATAGGCTTTTGAGCGACTGTTGGGGTGTGTTTGGATATGTAGTTTTAGAATTCTATTAGAATTGTAATTCTATAGTATTACAATTCCAAGAATTGCAATACCATTGAATTATAATACCATTGTTTGGATTGCACGTAGTTTTCATTTGAAATTCTAATAGAATTTAAAATTTATTTATTTGACTAAATTATAGAATTCATTTGAAATTCCAAATATAATTACTTTAAGTTATTTGTACTTTTATATATATATTATAGATTAAAATAAGCTCCTTGTGTTTTTTTGGGTTTGTGGGTTACAAGGCAATATTGAATGCTTACATAACCCTCTATATACTTGAGAAATGTTAAACGAACAAAATACTCTTCAAAAATTTGATCCAGATAGACTTTGCGTTAATGTGTTAATCTTTAATCCTCCATTAATTAAGAACCATGCAAGACCGCGTAAATGTATTTTTTCCCAATCAATATCTTTTCTTCTCTTTTGTACTTTTATTTACCCCAAATCTTCCTTAAGATATTACAAAGTTCGAAAGTACTCTATATTATTGGAATTTGTATGTATCTAATTTAATTAAGTATTATGTTGAACATTATTAACCGTAAAATTTTGAGAATCAATTAAATTACCTTATTTAATGTGTAAGTATTTGATTTGTTGCCCTTTCTTTTGTTCAAAAATTGTTGCTTATATGAATGGTATTTCCTAAAAAGTGATGATATTATATATTAGTACTTATTTCATATATTTTTTAAAATAATCTTATAATTTTTATAGCAATTTTTTTATATATCAATAAGAAAATAAACGTGTTTACTTATAATAACTTTAATACTAAGTGCAAATTTAATTTATGAAAGAGAACTTAAATCTGATATAAAAAAAATAAAATTGTTTATAGTGGTTTGTATGATATTAAATAGTTGTGATTGTTGTGAACTATGGTTATAAATATATTTTTTTAATAATTATATTTAAAAATAAATAAACAAACAAACAAATAAATGCTAAAAATATCTCAATTTTATAATTTCAAATTTTATAAAGAAATTTGTTACATTGACTCTAGAAATTTCTTAAAATGGTAAATATTAATATCCCAACTTCCAATGAACAATTGGTCACTACAAAAAGGATGGTACAAATGTATATACTCATTGTACTCTTCGTTGCGGACATCATCCTCCCATATAATACTTGAGCTTTTCGAGTCATAGTCCTTGTCGGCTAACCCGCTGCTCATCTCCACTAGATCGAAGCCTATTTTTCGCCCATGGATATTGACTACTGAAACATCTCCCGTCCTTGTTATGTAGTCGAGCTGAAGTTGGCACATCTTCACAACAATACATGCAGATGGTGCTATTTCAAAGCATACCTCTATTCTTTCTCCGCCTACAATTTCCTTCTCGAGTATTATTATGCTCTTCAAATAGTAATTTCCACAGTTTCGTGATTCGAAATGGGAAAGACAACTTCTCCTGCATTGATAACGACTTGCATTATGAGGATCAAGTACCTCAGAAATACGAGTTGATACAGACCCATCTGTCTTGGCTTCATAAGCAGCAAAAACCACAAACTCAACATAATCTTTCTTTTCTGTAATTGATGGAATATCAAATAAAATAGAACATGTCCTTTTCTTTTCCATAGTTGCTGGAATATCAAATAAAGGCGAAGATATATTTTTGTTTCTGATTGGACCTGGAAGATCAGCATGTTCAGTGTCTACCTGTTACATAAACATTCATCACTTGTTAATGTATGTATGCGCGCACGCATGTGTGTTTGTGAGAGAGAGAGAGAGAGAGAGAGTAACCTGAGAGAGACTATCCATGAAATTCTTAACCAGATTACTACTCCTGTGAATGAGAAGTAAACTCAAATTGTTGAAGGTCAACATATTGTGTCTCTCAGCAAGGCTAATACAATTATCAAGATTGAATGATATAAATCCCTCACCATCTGATAAATCAGGTAATCTTTCCACTGATGTGCAATTAGCCATATTTACTGACTCGAGATTTGGAGGCAGCTTTGGGAATGATTGAAGACTATTACAGTTATCTACAAGAAGCCTTTCTAGCTTTGATAGTAGACTAAGGCCGTCCGGTAGGAAACAGAAAATATTTGAACCTAAATCCAAAATTTTCAACGAGGACAACCTCCCAATATCTACTGGAATATCCCCATCTGATATATTGCAGTCTCTTGCTCTCAACTCTGTTAAACACTGCAAAGAAGAAACAGAATTTGGCAGAAATCTCGTTGGATCGGGACTTCTTTTCAGTGTCACCCGAGAAGCAATGGATGAAAACCAAGAGCTGTTTACTGGCTCTCTTTTATTACACCCATCAATGTATAAGCTTGTAAGGTTCTTGAGAAGTCCCATATTTTCAGGTAACTTGTCTAGATTGGAGCAACCTGTAAGATTTAGGTATCCAAGTGATTTTAGCATACAAATGCTATCCGGAAGATTTCTGAGCTCCTTGCAACCTTCTAAATTCAAGTGAGCTAACCTAACCAAAACTCCAATTGATGAATGAACCTCGAGTAAACTTGTACATCCTTCAAGCAATAATGTCTCCAACATTGGTACTCCGTTGAAGTCCATGGTACCCTTTAGCAAGTTTGAATGACTGAGGTTTAATATCTTCAAGCTTTTAAGAAACTGTTCAACCAAGAAAAAAAAAATTATATATGAAATTCGGATCTTATTCGTGCGCGTGTTTGCATTTTGTAGGCCTCCTAATCTATGGTGAAATACAAAAGGTTATGGACTGTCGTACCTTGCTACCTTTCCATATTGTATTGAGTTTACTGTACTGCATATCTAGCACCACGAGCTTTTCCATATGAAAAATAGCATGTATACATTTCAAAGGATAGTGATGCCAGCAGAGCCACCTTAATTGGTTTGACAAATGTTCAAGGCTTCCAGTGACATTTACATTGTGCATCTTAAGCAATTGTAAATTATTAATCCTTGCAAATGATGTAGAGCTAATTTTTGTTTCCTTTGGATTTGAAAGTACTAGGCTGATACCCTCAATTGCTTCCGTTCCCTAACAAAAACAAGAAAACCATTTATACTAAGTAATTTCAACATATACATGAGGCATGTGTGCATGTGAGAGAGAGAGAGTCTTAAACTTTATGAATTAGAGAAAAGAGAATAAGTATTTGCCTTTAACCTTATCATTTTTTAGGACATAATCTACGTCCTCATGAAACCACAATCGGCTGCGCATTCCAGGATTTTTAGGAGATTCTTCATGAACAATTGCCCTCCCCATATCCCGAACCAAATTGTGCATAATCAGCTCATTATTCATACCCTCGACTTTTAGTAAACACCTCTCTCTCAACACATTGATTCCAATTTCTGAGTAGAAACCACAATTGTTCAATATAATTCTTGCCAAGTTGTTCTCCATTCCGATGAAAAAACACGCAATATGAAGAAAGATCCCCTTTACATCATCATCCAATCCATCAAAGCTTATTTTGAGTTGATTTTGAATCTGATTGTCGGGAATTCGTTGTAGTCTTTTAAGCGCACTTTCCCACTGTTCTCTAGGTCTTCCGACCAAATGAGCACCGAAAACCTCAAGAGCTAACGGAAGGCCCCCAAAATAAGCTATTATGCCTTTAGAAAGCTCCAAATAACCATCCGGCGAAGTGGTGGTTTTGAAGGCGTGCAAATTGAAGAGCTCCAAAGACTCTTTGTCATTCAATTTATCGACCTCGTACCTCCCATGCACTTTAGCCTGATGCATCAAGTGCTTGTCTCTTGTTGTTATAATGATTCTACTTTTAGGACCGAACCAATCATTTTCTCCCACTAATGCATATAGTTGGCTCCACTCATCCACATCATCAAGGACGATTAGAACCTTTTTAGAGCGAAGTCTTTCTTTCATCAGAACCATTCCCCTGTCAACATTGCCAACCTTGAAATTCTTCTCCTTCAGCGTTTCAGAAAGAATTTGCTCTTGGATATGAATGAGGCCATTGGGTTGCTTTGAAACTTCTCTGACATTTGCAATAAAACTGCACCCTTCAAAACGCAGATAACTTTGATTGTAGACGGCTTTGGCTATTGTCGATTTTCCAATTCCACCCAGACCATAAATCCCAACAATGCGAACATCATTATATTCGAAGTTTAGTAAAGAATTTATGGATGCAACACGAGATTCTATACCAACTGGATGCATAGCAACATTCATGTATGTCTGGTTCACTTCATCTTGAACCTTCTGAACAATCTTCTTGATAAACTTCGATTCATGCCTGCAAATTTTAATTCAAACATAAATAAACTAGAACATGGTCACATATACGTAATACATGCAAAAAAAAATATCTGGTAATTCTTGGTAGTTAATTTGGTTGTAAATCTTATTGAGACAATGTAATAATGTTTGATTAAGTGGTTAGTTTGCACTTCGCTTGGTGTTTCCAATTTTGACATTGCTATTGTTTCTGAATAATAAAAAAATAACATATAGAGAGAGGCTTTATCCCATGACTTATCGGTTGAAAAGTAAAGCAATTTAATTACCTTTATAAAAAAAAATTAGTTTTACATTAGGTATGAGACTGCGTAAAAAGAGCGTGAAAACGCATCTCGTGTGCCATGTGCTTTAAAAAACCAGTATAGTATAGATGTAAGCTAAACGCTAAGTCGGATATTAATGTAAATGAGTAATTAAAATTTTCTATAAACAGGGAAATGAGATTTAAATTTGCTTACCCATTTGCAACATTTTGCAAATCCCATCCTGACAAATTTGCAGCTTCAGTTAGAGCAGCTCTCCATTTCTTTATCTCACAACCAAATCCTTCTTCCTTTTCTTCTTCATATCCTGCAAAAGCTTTTTCAAAACTCCCTGTTTGTTTACGTTTCTTTATCTCGCAACCATATCCCAAAGCTTTTTCAAAACTCCCTGTTTGTTTACGTTTCTTTATCTCAAAACCAAATCCTTCCTCCTTTTCTTCTTCTTCATATCCTGCAAAAGCTTTTTCAAAACTACCTGTTTGTTTACGAACATGAGATGGATCAACATCGTAGAATACAGGAAGAACCAATTGCCCCCTCGTGTTCTTACATTCGAGTACCTTAACCAGCTCGTTGAGGCACCATCTAGAAGAAGCGTAGTTTTTGGAGAAAACGATAATGGAAATCCTCGATTCCTCAATAGCTTTCATCAATTGAAAGGGAATATGTTTCCCTCTTGGGAGTTGATTGTCGTCTCTGAAAGTGCGAATTCCAGCACGAGTCAAGGCGTGGTAGAGATGATCTGTGAAGTTTTTCCGAGTGTCTTCTCCTCTAAAACTCAAGAACACATCATAATTCCATGTACGTGGGGGCGCTAAATATGAAGAAGAGTAGTTGCTTTGGGTGCTTGTTGTTGCCATGGTGTATTATTGAAACAGAGAAAAAGGGATGAATTGGGATCAAATGAAGAAGAAGAAGATTTTAGTTGGTGAGAGTTGACTTTTTGACAGGAAAATTTCAAGAAGGTTATATAAAATCTAGAATTGAGGAACAAGGTTTTTGCAACTAAGGAATTCAATTCCAAATTAATCAGAACGAACTACATAAAAATTTCATATGGTGAAAATGAGAACTGAAATTGAAGATATTAACTGAAAAGAACAGAGAGAGTTACAGCATAGGCGGCTGAACCAGCTTGGGCATAGTTTGCAGCTGCTGCCTTTAGATCCAACTTGTGCTCTCTCTCTCTCTCTCTAAAATGGGCGATGAGAGAGATTTTGGGGGTTTTCAACGCGGAGGGAAGGGGATCAAATGAAGAAGAGTAGTACGTGGGAAGGGCGTGGAGTGGGGTGGGGCCGGTTGGGGGGGGGGGGGGGGGGGGGTGTTTAAACAACTCAGTACACCTCACCCTCACAGCTCACAATGGAAATGGTCTACTTTTACGTGCCATTATTAATTTTTAGTCAACCAATCTCCCATTTGCTGCAATCCTCATTTTTTTCAACGATTTTGTTCCCATTGATGTTTTCATTACGTAGTTATTAATTTAGGTAAAGTAAAAATACTAATCTTTATTATTAGAGTAAACGGTCCAAAAAATTACTAAAATTTTGATCGAGTATCACTTTGATCTTAAATTATAAAATAAATTACTTTAGTCATTCAATTTTACTTTAGAGTGAATACCACTTTGACCATTTCGTCCAATTTAATAATACTTCAAACAAATAGAAGAACTTGAGTTATTTTATTATTAAACTAACAAAAAAACCTGTTCTTCCGTCAAAATTAACAGCCAAATTAAACGGAATGATCAAAGTGGTACTCGATCTAAAGTTGGATGGTCAAAGTAGTTCGTTTTAAAGTTCAATCGCCAAAGTGATACCGATTCAAAAGTTTTGTCGTCACTTAGGCTATTTACTCTTCTAATTAAAATGATAAAAGTAAGATACCATTTTACATATAGTTGTATAGTATATGTGGAAAATTTGTCCCACCAAAGACCGGTTATTTTTAAACCCAATTCAAATTTGTCAGAGTAATAGCGGCCTTGCATCGAATCTGTTCAAGCTTGAATTTGCATAAAACATTGACTTGTTCACACTAGCCTAATGAAAACATTGGACGAGCAGGCCTACAAAGGGTACAAGTCTTGCTTGTTCACACTAGCCTAATGAAAGATGCGGATTACGATGAGTCTGATGCTCTTGCGTTGACCGAGTTGGTAATGTGCTGCATACAAGTAGATAATCCAAAAAAGCCCCCACAATGAGTCAAGTTGTAGATTGCCTCGAGAAGTGCACTTTTGAAGTTCTTAGTTGTTAACACTTGCAGAAAATCAAAGGATTAAAATGAATTAACAAGTAAGAAATCAATGAAATTCAGATGATATTTTTACTAACAGAGCATTCCATATACATATACATATACATGAATTACTCAACTAAAACTCCTTGTTTTTCTCCACTAAAGTACCCCACTAACCCCCCTGCTTGCATAACATTTCACAGTCCTACACACGAGTCCGCATATCTCGGGTTCAGTTTCGGTTTGCATCGTAGCCTATCACTAGTGATGAATTAAAGGTGATTATGCACATAAAGTAATGTTGTTGATATGTCTTTTTTTCATTGTGGTAGTTTTTAGAGATGTGTTACAATTGACTAATGATATGATTTGGTTTTCAGGAAGATGTGAAGTTTCCATCTTATCCTAGCGTGAATCACCACCCTAACATGATGAAGTTTTTAGACATCGGTCACAATCCGAAAAGTTTTTTTCAATCTTGATGGTACCAATGTACAAGTTTCCTTCTTTAGAGATCGAGTTTATGTAAAGATGCGCAAGTAATCAGGGACATCTATGTGCTTTTGATTGCTAGAGCATGTAAATGTTTCTTCTAATAACTAAACATTAAATGGCCGTTTGTTTTGAAAAACACGAAGTTTTTGTGTGCTCTTGCCTCTTATCTTCACAAGCAAACGCAACTGCCTTTTCATTTGTTTTCAAAAAAAATTTCTTAAGAAATGTTTGAATCCACGAGAGCTTGATGACATCTCAAATGAATTTTTCATGGAGCTGATTCACTGGGAGTGTGTCATCATTAAACTTACTCTTGGATCTGAAGGATTAAATCAGTCCTTCAATTTACAAAGCTCCTTGAACTTCTGAAGCTTTCCACACTGTTTATTGGTATTAGTATCTTTTTTCTTGAGTTTTCTTGCATTCAGTTATTATTCTAAATTTACTTGTTTTTCTTTGTAGGCCTGAAATCCAATACTGAACCGACATTCTCCTCTAGAGGGATGCATTTCACTGTAGAAGAGAGTTAAAGAAATTCTTAAAGAGCGTTGAAAAAAATATGTATGAAAATAATTTTTATGAGCCGTTTTGAGAGTAATTTTGAGTAAGACTTCACACTCGGTTGTGAAAGGTTATGGTAGATTCATCTTCTCCATGAATACATTGAAATCATGTATTTGTTTGCTCAAAATAGTTATGGGGTAATTGAGAAATTGTGACTCAAAGTGATCTACTTGAGATAAAAAATGGAATGAAAAAAAATGGGAATATGTGAAGTCCCACATGGGAAATTTGTTGAAACTTTGCTGGGTTTATAATGGTCACCTTGATTGGCTTATAAGGGATAGCCTCTTAAAAGTTTTTAAGCAATTAACAAAAATAAGCCTCTCTCATGCACCAGCACCTACGGACCTAAAAAGGCCCAGCCGCGTGATGCTTCGTTTTGCATACCCGGATTTATTTTTCTTTTTTCATTTTAGCACAAACAATTTGAATTGTTTTGTAAGTGACACTTGAATGAAAATTTTATACAAAAACATTTCATCTCTTTCGAATATTTGATAAGGGACAAATTTTATCACGTACCTACAACATTTTCTATAATTGACTAATTCTATTATGTTCTTATAGTTATCAATTGAATTTTACACTTCATACTATGTTTTGTTTATTTGTTCTTATTTTTATTTAATATTAATTATTCAATTCTTAGCACGTGTATTGATTAATAGACTTAACGACCATTGTCATGCACTAAAACCACATGGAACCCATGTACGCGAAAACTAGTGATATGAAAAGGACCTTGACACCTAGATTCGCATTGTGTCTTAGACAACTATGCCTCCGACAACCAGCCAAGTAAACTTCTCATTAGACAACGGAATTTCCCTCAGTGAGCACTCGTTGATAAACGGATCAAACACCCCCTCATGCTAGCAGTTACGCTTGAAAATCTATCTATATTCAAGGTTCTTCTTTTAAACAAATAAATATTAGTTTACTTGCAATTCATTGTTTCTTTAATAATGCGGTTTAATTTTTGTTGTTACCTTGCCAGCCACTAGCCGATCGCTCTCCCGATCAGCGCTGTTGTTAAGATCCATTACATCTTCCAATACTTGTGCAGTGTTAACTATTTTGATGAGGAAGTTGTCAGCAACTCTATCATCGAAAAAATGTATATACTTGGTATCCCTTTTGTTGTTGATAATCTGGTCTTCATCCTCCATAATCATCATTTTCGGGTCCTCATCCTTGTTGGCTAACCTGCAGCTCGTCTTTGTTAGATCAAAACCATATTTACGCCCTTTCATTTTGTCAACTGAAAAAACCTCTTGTATATGGTGTTCTGCGGAAGAGCTGAAGCTGGCACATCTTCACCACAATAGATGCCGATGGTGCTATTTGAAAGTATACATGGATATGTTCTCCACCTACAATTTCATACCTAGGATAACCGAGTGGTATTCGGCTCACCAGAGAGTAGTTTCCACAATTACGTGATTCGAAACAAGCAAATCAAATTTTCCCTTTACTCTGTTTATGAGGATGATCCCCACAAATACGAGTTGCTACCAGCCCATCTTTCTTGGCCTCGTAAACAGCAAGCAACTTCAACTCGAGTCTCGAAATAATCTTTCTTAGTTGGAGGAATATCAAATAAAATAAAACATGTCTTTCTCTTTATGATTGGACCCAGACGACCAAAATGTTCAGTTTGTACTTGTTACATAAACATCACCACATGTTAATGCATATACTTGAGTGCGCGCACGCGCGTGAGAGAGAGAGGGAGAGAGAGACCAACCTGAGAGAGAATATCTATGAAATTCCTAATGAGATTACTTGGAGGAGAAATTCTAAGTCTCTTCACAGAATTAAACTTCAGCATGCTGTGACTCGCAACAAAGCTACATCTCTCTGAGGATTGAAGAGTATGGATTTTTAACTATTTGATAAATCAGGTAGTCTTTCAATTGATATAGAATCATCCATAGTAACAGCCTTAATATTTGGAGGCAGCTCTGGGAGTGATTTAAGATTCCGACAGTGATCTACAGCAAGCTGATCTTGCTCGGATATCATATTAAGGCTGTTTGGTAGGAAACAAAAATATTTGCCAATTTCCATTTGAATATCTCCATCTGATATATTGCAGTCTCAAGCACTCAACACTGTTATAGACTGCAGACAATAAATAAAATTTGGCAGAATATCGTAGAACCGGGACTTCTTCTCAGTGACAACCAAAAAGGAACGAATGAAAATCTCAAGTAGTTTACTGGCTCACTTTGATTACACCCATCAATGTATAAGCTTGTAAGGTTCTTAAGAAGTCCCATATTTTCAGGTAACGTGTCTAGATTGAAGCAACTTTTAAGATTTAGGTATCTAAGTGATTTTAGCATACCAATGCTATCCAGAAGATTTCTGAGCTCCTTGCAACCTTTTAAATTCCAGTGAGCTAGCCTAACCAAAACTCCAATTGATGAATGAACCTTGAGTAAACTTGTACATCCTTCAAGCAATAATGTCTCCAACATTGGTACTCCGTTGAAGTCCACAGTATCCTTTAGCAAGTTCGAATGACTGAGGTTTAATATCTTCAAGCTTTTAAGAAACTGTTCCAGCAACAAAAAAAAATTATATATGAAATTGAATATAATTTTGTGAGACTGTGTTAAACCACAGTGCATGGGCTACCCCTTACCCCTAGTATAATTAATATAATGCCACCATGAATCCATGGGAGACAAAAGCCATTTGATGATCTTACAAAAATATTTTACAATTAATATAATTAAGGATTCTTCCTCAATGGTAGAATTACTTAAGAAGGTAGGGAGTCTATATCAAACGGTTGTCCCTGTCCGCACTAACATGTATAAATTGAAGGACAATCCACCTTGTTCCACTAATAATATCTGCCCAAGTCTATTCGATCAACATTTTATATACATGTAATTAATTAAGGGGTAAATTGTAAGGTGGTTCCAAATGAGATGGGTGATATGACAACACAGAAAAGCAAGATAAATATTTAAGATCCATGCTAACCATCTTGAAATAAATGTAGCTAGCAGGTTAAGTAATTAAAAGGATCGAGCAGAGTACTCAGAAAAAGTTCTTCTCCAATCTTAATCATTAACACCATTAATTCTTTAATCTAGATGCACATTCTAATTAAACAATCTAAAATCCAGTTTCACACAGGAAAATAAATCCTCTTGCTTTACAATAGGAAGCAAAAAAAAAGAAATTACCCAGGCTATACCCATCAATTAATTCCACTGTTCATAAAACAAATAATGAACAGAAAACAAATTTGACTATTTCTTTCAACACCTAATGTTTAATATACAAAAAAAAAAATCTTTTTAATATACAACACCTATGAAGCCCACTGAAACTTTTTTTGAGCTGACGATGTTCTAGTTTTTACTAAAAAGTTTGAGCTTCAGATTGAAAGGATACACAGAAAGCGAAAGCAGCTTGACGTGAAGGAAAGATATATATATATATAGAGAGAGAGAGAATGAGAAGAGAGATAGAGAGTTATATACAGAGAAAGAAGGGATATACCTATTGAAGGTCGAGGTCCAGCAGCGACGATAGCGGCGACGATGCTTTGTCGCCGGGAGAGGAAGAGAATGTGAGAGTGAGAGTGAGAGTGAAAGTGAAAGTGAAGGGGTATAGTGGTATACTGAGAGGAGTCGTCCGGTGAGAGTATATATTGCAAGATTAAAGTAGGTAATTAATCCTAACCGTTTATCTCTCATCGATTAATAGTGATATATTTTTTTATTTTTGGCTGTTTTTTTTTCTTTTTTCTTTTTTGTTCTGAATTTTAAAAATTTAACTCAAAATCGATTCTATTTTTACGCTTTTTAAAATTTATTTCATTTTAATTTTTTTCTCTAATTTTTTTTTAAAATACTATAACTTTAAATTTAAAAATTAAAATTAAATAAAATATATATATTTAAAACATTCTCGTTGAAATCTATAAAATAAGATTTATTATGGCTATTTTTTATGAGAATTTTAGTTAGTTAAAAAAACTCAAAAAAAAACTAAATCCACTTTTCAATATACTTCAAAATTCTACCGAACACCATATTTTAAAAAATCAACTAAAAATATCAACCAAACATTACCATAGGCATGTTTGGTATGTGTTTATTTTTTTTTTCTCAAATTTTAAAAATTAAACTCAAAATCAACTATACTTTCGCACTTTCTAAAATTTATTTTACTTTATTTTCTCTCTCTAAAAAAAAATTTAAAACACCATAACTTTAAATCCAAAAATCAAAATTAAATAAAAAATATATATTTAAAACATACTCATCGAGATCTATAAAATAAAATCCATTTTGACTATTTTTTGAAAAAAATTTATGAGAATTTTTAGTCGGTTGAAAAAATCTCAAACAAAAATCAAAATCACTTTTCAATATATTTTTAAATTCTATCAAACACTGTATTTTAAAAATTCAGGTCAAAACATTCAACAAACATCACCATTATATTTAAACATCGTACAACTTAAAATATACATTAAGAAAATTGAGTATTTATGTCATGTACTATGCAACACGGGCAATAGTTACTTTAGTATTAAATAACAAAAATATTACTCAAAGATTAACAAAACCTATAAACATACGTAGAAAAATGTATTTAAAAAAAAAACCCCGCAAACATATAAATAGAATTCAAACAGAATAAAGATGCGACATGAAGAGAGAGAACATATAGTCTATGGTGCTAGATAGACACATTTTATTTTATTTTTAGACATTTTGCAATGGATTTACATACATACAACAACCTTAATCAACAAATAATATCAAATACTTGTATATGTGTTTTAGAAATTAACTGTCAGTGGGATGCTTATTTGTTAAGTGGGTCATTTTTTTGTAAAGGTTTAAAGAAATTAATCTAGACATTTGCTACTCTCTTTTAAAATTTCAAAATCATTCTTCAGTTCTCAAATTTATCATTTGAAGTTATATAACAAGATAAACACATCTTTAATCTTAGTGCCAGAAGTGTGGTTAGCATTAATTATAAATAATCACTCTAATGTATATGTTAGAAGCTTCACAACTTAACAAAAATGCACTTAGAGGATCTTCAATAGTAAATTTATAAATTAAATGTGTAAAAACATGTGGACCAATAAAAAGTAGACATTTGGAGGATAACAATTAAGTTTACACAAATATTTTACACATTTTCATTTGTGCTCCAATAGTATATTTTAAGATTGTTGTGTAAAATTTGAATGAACCAATGACATTGTACCACATGGAATATATATTCACATGTAATATTCAATATTTTTTATGAATATTTTTTTATTTATAATTTAATAGTCAAAGTGGGTATTATTTTAAAGATTTTAATGAGTAGAATTCAAATATACAAATATCATAATAAAATAATATTTTAATTTTTACTTATATTATATTTAATATTTTGTAAAAAGTTGGAAAGATAAAATGATGATGTGGATATGTAAAATATACACCCATTTTACACAAGTAATGATATAGCATGTCTTACATAACACCATTGGAATACCAAAAATTATATACATTGTATAAATTTTACACAAATCTTATGTGTCATGATTTACACATATCCATTGGAGATGCTTTTAAATGTTAAATTGCTAGCTACAAGTAACCACAACTTTGGCTAGCCAAGAAAAAATTGCCAAATAATAACGCGAGTCCCACTTTTTAACTTTTTTGAAGAGCCATTTAAATAATGTCATGTGTAACTAAAGAGTGATTAGTTTAAGAATCACGGGAGTATAAAAATATATGTTAATTAGTAAGTAAATAATGTACAAATCAGTTAGTAAAAATGTGTTAATATAACACCTTGAATTAAATTTTGGAGGCTACAAAAGCATTATGTGGCTAATAGTAATTGTGGTATAAGATGCAAAGAAAGATTAATCAAAATACGTAAAAGCTGACTTAGATACCGCGTGATATAAACTAAAAAGAAAAACACTTTAACAAGTAAAAAGTTAGCATCTTCATAAAATATGCTCTTAATCTAAGGTTTATAGCCATAAAGTGTCACAAATCACTCCTTTCTTTACAAACTTTTGACTTTGAGGCTTAGATGTAAGACTTTAGTGTGTTAAAAAAATTTAAAAAATAAAAATAGGTGAATGCTACAACTTTAGCGCGAGATTGATTGAGGGAAACTGCATGGAACCCGCTAAAACACAAACAGACGTTTTATTTGGGTCCAAAAAACCAAAACAAATAAATTAATATAAAATAATTTTAAATTGTTTAATTTATAAATTATTTAATTTAAATATTTAATTATAAAAATAAATTAATATATGAAAAAAAATATCTAGAGAGAGAAAGTATGAAAAATTCTCTCTTTTCTCTCCTCTACCTGATGAACTTTTTAAAATCCAAAGTTTACACTTGGTTTTAATAATGAGCAATAGAAAGTGTTTACAACAAAAGAAAGAAAGGTAACCATGGACTTGTTTGGTGCAGGGGGTTAAGGTAACCTGAAAACTGAATGCTCAAATTAAATTGACTCGAATTGATTTATAAAAAATCTGAACCGAAGAAAAATTAAAACCAAAACAAAAAAATCGAACCCAAGACAAATTAATTTGGTTCGGGTCTGGGGTGTGCATGTGAATCCTAAAGTAATGTACAAGCCTATAATATTTGCATGTATATAGACAAATTTGTTTATTTATTTAATTTTTTGTATACAGAGAATTAGTGCCCCTTGAATTTGCAATGCTCCTTGAATTCTTGCACGATCACAAATGGCCCTTAAATGTTTTCAATATTGATTCAGCAAATATTACATATGTTTGATTCAGCAAAACCATTCTTCAATATTCAAATTTATCATTTGAAGTTATATAACAAGACAAACGCACCCTTAAAGCATTTTCAATCTTTTTTTTTTTTAACAAATTCAATCTTAGTGCCATATGTTTGGTTAGCACTATAAATAACCACTCTTAATGCATATGTCAGAAGTTTTGCTACTTTACAAAAATGCACTTAGATGTTAAATTGCTAGCCAAAGCCAAGTAGGGGTGTGTACGGTCTGGTTGACTGAACTAAACACCAGTGGACCGGACCGGACCAGACTGAATGTATCAGTCCAATGAATTTTTAGACTGGATCGGACCGAAATGAGTGTTAAGACTGGACTAGACCGAAATGAGTGTTAAGACCGGACGGCACCAAATCGGTCCCGTTTCGGTCAATCCATTCGGTCTAGTTTTTGTTTTTGGCCCATTTTTTTGACTTTTTATAATATGTCATGTGCTTATATTCATGTTAGTTGACCAATTTTATGACTTAACCATAGCATTAATTGGTTATCCTTGTAATGTTTAACCGCTTTTAATCCAAAACATTAAAATACAAAATAAAGAGGCAAACCGAATTACTAAGCCAGCAAAAAAACATCCAACAAGTAATTCGAAAATAAATTCTCAAGAAAATTACGAACACTTTAGGTTTTGTGAAACTAATCTGCTACAAAGAGAATACTTTAATCTAAACGTTGTGATGATGAAACCAATTCATAAATATATATATATATATATATATATATAATATGATATAATATAATACCGGCCCACCTGAAGCCTTAAAAATCTAAGACTGGGGATTAGACCGAATTGTTTCGGTCCTTCTAAATTTCGACTGGACCGGATCGAATTCAAATGGTCCGGTCCAAATCGATCCATTTTCCAGTCCAATTCATTCAATTTGGCAGTCTGGTTCAGTTTCTGAACACCCCTAGCATAGGTACTTGACCACTTTGACTAGCCAATAAAATTTTGCTAAGTAATAATGCGAGCCCACTTTTTAACCATTTTCAAGAACCACTTAAATAATGATATGTGTAACTAATGAGTGATTAGTTGAAGAACCAACGAAGTATAAAAGTGTATGTTAATTAATAAATAAATAATGTACAAATTAGTGAGTAAAAATGTGCTGACATAGCACCTTAAATCAAATTTTGAAGGCTACAAAAATATTATGTGACTAGTAGTGGGTGTTGTCTAAAATACAAAAAAATAATAATCAAAAAGCGTGAGAACAGGCTCAAACTGCTTAATATAAACTTAAAAGAAAAAAAAAAGTTTGGCATCTACATAGAGTATGCTCCTAATGTAAGGTCTATAGCTAGAAAATGTCATGAAATCACTTCTCGCTTTACGGTATAAACTTTTGACTTTGAGGCTTAGATGCAAGACATTAGTGTGTAAAAACAACAAAAAAAGCTACAACTTTAGTGCATGACAAATTGAGGGTGACTACATGGATCGAGTTAAAACGCGATTATAGACAAGTTATTTGGGTGCGCAAATTAACGTGTTATTTGGGTTAAAAAAGCAAATTCAATCTATTTGAATCTCTTTTCTATAAGTTAAACTAGGGGTGGGAAAAAATACTATTTGTACCGTACCAATCCGTACCAAACCGAACCATTACCAAGATGTACCGAAATTTGGTAATGGTACAATACCGATCGGTATTGTATACCATACCAAATTATTTTGGCACGGTACCGGTACTCAAAATCCTTACCGATGGTATACCGTACCGTACCAATAAATTGGTATTACCATGGTATACCGTACCATACCAATATCGTTTGTACCATTTGTACCAAATACCCAAAAAATAGAAAATTACCAAATTATGAATTGCGTGTTGTTTGTTTATCAGCATAAGAAGCATAGTATTATGGTTCTGAATAATTAAGACATTTTTGTGCTATCCTTAAAGGGAGGATTAGTTATCCACATTGTTGTATCTTTTGTAAGAGTTACGTCCGTGAGAGTTCTTGGCTTGTATTTAAATGTATTTTCAAATAGACGATTAATTTGAATACTAATGGTGGCTCACCTTATCTATAGACAAGAGAGTTATTTTGCATACTTGTTTGGAGTCTGGGAGTCTAGGTTCTATGGAGCTATTGTATGTTTCGTTCATTAAAATTATCAAATTCTAATATTCTATCTCACCAGTAGTTTAGTTTGCATTTGAACTATTCAGTGTTACGTGAATGTTTTCTTGCCAGTGGCAAAAGAATATTAAAAGTATGTAATTTTCTTTTCGTGCTTGCAGAAAAATGTCAAATTGTAACTTTTGTTTTTTCAAATGCGTATTTATTGTATCTGATATGCAGATATTGTCTCTGGTAATTGCTGCGTCTAGATTTTAAATCGATTTCTCTATGAGATTGCATTTTAGGTTTTAGTGCATACCAAAATGATCGCCATTGGCTACTAAATTGATCATGACTGCCGGCTTAAGAATAAGTTATTAGTGGATTTTTATACCATTATTACCATACCAACCTGTGATGATGAATTAGCAATTTAAATAACATATCCACTTATCATTTATCATCCCTTAATCAATCAAATGCTAATCATATTAAACTTCAAATATTTATCTTCATTTTTTTTAATCGTATTAAACTTCAATCATTCAGCTTCTAAGTATCTGATAAATGTGTATTTGTTGATTATAATTTATAATCAACACATACACATCTATCAGATACTTAGTGTTTTTATAATCAACACATACACGTAATTATAAAGGTAAGTATGTGTTTTTAGAACAATCGATTGCAAAAATTTAATTAAAGGTAAGTAAAAATAACGTAATTATTTTGTTTTAACAAAAAATGCTCACTTTTGACCGTCCACTTTAAGGTTTTATTTTTATGATTGATTTTTTGGTAATGTATCATACCACACCGTACCATACCAATATTTTGGTATACCGAACTTCGATATATCGAAAATTTGGTATGGCAATGGTAATAAATTTTGGCGTACCAAATTTTCGGTATGGTACACGGTACACCCGGTATAGTATGGTATTGTACCAAATCCACCCCTAGATCTGCTTAGTTCCAATTTTATTCTTATATTTAAAGGAAAATGAAATTGTTGTTTGGGATTATATAAAATACTAGTTAGGAACCCGTGCGATGCACGGATGTTTAATAATTTTTATTATTAATAATCTGTAGATTATTAAAAAAATTTATGTACAAATTACATAGTTTAGAATATGTTTTGAATGTTATATATTCATTCTATAGCATATTAAAATAGAAATTCCAAAAAAAAAAAATTTGGGAGCAAAGGACGAAACACCTTGTAAATGGTTTTTACTTTTTACATTTTGTGAGCATTAACTCAAATTGCTGATATTGCAGTATACTAACTCAAATTGAAACGGAAACTCCAATCATAATTAATATATTGTAAGGAAAGAGTCAACTAAGAATTGTTTCAAATCAATTAAATTTAGAATTTCAGATGACACATCCAAAATGAAAGAAAAAAAACTATTACCTTTAAAAGAGTTGATCTGCGTGCAATTGATTAATTTCCCCCCTCTCTCTCTGTTGTCTTATCCACTGAACATTCATTCTTAATTATTAAATTTATGCCTTTCTCCAACTAATTGTTGAGTTCCTCTATTAAGAAAATAGAAAAAAAATAAAAGTGCGTTAGTGTATGTTAGATAAAAAAGAAAAAATACATGTACTCATTATTTGAAGTAACAAAAATACTCCCCCATCTTAAATCAATAATTTGGATTTTCTTTTCAAGATTTATTAAATTAAGTCTCACTTCTATACTATAAGAAATGATCAATGTATCAAATATGAAAATATAAAATTTATGGTTTTCTCCATTAATTTAGTTAAAATTAATGTTTCTATAAAATATATTAAAATCAAAGTAAAATTATTAATTTGAAACGGAGGTGCAACTTAGAAATAAGAAATACAATTTGTTTCCATGCACCTTCCTTTTTCCCTTTTGCATGGTTAGATTTTGCCTATATAAGGTTTAATCTCATGTATAACAAATAGTATAAAATATATATACTGGAAAGATAAATAAATTAAGCCAAACTTCTTTATTGAAGACAATCTAATACAAGAAAAGAATTAACTTACGATTGAGTCAGTTTGTGAAATTTGTTCCATGCCGCGTGCTTGTTCATTCTATTTGTAATATGAAATGTTCTTGTATGGAACAAAAAAATTAATAGATTACCAAGATTAAAGATTTTATGTTTGATACATATATAGTTTAATTAGTCAATTAAAAATCACTATACCCACAATTTCTTACCTAATTTTCTTGCTTGATCGTAAGATTTTAAGCGGCCACTTAATTTATAAACAGAAAGGTTGAATTACCTGAGGCTACTACATGCAATAATTTTCACCGAGACTTCAAATACTGTAAGATACAATGATAAAGTATTTGAAAAAATATATTTTTTTATCAACTACAACCTTTAAGAAGAAAAGATGGAAATAGTGAACATACCAAGCTATGGCATAATTTATTTTCACCAAAATATGCACTCTTAGGTTCGTGCTAATAACAGATTTCTCTCATAAAATCATATAACCATATAACAAAATAGCTTATTCTTGCTTAATACAATTAAGAGACGAAGTCAAATTTAAATAGAAATTGATACTTGTTAAATGATTTAAACTTATGATTGGCAACGAAAATTTCTCTAAAGGGATATGGAGAGAGTACAATAAAACAATATTTTGCAAAAATTGTTTCATAGATAAAATTAATTTTTTATTTAAAATAAAAAGAAAATAATATGCAAGCACTAACATTAGATTACAAAACATCATATAGGGTAAATTGGTTCTACTGTAAATGCTTGGATAAAATCTGAAGAATAAAAATCACAATTTCAATATGTCTAGTCAATTATGCATCAAACAATTAAACAATTAAATTAATTAAGTTTTTTTACACATGGCTGAAGATAATGCCTTGCAAAATACAAATTACTACGTATATAATCAGACATATTAAAGAATATTATAAATTAAAGTCATGTGGATTCTATTTTTCACTAACCTGTGTATGCAAAATTTGCTCGGGAGAGATAAACGCCATGACCATGTGATTCTCGATTTGTAATTCTTTTACATAGATTAAATCAATTATCAAATTACCGTATAAAAATTAAAAAGTTAGAGAAGTTTGAAAATTGGCTTAAAAGAGACTTAATATAATTGGGAATTGAGTGGCTATTTAATGCAATAAGTAGGTAATTAATGCATTAATGAATAAATAGGTAATTAATGCATTAATGTAATAAATAGGTTATTAATCTATCTAAAAACGAAAATTTCCAAAAAAGTATATAATAATGGGCCAATTAAAAAAAAGGGCTTATTAGAGAAAGATTTTCACACTAAAGCCAAGGAATAATTTTTTTAAAAATAAAGGGCCTATTTTTTTATTTTATTGATAATATGACATGTGTCTTTTTTTTTCATTATAAAATGACATCCCAACCCTTAAAATAAACTAAAAAATACCAATATGCATTAAAATATGGACTGCAATATGAACTTTGCAGTCCATATTTCACTGCAATGTGAACTTTGCAGTCAATATTTTTAGTGCAAAGTTCATATTGCAGTCCATATTTTACTGCAATGTGAACTTTGCAGTCCATATTTTTAGTGCAAAGTTCATATTGTAGTCTATATTTCACTGCAATATGAACTTTGCAGTCCAAATTTTTTGTGCAAATTTCATAAAAAGGGATAATTTAGGTAATACATTAACATGTTTTTATTAATTAAATAATATTTAAATTTATTCAAATACATTCATTTAAAATATAAAACAAAATAGGCTTCTTACACTAATTACCAATTAAAAATAGGCCCTTCATTCAAAAAAATATTATTCATTGGATTTTTAGTAAAAATCATTGTATAATAAGCCCTTCTACCTAATTGTAGCTATAATAAATAATCTAAAAAGAGAAAGACCAAATAAGCCGGAAACTTTTTTGAGGTTGTTTTGTTTTAATATATATATATATATTTTAATCCACTCTTTCTTTCAACGTGAGGCTGCCATGTGGCACCATCATTACTACTATAAATGATCCAAATAGAATTCTAACAATTACACGGCTGTTCATATCTAACAACTGTACATATATTTTTAAATTATGGTGTTTTAAATGTACTCACACAATTAATCTTCTCATTTTAATATGAGAATATTTGTTTTTCATCTTATTAAATTTTTAAAAAGTCTTGCACTTTATCCTAACAGTGGGTTGAGTTTATTGAAATAATATAAGAATAATAAAATTTCGCTGCTAAAAGTAAAAATATTAAATAATATTAATTTTTTCATTAATATAAAACATAATAAATAAAATCTACATTGTTCTTAATAAATTTTAATAAAATTTCATCTAAATAGTACCTCCAAGATAAAAAATGTTAATTGTCATAAATAAAGTTTTAGTAATTAAATAATATTTTATATAATCTTTTACTGTTCATTACTCTTAAATAGTTATTATTCATATTTCAAATTTATTTACAAATTTTATTTTTATCTTTATAAAATAAGTAAATAAAAGACTTAATTCGCTACACCAAAAACATTAAAAGATCAATTTGTTGTATGTAAATATATGTCATCTTTCGTGAAAGGGGGGAAAATGAATTGGAAAAATAAAATAGTTTTCATAAAAATAAATCATTTATTAAAATATTTTGTTACTTTCGATTTTTATAGTATTTAATTTTTTGGAGATTCAAGAAAACCATTTCCTTACAAAATATTAAAATGATAAAAAAAAATCTCACCAAACTATTTCCTTTTTCAATATTTTTTTATGAGTAATTTTAAGAATTTAAATATTGAAATAATAAAAGTACAATATACAATACATAATTTTATTTATTTATTTATGACATATTAGGTACATGTTAATACTGACTCTCTTTAACTTTAATATTTATTTATGCTCATATTACTTAACAATTTTTAATATTTATTTATGCCAACGAAAGGTCAAAAAACAACGAAATGGTGCAAGAGCAAGTAAAATATGATGTTATAAGATAAATTCCGTACCTTGTTCATTACCGTTTCAGAATGCAGCCTTGACTACCAGTATTCTCATTTTATGGAAACGACTCATCTAATTTAGTATTCACTAAGGCCTCGTTCACTTGCCACTTAATTTGCCACTTAAATCTGAAAACTTAAAATTTTCAGATTTAAGTGGTTGTAAAAGTTGTTCACTAACTAAAAAAATTAAGTGACCACTTAATTTTTACCACTTAAAACTTAAAATTTTCATCCAAAAAATTAAGTGGCAAAGTTGCCACTTAAATCTGAAACTTAATTTTAAAGAATAAAAAAAGACTACTTTACCCTCCAACATTTCTCAAAATTACACAAAATCAATCTCACCCTTCTATCAAATTACTTCAGCCCCAATTAGGTCACGCCCGTCTCCATCTCCCGCGCCGCTCGTCCGTCCACGCCTGCTCGTCCGTCCACGCCTGCTCGTCGCCGTCTCTCCATCTCCGGTGAGATCTCTCTCTCGCTCTCTCTTTAACACACACACACGCATGTTCTCTCTCCCTCGTCTACACGCACACACAGCAACGCACAGAGCAACGCATAGACGACACACACACAGAGAGCAATGCACAGACGACACACACACACAACAACAACGGGATATCCACACAGAACGATTGGTCAAAGAACGATTTCAACATTCTGGTGCGACAATTAGTAAGTATTTTCACGAGGTTTTGTGGGCAATGCTCCACTTTTCTCAAGAAATGATAGTCCCACCTAAGTTTGATGGTTCTATTGGAGAAATTCGATATCATCAACGCCTTAGGGAAGGACCATTCAAAGGAGCTGTAGGAGCGTTGGACGGCACATTAATAAATGCACATGTTCGACTTGATAAACAAGTTCCTTTTAGAGGAAGAGGAGGAAAAGAATGCTTTCAAAATGTCATGGCTATATGTGACTTTGACATGAAATTTACGTATGTAATGGCTGGATGGGAAGGGATTGTGCATGATTCACGTGTCTTAAACGAGACTTTACGTGATTCGAAAAACAAGTTTCCAATGCCTCCTGAAGGTGATGTTCACTATTAACTATTTTTAAGTATTATAGTTAATATTTATTATATGTCTTTGAGGTAAATTGTTTGTCATTAATAATTGTAGGGATGTATTATTTGTGTGATGCTGCATACACACACACGAGAGGTTTCATGTGCCCTTACAGAAGTACACGCTATTGGTTGCCCGATTTTCGACGTGGTGGCAATGCAATAGATAGAAAGGAGAAATTCAATCATGCACATGCCAAGTTAAGAAATGTGATTGAAAGATCATTTGGTGTTTTGAAGGCAAGATTTGCAATACTGCGTAAAATGCCTCCATATTCTTTTCGTACTCAAGTCCATATTGTAGTTGCATGTATGGCAATTCATAATTTTCTTCGTCGCGTTTCACTCAACGATGAGTTATTTCATGTATATGAAAATGAAGACGTAGAAGTACCTGAACAACTACTTATGGATGTTGAGCCAGCAGAAGCTCCACCAAGTTATCAACAAATATTCGGGACAGAGTCACAACAACAAATGATCGCTTTGCGGGACGAAATTGCAAATCATTTATTTAGTGAAAATTATAATTTGTAATTTTAATGTTTAATTCTGAAACTTTTAATTAACTTCTAAAACTATTATCCTATGGTTTGATGGTGTTGAAGAACAATGTTTAATTAACTTTAATATATTATTATGTCTTTATGGTTTAAGATTTTCTTCTTCTACTTTAAAGTTGCTCTATACTTGGTTCAATGATTGAAAGATAAGCTTCTCAATGTTTAAATAATTTTAATTTGATATAATATTATGTCTTTCTTATTTTCATTTACAATCATGTGTTCAAAATATAATAATAAGGGCAAAATGGTCATAATAAAAAAAATTCAGATTTCAGATGTGTTATATTAAAACAAACAACATTTTTTCAGATACATTTTTCAGACGTAAACAAACAACTTTTTCAGTTTTCAGTTTTCAGTTTTCAGTTTTCAGTTTCAGTTTTCAGTTTTCAGATTTCAGATTTCAGTTTTCAGTTTTTTTACTAAACGGCACCTAAGGGTCGGTTTGATATAAAAAATTAGAAAATAATTTAAAACGCTGCTCATTTTTATGAGATATTAGAAAAGCGACAAGTGCGCTATGTTTTCCTTATTTTCAATAGAAAATTTTTTTTACTACCACCCAAAGCGTTTTTTTCATAAGAAAATAAAACATTTTACCAAATCACTTGTCTCTTTGTTCAACTTTCTATAAAAATTAGTAGTGTTTTAATTATTTTTAACTTTTTTTTATCAAATGCAACATAAATGTTACATTCAAATTTAAAATGCTATATCATAATTACGAAATGCAACTGGCTAAATGATGATTTGTGGCAACTGAACCCACACCAAAAAAAAAAAAAGTAAGGGTGTGTTTGATTGGGAGTATTTTCCATGGAAAATACCCATTTTCCACTTGATTTGACAACTTAAGGTGTTTGATTGGCTTTTTTTTCTAGGCAATTCAATTGCCACTTTTGGCTCACACACTTACATTTTCCTTGTAAACAAGGAAAATATTTTCTTTGGGGGGGACTAGTTTTTATTTTCCAGGCAATTGCACGGTTTTCGAGACAATATTTTACCCATTTTTTACACTAAAAATGCTATAACTTAAACTACAAAATTCAAAATTTAATAAAAATTTTATATTTAAAATCTACTCATCAAGATCAATCAAACAAGATCCATCATGACTATAAAATTATGTAAAAAAAATACCCATAATTTTTTCTACATTAAAAATGCCACAATACAACCAATATTTTCCGGGTAGAAAATTAAGGCAATCAAACACATTTAATTACATTTTCCATGCAACTCAATTCTAGGCAATTCAATTACCTGGAACTTATTTTCTTTCCATGTAAATTTCATGCTTGCAATCAAACGCACCCTAAGGTTAAAAAGAAAAGAATATTACCCTCTTTAAGGCTTCCCACCTATGGGGTGCCTCCATCTGTCGCTCCAGCACCAATAGCAGTTGCGTTGGATTGACCGTTAGCTACATTAAAAAGTATTAATAAATATTGAAATTAGGACATACATTCCCAATAATCCTGTCCAACGGACAGAATAAGGTTGATAAAGTTAACCTTAGTTAAATTTTGTCAGAGTGTTCCAAGGTAATCAACCAAATGATTGTCAGTATTCTCAAGGACATGTAGTTTGGGTTTTCGTGTTGTATTTTCATCCTATCAACATATAAGTATTACAGTATTAATGTTAATTTAAACACAATCAGTTTAATTAATTTTATTATTTATATTAACTCGAACACGACCTATTTATTTTATAAATTACATGGCACGACCTGATTAGACTAACTCATTTAATAAACAAGTTGCATTAAACTTATAGTTTGACACGACATGATTAACCTATTTAAGATAATAATGACAATTAAGTCTCATATGAAAACAATTAACTTGTCTTATAATAGTTTTAAATTTGTAATAAGTAATAATAAATATCACCAAATAATAAAATTCAATATTTAATCATAATAATAGTAAACTAAAGTCAGAATCTATTTTTACAAATAGATGAAAAAGTCACTGTAATAAAATCAGAAATAAGGGGAGGTCAATTTAATTTCTGAGAAACAAGGAGGTTTCACTAAACCAAAGACTCGAGGGAGGTTACTAATTATCAAATTAAGTAATGGGCTATTTTTACCGTGCCCCCTATTCTTCATCCGAAATTTGACAACCCCTTGTTTTCATAAGGGTGAGACTATTTACAACCCCCATTTCTCTCTATAACACCCTTTATCTCATAAACACCCCTTAAATGTAATTTTTTTATCACTAACACCCCCCTATTTACTCTCCTGATGTGGAGAGAATATATGATATTTACTCTCCTGATGTGGGGAGAGTAAATGGAATAAATTCGGCTAAAGTGAAGAGACTGGATTTTAAACCCACTGACAAATTTTAAAGTTAAATTCTCCTCATGTGGGGAGAACATATGATATTTACTCTCCTGATGTGGGGAGAGTAAATGGAATAAATTCGGCTGAAGTGAGGAGACTGGCTTTTAAATCCACTGAAAATTTTTAAAGTTAAAACTCTCCTCATGTGGGGAGAACATATGATATTTACTCTCCTGATGTAAGGAGAGTAAATATGTTAATTGAGGGGGGTGTTTGTGAGATATAAGGGGGGTGCTTAAAAGTAGATCTATTCAAAATTAAGTGGGGGGTGTTATAGAGAGAAATGGTGGTTGTAAATAGTTTCACCCTTTCATAATCATTAGCTTTTAAACCCCTACATGCAGGGGAATGTGTAATAATTATGTAAAAATGGGAGGAATGTCTAACTATTACCAAAAAATAGGGGAATAAGTCTAATTTTTGCTTTTTAAAATAGGGGAATAATTGTTACCTTCACTCTCGTTCCATTCGACAATGTTCGTTACTCCTTTATTGGTCCCACATGAAAAAAGCCTAAAAATGTTGATTCCAAATTTTAAGCTTTCACAGGCAAAAACCATTGAAATGGTACAAAGGGTCTAGTGAATCACCTTTTACCATCGTCGGAATAAGTCATTCTTGTGCAAGAGAGTCCCGGGGCATCCAATGAAATCCTACATCCCAAATTGTCATATAACCATGCTTTTATCTCTCTATTTGTTGATGTTGAAAATAGAATCTGAGGCACTTAATAATAAATGTACATGAAATAACTAGATTAATTAATTGCATAAAGAAAGTAAAGGCAGTAAAATGAACAGTAATGCAACACTTACCGGCTTCATCAATCGATAATTAATACAGTATGCATTGATGGTTGTACATTATGGGAATGTATAACTCATTAATGCATCCGGTATCAGTGGTAGACAGAGAGAGGAAGGGGGGGGGGGGGGGTTCCCCTCAAGATATTTCAAACATTCATTAGTATTAGTTATATATATATATATAAATATAGTTGTTGGCACTCTTTAAATAAAATTATGCATTTTTTATTTTGTTATAAAAAAATTTATCTCTAAAAATTATTTTAGAGTGTTAATTTTTTTTTATGGAGTGTCAATATTTATACCCATTATTATTTATATTATAAATATATAATAAATTTAAGTGGCTATGGAAGATGATTATCTTGCAAATTACTTGATCGCATATATTGAGAAAGAAATTTCTAGATGCTTCAACTTTGATACAATCATAGATGAATTTCGTGGGATGAAGAATCGTCAAGCGCGACTGATGATGTCTAAGTTTAGAATAAATAACTTCTTAATTAAAAAATATTTTTTTGAAACTTCTTGTCATATTTTTTATGTTGTGTTTTAACCCCCCATGTATTCCAAATCCTGGATCCGCCACTGTCCGGTATGATTATCCAATTGATAAAAGTAGTAAGAATATTTTTTTCCTAAAATGAATCATGTGAGGTCCTGACATGAAGTCCGTCTGTCACATGAGAGTATATAAAATAAACTTGAAGAGGACTATAGAAAGAAAAAAACTAAACTTCAAAAATGAACTAAGCCTATACAACAAAGTTCGCTACCCGAAAAGAGCAAAATTGCCAAAATACAAGGCCAGAAAGCAAAACACAAGTAAAAAAGGCCGAATACAAGGCCTGAAAGAAAAAAAGCAACCGACATCGGAATGCATCAACATGAAGGAGCTAAAAATCATTAAGACTTTCTGTGCTTTTTAAGAGATTTGTTCTTGTCTCAGGCAAGTTTTCTTTTTTGTTCCGTGAATGCGAGGAGTGAGGGTTAAGAGGATCCCCATCTTCATCTTCTATACAATCTTCCCAAGTGTAGAAATGATCTTTGAGTTGCTCATAGTGGAAAGCCAAAGCTTTGGAGAAAAATCATTAGAGAAAATTAATTCTATTAATTTATCATTAGAAAAATTAAGAGAACAATTGTGCTCCTGTGGTGCCAGAAGAAAGAAGCTGGTCAAGGTTAGATGACCCCTAGTCCAAAAGAGGAATAATGGGTTGCAAGGGAAGTTCATTAATGAATTGATTTAAAATTAAAATGGAAGTCTCAACATAAAGAGGCCCATTGTCCAAAGAAATAGCGGGTTACTGTGCAGAGAGGGGTGGGGTTCATGATAATTGGACCTTTGATTAAGAGGTTTTAGGCTCACAAAAAGGGGAGGGGGTTAGCCATGTCAGCCAAGGGGTAAAAAATTGGCCTGGCAGGAGGAGGTTGGTATTTGCACTCCTCAATTTTTTTATTTATTTTTTGTGTGTGGTTAACACCCTTTAAATATGACCAAGTTCAAAATTAAAATCAATATTGAACATAAATCAAATTGAATTGACGTTGAATCCAAAGTGATATCAAAATTTATCTATCAAAATCTAAAATTAAAATATAATTAATAAAACAAATAAAGTCTAGTGAACTCCTCGAGGTTAATGAAATTGTTGCAGTTGTTGCTGATCTCGTGCATCGTGATTTGAGATCCAGCGAAGAAGGGAGAAGAACGTAGTATATCCACAATCTTATTCTTTATATATATATATATATAGTATATCCACGTATGATAGAATTAAATTTTAATCTTACAAAAATTAAATCAAATTGTGGCGAATCTTGCTTATATAATTAAATTAATTCAAGAGGTGCTTCAACCAAGAACAGAAGAAGAAAAACTTCGATTGTTGCAACTCCGATGAGAAGAATTCTGTATCACTCGGAGTTCTAGACCTATGAAAGAATAGGGTTTTGTAATTAATTTTTTAATTTTTAAAAATTTAAGTGGATTATAAAATAAATTAGCACTATTTTTTTAATGTATAAAAATTAGGGTTAGTGGGTTGAATTTTACGCTATTTTTTATTTTAAGATTAACATAGTTTTGATTTTTGGTGAGATGAGAAACCGATTATGTAGATGCATTTAAGAACACCCTTTATAATTTAAAATTTACATTTGCTTTACAAATCCTACCAATGCCCATTGCAACTTTTGATTAAGAAAGAAACTAGCAAAGTACATGTTCACACACACGTGTATATATATACAGAAATTTATGGGCGGACAACAGGAAATTTGCTCAAGGTCCCACAAATCTCAGCGTCGGCCCTGTAATTGTAAGTCTTCCAATACTTGTGCAGTGTTGACTATTTTGATGATGAAGTTGTTAACAACTCTATCATCGAACAAATGTATATACTCGGTGTCGCTTTTGTTGTTGAACATCTGGTCTTCATCCTCCATAATCAACCTTTTTGGATCCTCATCCTTGTTGGCTAACCCGCTGCACGCCTCCACTATATCAAAGCCATAACTACGCCCTTGCATTTTGTCAACTGAAAAACCTCTCATATATGGTGTTCTGCGGAGAAGCTGAAGTTGGCACATCTTGACCACAATAGATGCCGATGGGGCTATTTCAAAGACAACCTCTATTCCTGCAATTTCATACAAACAATAATGGTGTGGAATTCGGCTCACCAAATAGTATTTTCCACAGTAATGTGATTCGAAATGAGAAAAACAAACTTTCTGTTGACAGCAACTTGCTTTATCAGGATCAAATACCCAAGAAACACGTGTTGATACAAACCCATCTTTCTTGGCCTCATAAACAGCAAGAATCTTCAACTCAAAAAAATCCTTCTTATTTCTTGGAATATCAAATAAAATAGAACACTTTCTTCTTGGACCTGGAAGGCCAACATGCTCAGTGCGTACCTGTTACGTAAACAACAGCATATGTTAATTTATGTATGTTTGTGTATGTGAGAGAGAGAGAGGGAGAGAGAGAGAGAGAGAGAGAGGGAGAGACCAAACCAACCTGAGATAGATTATCTATGCAATTCCTAACCAAAACACTGTGAGGATAAATTATAAGTCTTTTCACAGAGTTCAACTTCAGCATGTCATGACTCGCAATGAAGCTACATTCTCGAAGATTGAAGAGTATAGATTTTTTACTATTTGATAAATCAGGTAGTCTTTCCATTGTTATACATCCATCTATACTCACAACCTTAATATTTGGAGGCAGCTTTGGGAGTGATTTAAGATTCCGACAGCAATCTACGACAAGCTGTTCTAGCTTGGATAGTAGATGAAGGCTGTCCGGTAGGAAACAAAAAATATTTGCACCAAAATCCAATATTCTCAATGAGGACAAATTGCTAATTTCCATTGGAATATCTCCATCTGATATATTGCAGTCTCTTGCACTCAACTCTGTTAAAGACTGGAAAGAAGAAATAGAACTTGGCAGAAATCTCGTTGAACCGGGACTTCTACTCAGTGGCAACCATGAAAGAAAGAATGAAAACCAAGAGTTGTTTATTGACTCCCTTTGCTTACACCCATCAACGTATAAGCTTGTAAGGTTCTTGAGAAGTCCCATATTTTCAGGTAACTTGTCTAGGTTGGAGCAACCTGTAAGATTTAGGTATCCAAGTGATTTTAGCATACAAATGCTATCCGGAAGATTTCTGAGCTCCTTGCAACCTTTTAAATTCAAGTGAGCTAGCCTAACCAAAACTCCAATTGATGGATGAACCTCGAGTAAACTTGTACATTCTTCAAGCAATAATGTCTCCAACATTGGTACTCCGTTGAAGTCCACGGTACCCTTTAGGAAGCTTGAATGACTGAGGTTTAATATCTTCAAGCTTTTAAGAAACTGTTCAACCAAGAAAAAAATAAAAAATATATATGAATTAGGGTCTTATGTGTGTGTGTGTGTTTGCATTTTGCTAGGCCTCCTAATCTAAGGCGAAAAACAAAAGGTTACGGACCGTCATACCTTGCTACCTTTCCATATTGTACTGAGTTTACTGTACTGCATATCTAGTACAACGAGCTTTTCCATATGAAAAATAGAATCTAAACATTTCAAAGGAAAGTGTTGCCAGCAAATCCACCTTAATTGATTCGACAAATGTTCAAGGCTTCCAGTGACATGTACATTGTTCATCTTAAGCAATCGTAAATTCTTAATCCTTGCAAATGATGCAGAGCTAATTTTTGTTTCCTTTGGGGTTGAAAGTACTAGGCTGATACCTTCAATTGCTTCCGTTCCCTAACAAAAACAAGAAAACCGTTTATACCAAGTAATTTCAACATATGCATGAGGCATGCGTGCGTGTAGGGGTGTGAATGCTGCGTTGTGTATGTGAGAGAGAGAGACTTAAAACTTTATGAATTAGTGAAAAGAGAAATAGTATTTGCTTTTAACCATATCATTCAGTAGGACATAATCTACGTCCTCATGAAACCACAATCGGCTGCGCATTCCAGGTGTTTGAGGAGATTCTTGATGAACAATTTCCCTCCCCATATCCCGAACCAAATTGTGCATAATCAACTTATTATTCATACCCTCGACTTTTAGTAAACACCTCTCTTTCAACACATTGATTCCAAATTCCGAGTAGAAACCACAATCGTTCAATATAATTCTCGCCAAGTTGTTCGCCATTCCGATGAAAAAACACGCAATATGAAGAAAGATCTGCTTTACATCATCATCCAATCCATCAAAACTTATCTTGAGTTGCTTTTGAATCTGATTGTCTGGAATTTTTTGTAGTCTTTTAAACGCACTTTCCCACTGTTCTCTAGGTCTTCCAAACAAATGACCACCGAAAACCTCAAGAGCTAACGGAAGGCCCCCAAAATAAGCTATTATGCCTTTAGAAAGCTCCAAATAATCATCCGGCGAAGTGGTGGTTTTGAAGGCATGCAAATTGAAGAGCTCCAAAGACTCCTTGTCATTCAATTTATCAACCTCGTACCTCCCATGCACTTTAGCCTGACGCATCAAGTGCTCGTCTCTTGTTGTTATAATGATTCTACTTTTAGGACCGAACCAGTCATTTTGTCCTGCTAATTTTTTTAGTTGGCTCAAATCGTCCACGTCATCAAGGACAATTAGAACCCTTTTAGAGCAAAGTCTTTCTTTCATCAAAACCATTCCCATATCAACATTGGTAACCTTGAAATTCTTTTCCTTTAGTGTTTCAGAAAGAATTTGCTCTTGGATATGAACGAGGCCATTGGGTTGTTTTGAAACTTCTCTAACATTTGCAATAAAACAGCACCCTTCAAAGAGTAGATAACTTCGATTATAGACAGCTTTGGCTATTGTTGATTTTCCAATTCCACCCATACCATAAATCCCAACAATGCGAATACTATCAGATTCAAAGTTTAGTAAAGAATTTACGGTTGCAACACGAGAATCTATACCAACTAGATGCATAGCAACACTCATGTATGTCTGGTTTACTTCACCCCGAACCTGCTCAACAATCTTCTTGATAAACTTCGATTCATGCCTGCAAATTTTAATTCAAACATATATAAACTAGAACATGGTCACGTATACGTAATACACGCAATATTTTTTTTTCCTGGTAATTCTTGGTAGTTAATTTGGTTGTAAATCTTATTGAGACAATGTAATAATGTTTGATTAAGTGGTTAGGTTGCACTTCGCTTGGTGTTTCCAATTTTGACATTGCTTTTGTTTCTGAATAATAAAAAATAACATATGGAGAGGCTTGATCCCATGACGTATTGGTCGAAAAGTAAAGAAATTAATTACCTTTTCAAAAAAAAATACTTTTAAATTTGGTATTAGTGTGCATAAGAAAGAGAACGTGAAAACGCACCTCATGTGCCATGTGCTTTTAAAAGCCTGATTAGTATAGATGCAAGCTAAACACTAAGTGGGATATTAATGTAAAAGAGTAAGTAAAATTTTCTATAAACAGGGAAATGAAATTTTAATTGGTTTACCCATTTGCAACATTTTGCAAAATAGAGCAGCTCTCCATTTCTTTATCTCACAACCAAATCCTTCTTCCTTTTCTTCTTCATATCCTGCAAAAGCTTTTTCAAAACTCCCTGTTCGTTTACGTTTCTTTATCTCGCAACCATCTCCCAAAGCTTTTTCAAAACTCCCTATTTGTTTACGATTCTTTATCTCACAACCATATCCTTCTTCCTTTTCTTGTTCATATCTTGCAAAAGCTTTTTCAAAATTCCCGGTTTGTTTACGAACGTGAGATGGAGCAATGTCGTAGAATACCGGAAGAACCAATTGCCCTCTCGTGTTCTTACATTCGAGTACCTTAACCAGCTCGTTGAGGCACCATCTAGAAGAGGCATAGTTTTTGGAGAAAACGATAATGGAAATCCTCGATTCCTCAATTGCTTTCATCAATTGAAAGGGAATATGTTTCCCTCTTGGGAGTTGATCGTCGTCTCTGAAGGTGCGAATTCCAGCACGAGTCAAGGCGTCGTAGAGATGATCTGTGAAGTTTCTCCGAGTGTCTTCTCCTCTAAAACTCAAGAACACATCATAATTCCATGTACATGGGGGTGCTAAATATGAAGAAGAGTAGTTGCTTTGGGTGCTGCTTGTTGCCATGGTGAATATTATTGAAACCGAGAAAAGGGTTGAATTGGGATCAAATAAAGAAGGGGAGGAGGAGAAGATTTTAGTTGGTGAGAGTTGACTTTTTTGAGAAGAAATTTCAAGAAGGTTATATAAATCTAGAATTGAGGAACAAGGTTTTTGCAACTAAGGAATTCAATTCCAAATTAATCAGAACTACATAAATGAACATTGGCAAATGAACCTCCAAGCTCTGAATGTGAATTCAACAAGTCAACAAACTCGAATCAACTTGTACAAAGTAGAAGGCCATTCACTTCAAACACCTGAATGAAATCAACAAATCAGAACACCAAATCTCGATTTGAATATTTTGAATGTCAGAGTAAACAAGTAAAAAGTTCAGAGATATAGATTGGAACCGAGAAAAAGCAGCAAAGTAAATATATAGTAGAATCATAGAATTTTCGTATAATAAAAATGATAATTGAGATTGAAGATATTAACCGAAAAGAACAGAGAGAGTTAACGGCTGAACCAGCTAGGGCATAGTTTGCTGCTGCCTTTAGATCATACTTGTGCTCTCAACAATTCTTCAATTGCCACTTTTGTCTCAATCGAAAAGACAGCCAAAACAAGCGCTCCCTCTCTCTCTCACTCTCTCTCCCTAAAATGGGCGATGAGAGAGATTTTGGGGTTTTCAATGCATAGGGAGGGAGCTAGTTGTGCGAGTTGCTGCCCCGTAGCCTGATTTTATGCATTAATTTTTTTTTATTTTATTTTAGCTGTAAACTGCAAGTAAGAGGGGGGATGGTGAGACATATATATACACGCTAGGTGTAGCCCGTGCCAAAGGCACTGTGGTTCAACACAGCCTCAAAAAAATCAATTTCTACCATAAGCAGTTGTAGCCAAGGTCAGTCAATTTCCTGAATAGGAATTAATCCCAATGCATGTGTAGTGATAATTCGTGGCAAAGACCCAAAAAAATTCCGTAACCATATATGTTGTACGTGGGCAAAAGTAAAAAAAACAAAAAAAAGTTCCATTAATACTCAACTAATCACCACTTTGAGATGCCGTCTCTCTCAAATTCATAACTTCAGTTCACCACTTTAACACTCGTACCTACGAAACAAAGGTCACAATCACAATCAAGCTTCTTCACAGCTGCATTAGTTAGATACCAAAACAAATAATTAAACCCAAGTAGATATCGTGCTAACATGAGAAGAAAAAAAAGTAGGCTATTTCCTGCCTTCATTTGATTTCTTTAGTTTTCAAAGGTTTAAGGTTTAGTAAATGCAACATACAAATAGATAGCATAATCTCCAAAAAGTAGGTTAATCCTGTTGCGTTGCGTTATTTATTTAACACAACCTATTTATTAAATGGGTTAGGCGGGTTGTATTGTGTAACATGTTTACTAAACAGATCTTTTTCGAGTTAAGATTACACAGTTAATTAATCAGATCGTGTTTGGGTTTGGGTTTTTTGCTCTAATTTCTTTGTGGGTTTCGAAAGTCATACCCACGGGAAAAACCAAAAAATCCATTTATTCAAAAATCCTAAAAACAACCTAAATATCATGATTTTGAAAAGGTAAATGAAACCTCAGATTTCAAACACAAACAAATGCAAGAAATACCAAGGAAAAAAAAAGATAGAAGAAAGCTCAAAATAAACCCTCAAATTTGAAAATTATTGAAAGAAGTAAAAGGAGGAGAATAAGAAGAAACAAATACCTGTGTTGAAGGTAGCCTGTGGCTGCAGCATTCTCTGCAATCAGCAATTGTGTAGTCCCACCCTTTTGTGCAAATTCAAAGATAAAGAACACGCCAAATTGTCAAATTAATTAAAATTAAAAGAATTTGAAAGAAAATTAAAGATCTGAGAAAGTTGGTTTTTGAGCAATGATCTCAAAAAAATGTAAGGGATACCTTACATGATTAATAAATCGGGTGGTGTTCCGGGTGACACAATTACTCTATTATTGTGTCTCAATCCGACCCGAACATCACATGCAAGCACGAATTTGACACACCTACCCCAGATAGACCTTACTCGAATATTACAGTTAATTTCCTGCCTTCATTTGTTTTCTTTAGTTTTCAAAGGTTTAACACTTACTGAATGCCACAGAGAAATAGATAGCATAATCTCCCAAAAGTAGATTAATTGTGTTATGTCGCATTACTTGTTTAATACAACCTGTTTATTAAACGGGACAAGCGGGTTGTGTCGTGTAACTTGTTTACTTAACAGGTCCTTTCTGAGTTAAGATAAATGGTACAATTAATTAACTCCAAAAATAAAGAGTGCCATGATTTCTCAATTAAATAGTAACATAAGCGATATGGGCATTTCTTTTAGAGCTGACGAAGTTCTACTTTTTACTAATAAGTTGCTTAAAATCCCTAATTCTGAAAAAATTGATTCTAAAAACACAAACTTCATATTGAAAGGATAAACAGAAAAGCCCTAAAATAAATTAGAAAGAAGAATAGATGGACGAGAGATGGGGTCCGACGTACCAGAGAGAGACGGGTTCCGACGGAGTAGTGTGTGCTAGTCACCGATCAGTCAACGGAGGAGTGTGTGCACGCACGACGATGTCGTCATGAAAGCAAAAGCAGTTTGATGTGAGCGAAAGATATATATATATATAGAGAGAGAGAGAGTGACATATAGAGAGAGAAGGGATAAATACCTATTGAAGGTCGAGGTCCGGCAGCGACGATAGCTTCTCGACGGGAGAGGAAGAGAATGTGTTTGTGAGAGTGAGAGTGAGAGTGAAGGGGTATACTGAGAAAAGTCCAGTGAGAGTATATATTGAAAGGGTAAAGTAGTAGGTAATTAATCCTAACCATTCATCTCTCATCGATTAATAGTCATATATTTTTTATTTTATTTTTATAAGAGGGACACCTTTTTTGATTCAAATACCTTCTTTCCTTAAATATATACATATAATAAATATTGTTGGTGTCAAATGGCACGATAATATTAAAAATATAAGTAATTAAAAAATAGTAAGATTAAAAAAAGAAAATACAGAATCTAGACATAGTATAATTTAAAATATACTTTAAGAAAATTAAATATTTATTTCATTGTGCTATTCAACGCAAGCAATAGTTAGAACACTATTAAACAATCAAAGGTTAACAAAACACATACGGAGAAAAATATATAGAAAACCCCACAAACAAAGAGGAAGAGAGAGATTAGATAGTTGACATTTTGCAATGGATATACGTGCACACGGCAACCTTAATCAATAAATAATATCAAATGCTTATATTTTTTTTGTTAAGTAGGTCATTATTTTGTAAAGGATTAAAAAAATTAATCTAGACATTTGTGTTACTCTCTTTTAAAATTTCAGATTCATTTTTAAAATTTCAAAACCATTTTTCAATATTCAAATTTATAATTTAAAATATTCAAAACCATTCAAATTTATGTGGCTACTAGTGAGTGTGGTCTAAAATATAAAAAAAGATTAATTAAAATGCGTGAAAGTTGAGTCAAACACCGCCTAATATAAACTTACAAAAAAAAACACCTTAACAAATAAAAATTTATTTATTTAATTTTTGTGTACAGAGAATTAGTGCCCTTGAATTTGCAATGTTCCTTGAATTCCTGCATGATTGCGAATGGCCCTTAAATGTTTTCAATATTGATTCAGAAAATATTATATATGTTTGATCAGGTTTGTTCTTTAGCAACCTAAAGCTTTCCTCTTTGTTAGTTGGTATTAGCATATATTTTTTTTCTTTTCGAAATTTCTTGCATTTAGTACGTGTCTTAAATTTACTGTAAACCTGCAATCCAATATTGAATCTTTGATCAGCATTCGGTTGCATAATGGTGGTATTATGGGTGTACTGCGTATTTGCAGGGAGTTTGCACATTTTTCCACGGATCGGAGGATTTCACTGTAGAGAGTTAAAGAAATCAACATCATAAGTTATAAATTAGATTGTTCATATTTTGATTGATGGTTTGTTTTTAAATGAGTTCTTACCAAAGGCAGACACTGCTTTAGAGAGCGGTACAATTTTAAATTAATGGTTTGAATTTATGACTCTATTTTAGAGAAGCCGGGTTTGTCGTGCAACTGCTATGACACATTTTATGCTATAACAGTTTTGTCATCTTGTTTTCAACTCCCTATGTGTGTTCACTTTTGTAGTAGTTATTAAATTATTTGACAAATTACAGTAAACCCTTTGTGGATTTATTTTTTTTTGTTTTTTGGGTTTATGGATCACACGGCATTAAATACTCACATAACCCTCTATCGCTTGAGAAATGATAAACGAACAAAATACACTTTAAAAATTTGACCTAAACACACTTGACAATAATGTGTTAATCTTTAATCCACCGTTAATTATGAATCAAAACAACATAAATGTGTTTTTCCCTATCAATATCTTTTCGTCTTCTCTTGCATACTTACCCCAAATATTCCTTAAGATATTACAAAGTTTGAAATTACTCTATATTATTGCAATTTGTACATGTCTAATTTAATTAACTATTAAGTTAAACTTTATTAACCGTAAAATTTTGAAAATCAATTAAA
This sequence comes from Lonicera japonica, assembly GCA_021464415.1. Lineage (NCBI taxonomy): Eukaryota > Viridiplantae > Streptophyta > Magnoliopsida > Dipsacales > Caprifoliaceae > Lonicera > Lonicera japonica. The sequence continues at coordinate 40,425,398 of CM038465.1, read as the reverse complement.
TTTGTTGTACTTTCTTTTGTTCAAAAATTGTTGATTGTATGAACATTATTTCCTAAAAAGTGATGATGTTATTTGTACTTATTTAATATACTTTTTACATAATCTTATAATTTTTATAGCATTTTTTTTAATACTAGTAAGAAAATAAACGCGTTTGCTTGCAATAATCTTAATACTAAGTGCAATTTAATTTATGAAGAGGAGAACTTAAATTTGATATAAATAAGTTTTTGAAAATTATTTATATTTTGACTGTTTATAGTGGTCTGTATGATATTAAATAGTTGTGATTGCAATGAATTGTGGTTATAAGTATATGTTTCAATAACTACATATAAAAAATAATAGAGAATAATTTACTTGCAACATTGTTTCTCAAATAAAGGGGTGTTTGTTGTTACCATTCTACCACCAAGGTATTGCCCTCTCTGTTGGAGTTGCACACCTTTAGGCTTCAACTTGTTAAAAGTTAATGCTTTATTAAATATTGTAATATTCTGTTTTTATTTAAATTATGTCTATGTTTAGTTATTTGTTTTTGTAGCTTCTCTAGGAAGCCTTATTTTGTATCTTCTCTTAGAAGACTTGTCTAGGGACATATGTATCTAGTGTGTTCCTTTCGTGTATGAACGAAAGCTAAGAAAAATCAATCTCTAGAGAGAGAAAAACAGTGGGTGTCTCAAGTATACAATGAGTCCCTCTTTTATGTGTTGATTTCGTGTGTTAATCTTGCATCTATATTGTTACTTCTGAGTAATTGCAGCACTGCTGAATCTACAGCAGTAGAGACTCTATTTTTATCCAACAGAATTGGTATCAGAGCTTAAGGTTTGATCATCCAGAGTTGCTGTGTGAAAGTGCTGCGAGAAAACAAGTCTTGGCGGCGTAGATTGTGATGGCAAACGCAAGTACTTCAGGCATGAACGTTCAGCAGCCCACCATTCCAATTTTTTATGGTGAAATGTACAAGTTCTGGAAGGTAAAGATGAGAACCTTATTTATTTCACAAGAAGTTTGGGATTTGGTTGAAAATGGGTATGCAGAACTAGAAGAAGGAACTGTTTTATCTAATGCTCAACAAGAAAAGTTAAAGGAGAAACAAAGAAAGGATGCAAAGGCCCTCTACTTTATTCAACAAGGAATTTCAAATGCAATTTTTCCAAGGATTATTCAAGCAAAAAAGGCAAAGGAAGCTTGGGATATTCTTCAAGAAGAATTCGAAGGAGATGCAAAGGTAAGAACAGTCAAACTCCAAACCCTTAGAAGAGAGTATGACAACACAAAAATGAAAGAATCTGAATCCTTGAATGCGTACTCCTCTAGATTGACTGATATTGTAAACCAAATGAAAACCCTTGGTGAAAATATGCCAAATCAGAAAGTTGTTGAAAAAATTCTAATTAGTTTGCCCGAAAAGTTCGATCCCATTGTTACCGCTATTGAGCAATCTAAGGATATTACCAAAATGAGTGTTCAAGAGCTATTAGGTTCACTAAAAATACATGAGCAAAGATTGATTAGGCACAACGAAAAGTCCATGGAAAGTGCTTTTCAATCTAAACTAAATGTTGGCCCTACTCAAAATAAACCTTTTAGCTTTGAACAAAACAGAGGAGAATCATCTAGAGGTGGAAGACAACAAAGAGGAAATGGTCGAGGAAGATTTGGGAATGCAAGAGGAAGAGGAAGAAACAATTTCGAACAAAGGCAAACAGCCCCGCCTTCACAACAAAGGTGTAATATCTGCAATAGAGGTAGTCATGCTACAAAAGATTGTTGGTTCAAGGGAAAACCTCAATGTCACAATTGTCACAAGTTTAGGCACGTGAAGAAGGAGTGTCGAGTTAATTACGACCAACAAGCAAACTTTATTGATGAAAAGAAGGGTGAAGAAAATATGTTTTATGCTTGTCAAGCGGCGTCGGAACAACGAAGTGATGTGTGGTATCTTGATAGTGGTTGTAGCAATCACATGACCGGCAATGAGCGTATTTTTGTGAATGTCGATTCGTTCACTACTTCTCAAGTGAGAATGGGAAATGGTGCTTTAGTTCAAGCAAAAGGAAAAGGGACAATTGCTATCCAAACCAAGAAAGGAACTAAGTACATTCAAGATGTGTTACTAGTTCCGGACTTGGAGCAAAATTTGTTAAGTGTTGGGCAACTTGTAGAACATGGGTACAAAGTGCAATTCCAAGACAACTCTTACAAGATTTTTGACAAGAATGGAGAAAGCCAAGTGATTGCCAATATTAAGATGGAGAAAAACAGAAACTTTCCTCTCATTTTTAAATATGGGAGTGAAGTAGCATTGAAGATTGAAGTTGATGACCCGTCGTGGCTTTGGCATAGAAGATATGGGCACTTGAATTTTCAAAGTTTGAGAAGTTTACAACATAAAGAGATGGTACATGGGCTGCCAAAAATTGAAGAGAAGAAAGATGTGTGTGAAGGGTGTGTTCTAGGCAAACAACACAAAGAATCTTTTCCAACCGAGAAGGCATGGAGAGCTAAAGCCCCACTTGAGCTTGTTCATACCGACGTGTGTGGACCAATGGCAAATCCTTCACATGGAGGAAACAAGTACTTCATTATCTTCATTGATGATTACTCAAGGATGACGTGGGTCTATTTCATGAGACAAAAATCTGAAGCATTTTCAATCTTCAAGAAGTGGAAAAATCTAGTTGAACGTCAAAGTGGAAAACTAGTGAAGAAGTTGAGAAGTGATCGAGGAGGTGAGTATAATTCAAATGAATTTGAAAACTTTTGTGAAAATATTGGCTTGGAAAGGCAGCTTACAGTTGGTTACACTCCTCAACAAAATGGAGTGGCGGAAAGAAAGAATAGAACCATCGAGGAAATGGCAAAGTCGATGCTTCATGAGAAGGGGCTGCCAAAGAATTTTTGGGTCGAGGCGGTATACACAGCAGTCTACTTGATTAATAGAAGTCCGACAAAGGCGGTGAATGATAAAACTCCATTTGAAGCTTGGAGCGGGAGAAAGCCAATAGTGAAGCACTTGAAAGTATTTGGTTGCATTTGCTATGCTCAAGTCCCCAAAGAAAGAAGACATAAGTTGGATGAAGTTAGTGAAAAATGTATTTTTGTTGGGTATAGTTCGCAATCAAAAGGCTATCGGTTGTATAGCTTGGAAAGGAACAAGTTGATTATCTCAAGAGATGTTATTTTCAATGAAAAGGCAGCGTGGGATTGGCAAAGTAAAAGTGTTCCAGAACAGCCCGCTATTGTTGAAGATGATTTGAGTAGTTCTTCAAATGAAGATGAAAATGTTGAAGATCCACCATCAAGTCCAAGCACCCCATCAAGCTCGAATTTATCATCCCCAAGTTCAACTCCAAGAAAAATAAGAAGCATTAATGATGTTTATGCAAGTTGCAATTTTTGCATGATAGAACCCGGAAGTTTTGAAGAAGCCATCAAAGAAGAAGCATGGAAGAAAGCAATGGAGGAAGAAATTAATGTGATTGAGAAGAACAAGACATGGGAATTGGTTAATAAGCCAAGCAACAAAGAAGTGATAGGGGTGAAATGGATATACAAAGTAAAGCAAAATCTGGATGGAACAATCAATAGAAACAAAGCAAGGCTTGTAGCAAAAGGGTATTCATAACAACCCGATGTTGATTTTCATGAAACATTTGCACCCGTGGCTAGGCTTGACACCATTAGAGCTCTAATATCATTGGCATCTCAAAAAGGTTGGTACCTATATCAACTTGACGTCAAATCAGTGTTCTTGAACGGAGTTTTAGATGAAGAGATTTATGTTGAGCAACCACAAGGTTTTGTAAAGAAACATGGGGAATACAAGGTATACAAATTGAAGAAAGCTTTGTATGGGTTAAAGCAAGCACCTCGAGCATGGTATAGCCAAATTGATGCTTACTTCAACGAGCAATGATTCAAAAAAAGCCCAAGTGAGCCAACATTGTACATCAAGACTCAAGGTACGAATGATTTTCTAATTATTTCCTTATATGTTGATGATTTGATATTTACTGGAAATAATGAGAAAATGATTCTTGAATTTAAGAAGGAAATCATGAGAAAGTATGAAATGAGTGATTTGGGGTTGCTACATCATTTTTTGGGTATTGAAATTATTCAAGATGGAAATGGAGTCTTCATTTGTCAAAAGAAGTATTGTGAAAGCATTCTTAAGAAATTTAGAATGCATGGATGCAAATCGGTTGCAACGCCTTTGGTGGTGAATGAAAAATTGATGAAAGAAGATGGAAGTGGAGAAGTTAATGCCACTTTGTATAGATGTTTAGTTGGAAATTTATTGTATCTCACGGCTACAAGGCCGGATATCATGTATGCTTCTAGTTTGTTGTCCCGATTTATGCACAAACCAAGTCAAGTTCACTTTGGAGCAGCAAAAAGAGTTTTGAGATATCTTCAAGGGCCTCTCAACTTTGGCATAATGTTTGAGAGAAACAAAGAGATGAAATTATTTGGATTTTGTGATAGTGATTGGGGTGGATGTGTTGATGACTCGAAAAGTACTTCGGGTTATGCTTTCTCTTTAGGCTCCGGAATATTTTCATGGGCATCTAAGAAGCAAGCAACAGTGGCGTTATCATCTGCAGAAGCTGAATATATTGCAGCTGCGTTTGCTACCTCTCATGTTATTTGGCTAAGGAGAATTTTGGGTGATATTGGTGGAAAGCAAAATGAAGCTACCACTCTCTTTTGTGACAACAAATCAGCCATTGCAATGTCCAAAAATGCAGTCTATCATGGCCGAACAAAGCATATCAACATCAAGCATAATTTCATAAAGGAAGCGGTTGAAGATGGAGAAGTGCTACTCAAGTATTGCAGAACTGAAGAGCAAGTCGCTGACATTTTTACAAAGGCACTTCCGAAAGAAAAGTTTGTCTACTTCAGAGAACTAATGGGAGTTCAAGAACAAAGCATTAAGGGGGAGTGTTAAAAGTTAATGCTTTATTAAATATTGTAATATTCTGTTTTTATTTAAATTATGTCTATGTTTAGTTATTTGTTTTTGTAGCTTCTCTAGGAAGCCTTATTTTGTATCTTCTCTTAAAAGACTTGTCTAGGGACATATGTATCTAGTGTGTTCCTTTCGTGTATGAACGAAAGCTAAGAAAAATCAATCTCTAGAGAGAGAAAAACAGTGGGTGTCTCAAGTATACAATGAGTCCCTCTTTTATGTGTTGATTTCGTGTGTTAATCTTGCATCTATATTGTTACTTCTGAGTAATTGCAGCACTGCTGAATCTACATCAGTAGAGACTCTATTTTTATCCAACACAACTAAGAGATCTCTTAAAAATTTTAATAGGCTCAAATAAATGCTGAAAATAAAATACACACACTCCTATAAAATATTAATTTGATTACACTCAATGGTCAATTTTATAAATTACTGCTAATTATTTTGGAATTTGTTAAAACTACTTTTTGTTATTTGAAAATTTACTTTGACTTCAGAAATCCTACCTATGCCAATTGCAAATTTTGATTAAGAAAAGAACAAGCTAAGTATATGTATTCACGTACATTTGTAAATATATATATATATATATACTAGTCATAGGGTACGTGCATTGCAAGTGGCTAGATGATGAATGTTAAACGCATAAATTAAATTAATGAAATTATATATAGGTTACAAAACAATTGTGCAAAGTAAATTGTGTTTAAAAAGATTTAAACTACTTGAATTAGAAAAAATTCTAGAGGAATATATACTATGACTTGAATGAAAAATTGATGGTACATAATGAAAATTGTGCATAAAGCTGTGTAAATATTATATTTTGCATCAAGAATATTGACACTTCTTGTTTTCATTATATTAACACCCCCCCCCCTAGAATTTATCATGTTAGCATATAAATTTAGTTATAAAAATAATGTTGTTAGACTTCTTTTAAATAAAGCAAATAATGTATTGGGTCTTTCTATATTATGTTTTACACGTAACATGTTTCTCCATATGAGTCCAAAACCGCTTCAACAAACAAAGTTACCATCTAGTTCTTGGGATATTAGAAATGTTGTTTGTTTTTAAAGTTAAATTTTGCATACCGTGGATGCATAAGAAAAATTTTGGTGTGGGAATTATAATAAAAAAAATAAAAAAAGAACCAATTGTTCCTCAAAGAATATGAAAAAATCTATGGTATTTATACTTATTAATACCTCGCAAGTGAAATATGGTTTTAGCGGATTTTGTTGTATATTACAATACCAAAATTTGTTTGTAGATTTTGTTTGTAATATCAAAGTTATTTAACTATGTGTATTATATTATTATATGAAAAATTAATTGTATAAAAAATTACTTTTGCTCTTTTAGCAATTTTGGCATCAAACATTTTTTGCAATTATTCGTGGTAATGCTATCAATTAGGTCCATCTGGCACCTTCCGTTAAAAAACTTAATGGAAAACTAAATTTATTTATAGAAACCTCCCCAACTTTCAAATTAAATGTATTGTTGAGTAAAGAGTATTTAATTTCATATTCATTGTATTACAAAGACCACCATTTTACCAAAACCCTTCAATTTATTCCCCTTTATATTAAATTTTCCTACACTCAAGTCTTTACTTTGTAATTCAAAATAATTCTTTGGATTTTAGATTTTGTTTTTGGGTTAAATTTTAAAAAGTGCAAAAAATAGAAAGCAAGTTTTTAAAATAGTTAATTAATTAACATTCTAAGGGCAATTGCCCTTGTTAAAGACAAACATGTGAGGTAAAAATTTGATATGGGCTTTATGCCGTGGCCCAGCTTAAAGATCCACTTTGTTGATCAGCCCAAAACTAAAGCCCAGAGGCCAAACTTTGTTGTTGTGAACAATCATCTGACCGACCAAGATATATTTGCATTCAATCTAACAAATTGTCAATCATTACTCTTTGCCGACAAAATTTACCCAATCGGTTTGCAACCGACTAACTCTGGTCTGTGATGCCCCGAATTCCGTTGTGAAGTGTAGACCTCTGGAACCCGGTTAATCACGGTGTCGTACGCGACGACGGGTTGTGAAATGCATAATTTAAAACTTATCTAATAGTTTTAACACATAAGGCCTTATTTTGGAAAAATTTGGCATGTGGAGTTCGTATTTATAACAAAACCATCCTGTAAATAAATAAATAAAATAAAAGAACTATAAGTTTCCTTTCTTCAAAATCAAACTCCACCTTCATGGTAATAATGTTACGTAAAATTCAAACCCTCCAACGAGGTCCCAAACTTAAATAATAAGGCCTTACATCTCATCTGAATTGAAATGAATACAAATTAACGATACAAACAATATTGATGATACTAATACATATAACTCTTAAGCTATAAGTCATCCACGAACGACTACAACTATATATGGTCCTCAGAGGTTTTAATCCGTACTCGTATCGCCCCAAGGAAGTACATGCAAAACTGTTAGAAAATGGGAGTGAACCAAACACGGGCTCAGTGGGAGCTATAAGGTTTTTGCATACAAAATAATTTCTAAAACCATGCATACGATGCATTATAATGAAAATAGTTTTGTTATGATCATGCATGTATATCTACGCCATTGCTATAACTTTTATAAATATTTATAGATATGTACATATATATATATATATATATATATATATTAATGCAATGAAAACCATTTTTCATGCAATGCGTACCAAGTGCTACCCCATCCCGAAAAATACGAGAAAACATGTATACAAAAGTACTAACCAGATGAATGTAATCGTAATACCAAGATATATATACATACATCTCCAAAGTATGATAAATTAAAATAAGAAATTATAGTCATAAAACAGACGTAGGCACTAATCTCATTCAACTGCTCATCTTGTATCCAACCATCTAACATCTAGGGTTTACTCAACAGTACATTGCGATCCGGATCTAAGCCCCCAAGGCTAGGGTATGCAGCCCTCAAAGCTGGGTCCCCCCGTGGACCACTTAGATAGTGTAGGGTATGCCGCATCGCGGGGTCCCCCTACGGACCATAGAATATACCGATCTAAAAGCGAGGTCCCTCTACACGGACCAGGGTATGTAGCCACTAAAGTTAGGTCAACCCCATAGACCACTAGTGCCTTAAAAATCAAAACAACAATAATAGAGAAAGTATTCTTAAAAGAATAGACTGATAAAAGGTACGCGTCACACACATATATATACAACACATCGTATATATCTCAAGGGTATTTATGTCTACCAAAAGCATGTTTTAACTAATTTACATCCACACCAGGTAAATGAGTTAATAATCATATATATATATATATATATATTCTTATAACCACAGTGCCTCATAGTGTATCTAATATACATATGCCATTAAGATTCCAAAACCATCACCTAGTTAGATACATGTAATGCTTAAAGAAATATAACAAGAGAATTACTATTTTATCGGAGATAACATCTTAGTTTGTTAGAAAACTATCTGTAAAACAATTTGTCCATTTAAAAGCATAAGCATTTCATGGATATAATCATTACAACATTTGATAGGGAAAGTATGTATCAACCCACCATTTATAAGGAACATGTCTAAGTTAGGAAATGAGGTCCTCATATAAATAGTGGGTCTCCATCAAGGTCTTCATATTAACAACTCCATGGCATACATATATCATCTACATCAAGCAAACATAATACGTGCATAACTCCTCTCATATATAAAGTAGGTATGTATACATTTCAAAGTTTTTGAATATATAAGAAGAATATTATGTATGGGAACAATTATATATAAATATAGATACCAAGACTTTAAATCTGCACTTAAGCATAATATGAGTCATATCAAGTGCAATTCCTCACACAATTCATTATATGATATATCTATATAAGCTCGACCCAATTATATGCGCATATGTGCTACATCATTCAACACACACCATATATATCTTATCAAAATCATGAAATAACAACAAAAATGTGAAGAAATGAAGGAATATACGTATAAATGCTAACCCTAATCCCCATGTATGCATTTAAGCATAAACTCATAAGAAATATATCACTTTTTGGTAGAAAACAAGAATACAACACATAATAGTTGGAAATGATCTTAGATACTAGTGTTCCCACCTTATATAAGCCGATAATTGAAGCTTTGAAGTGCTGGATCGAGCCGCAACGCCGCAAATCACGAAATCTCCAAATTCGAGCTCCAAGCCCTAAAAATGGTGGAAAAGGAATGAAGGAGAAGATGAAGATGGTAGTGGGGGTTTTGTAAAGGATGGAGGGCCTTAGAGGGTTCCTCTCTAACTCTCTTTCATCTCTCTTAAGCTTTTTCTCATCTCTCTCTCAAGCCAACAAAAGAGAGAGAAGGAATTGGAGAAGAAAGAAGAAGAAGAGAAATGAATGGAGCAAGGGAGAAATGGGTATAAAAACCCGCTGGAGATCCTCTGATCAATCAGAGGGAACCTTGGCTGAAGTCCCTCCGTTTTCTTAAGAAATCGCAGTTTTCGTGACCCTTTTCGACCCCTGAAACGACTACTATTTGACTCGGCCTTCAAATGAAATTGTTGACTTGAAAGTCACTAATCTTGTTTTGATAATAACAATAAACTTTATCTTGTGTAATTTAACTTAGTTGATGTTTTAAGCTATAGCCACAATAAATTGATCATACGTGGACTTAACCGAAAAACCGGAATCAAGATCATTCATCTACAAAGTATTGCAAAATCAATGTCTTACACCTCACACAACTCTTGGTCAATACATGTTCAATGGCATTTCTTTGAAGAACAATGAGCCAAGAAAGAAGAGAAACGAAGATACAAATAAAACCCTCGAAGACTCGTTATTGTATATGTGAGTGAGTGCTTTAGTTTCCTTTGTAAAGATCCAATTTGATCATCATAATAGCTCATACAATATTTCTATATTATAAGATTGATCAAATCAAAAGTTGAATCAAGTTTTCGTCAAAAATCGTATTTTTAGTGAAAAATTCATTCTTGAAACAAATTCATTTTAAATATTAAACGAACTCATTTCGAAGCTCTTTACATTATAGAAGTCTTAGAAAGTCATATTTAAGTATCCCTTAACTTTAAGATTGATTTTTGAGCTAATTTGCAAAAGTGTGAAAAATGGGATTTTTGGTCAATCTGGCAGCAGACCAAAGGCGACCATCAGTCGACTTATGGGCCTTCCTCAGTCGATTGATGGCTACTCAGTCGACTGATGAGCCTTGCTCAGTCGACTGATGGCCTAGAAACTAGGGGCCTGTTTGGTGGCTCTTTATTTTTGTTTTTTTTTTCAAATTTTAAAAATTCAACTCAAAATCAACTCTACTTTCACAATTTCCAAAATTTATTTCACTTTACTTTCTCTCTCTAAAAAAACTTTTAAAACACCATAACTTTAAATTCAAAAATCAAAATTAAATAAAAAATATATATTTAAAACATACTCATCGAGATCTATAAAATAAGATCCATTGTGACTATTTTTTGAATTTTTTTATAAGATTTTTAGTTGGTTGAAAAAAACTAAAAAAAAAAAACAAATCCACTTTTCAACATACTTCAAAATTCTACCAAACATCATATTTTAAAAACTCAACTCAAAACATACACCAAACATCACCTAGCCGTTGAATTTCAGATTTTTTACCACTTTTGGTACCAAACTTCTACCAACTCCCTCCAAACGGCCATTTGGTGTCCTAGACTATATATACACCATTTAAGATTTATTTAAACACTCTTGAATCATTCCTACACTATTCTATTCATCTACATTCAATATTCAAAGATTCAAGAACATTTCGTTTGATCAATTACAACTATTTTAAGTTAGAACTTATTGATCAAATTTGATATCTCTTAGTGTGAGCTTAAATTGTAATCTTCATACACTTGAGAGCTATTGTACATTGGTGTTAGTCACCAAATCTTTTCTTTCAAACATTAAGAGAGGTTTATCTCTTAAGATAGCAAGAGTGAATTCTTGTGTGAGTATTGAGAGAGATTCAATACTTGTAAGAGTGTGTGAGAAGAATACACTTGTAGAGGTTTGATCTTCACCCGAAAGAAGATCGAAAATAGTGAAAATTCTCGGAGTACTAACCGAGCGCGGAAGTAGGGGCTAACAAGCCGAACCGTGTGGACAAAAAGTCTTCGACTTCTATCGGTTCAATTTTTCTATCTTTTGATCTCTTATATTATGATATTTATACTTTGTGATTGGAATTAACTTTGTTTCTTGATTGCTTGATTGATATAGACATTAAACATTTTTAAAATCGATTTTAAAAATCCGATTAAGTTTTAAAAACCTTATTCACCCCCTCTCTAGGGTATTTTCCGACCTACAATTGGTATCAGAGGTTGTACTCTTGTTTTGATTTTACAATCTTAGAGTTTACGATCATGTCTATCTATCAAGGAACCGGACTTAACGATGGTTCTTCCACCACTAGGCCACCTCTATTTAATGGCAAAAATTATAGTTATTGAAAAAATCGCATGTGTACTTTTCTTCAAGCTAGTGATTTTGAACAATGGAGGGTCATACTCATTGGACCCTATGAGATTACCAAAATCGATGAAAGGGGTAATGTTACTCCTAAATCTATTTCCGATTATGATGAGAATGACATTAAGAAAATCCAATTTAATGCCAAAGCCTTAAATTATTTACATTGTGCATTAACTATGGACGAATACAACAAAATTTCTAGTTGTAAAACCGCAAAAGAAATATGGGACAAATTAAAGGTTGCTCATGAGGGAACCTCACAAGTCAAGGATGACAATATTGATATGCTTGTTCATGATTATGAACTCTTCAAAATGGAGCCTAATGAATCACTTGCTTCTATGTATAGTAGATTACCCATTATCACTAATGCTTTAGATCTCCTTGGAAAGGTTTACTCTAAAGAAGACAAGATTCGAAAAATTCTTAGAACTCTTCCCAAGAAGTGGAGACCCAAAGTAACGGCTATTCAAGAAGCCAAGAATCTCAAGAAGCTAAGCATGGATGAACTATTGGGTTCACTTAAAACCCATGAGAAGGAATTGGAGAAAGAAGAAGAAGTGGATTCAAAAGCCAAGAAGACTCTTGCTCTCAAAGCAAGTCAACAAGAGGATGATGAAGAGTCAATGGGTGATGATCAAGACATGGTTCTTCTCTCTAGAAATTTCATGAAATTTCTAGCTAAGAAGAAGAAGTTTCAAGGAAAATGAAACAACTTTGATTCTTCATCAAAGAGGAACAATGATCGATCAATTCAACCAAGAGTTGAAAACGAAGAAGTCAAGAAATGTTTCCATTGCCATGAACAGGGACATTTTAAAACTAATTGTCCAGTTAGAAGAAATGAGAGAAGAGATAAAAGAGACAAAGCCTTCAAGCAAGTTAGACATGCTCTCAAAGGCACTTGGAGTGATTCCGAAGAGGGTGAGTCCGATGCCGACTCTAGCGACGAGGAGACGGCAAACCTTTGCCTTATGGCAAGAGACGATGAGTTAGACTCTATTTATGATTCATTTAGTGATGATAATGTATCCATAAATGATGATGCTCATGATGAGAACGACTACGATGAATTATATGAAATGTTTGAGGAATTGCATAGCAAATTTGAAAATCTATCTAAAAAGTATACAAGCCTCAAAAAGGAAAATTTGATAGTTTCTAACAAGTGTGAAATTTTTAAGAAAGAAAATACGGTTTTGAAAAATGAAATCAAAACTTTGAAGAAAGGAAAGGAAAAGGAAATTCCAAACACACTTGTAGTAGAAAATGTCAAACTAAAAGATCAAGTGGATGATCTAACTAATAGCTTAGCCAAATTCACCAATGGAAGGGATAATTTGGATAAACTATTAGGAATGCAAAGGTGTGTATTTAACAAAGCCGGTTTGGGTTACAACCAAATTGACAACCAAAAGGATTACAAAAACTTTTTTAAAACATATATACCTAATGATCCCACTCATCTTTGCTCATATTGTGGTAGAAATACTCATTATATGGATCATTGTTTCTATAAGAATGAAAGTTTCCCTAAGAGGAAGCTTGCTTGGGTTCCTAAAGGAACTATTATGTTTGCTAACCCAAAAGGACCCAACACATTTTGGGTACCAAATGAGAAGTTACTTAAGGTAATGGTGTAGGTATGCTTGAAAGCCAAGGGTAGCAAAACCAAGTGGTTCTTGGATAGTGGTTGCTCAAAGCACATGACGGGAGACAAAAACAACTTCTTAAGTCTTATTCCCAAGCGAGGAGGGAATGTGACTTTCGGGGACAACGCCAAGGGCAAAATCATTAGTATAGGTAAGGTTGGTAAGCATTCTACATGTATTGATAATGTTCTATTAGTTGATGGTTTGAAGCATAATTTACTTAGCATTAGTCAATTATGTGATAAGTGTTATGAAGTTATTTTTAAATCCGATCGTTGCATTGTTAAGAATGTTAGTGATGATTCCATTCTACTTGTTGCATATAGAATTAACAATGTGTATACTCTTGAACTTGATGATTTATCACAACAAGATGTTAAATGCTTATTCGCAATAAATGATGTATCTTGGTTATGGCATAGGAGACTAGGACATGCTAATATGGATTTAATTCATGTTTTGTCTAAGAAAGAACTTGTTAAAGGATTGCCTAAAACCAAATTTGTTAAAGATAAAATTTGTGATGCATGTCAACTTGGTAAACAATACAAATCCTCCTTCAAGTCTAAAAAGGATATTACTACATCTAGACCACTTGATATGTTGCATCTTGATTTGTTTGGTCCTATTTCGGTTACTAGCCTAGGTGGCAAATTGTACACTCTTATTATTGTTGATGATTACACTAGATTTTCTTGGGTGTTCTTTCTTTCCCATAAAAGTGAAACTCTACATGTCTTTGCAAAATTTTGTAGAAAAGTTCAAAATGAAAAAGGTGTTTCTATTGTGCATGTAAGGAGTGATAGAGGTAGAGAATTTGATAATGTTGATATTGAAAATTTTTGTGATGAGTATGGCATTGATCATAATTTTTCGGCACCTAGAACTCCTCGACAAAATGGTGTTGTTGAGAGAAAAAATAAATCTCTTCAAGAGATGTCTAGGACGATGCTTAATGAACATTCTTTGTTGGAGTATTTGTGGGCGGAAGCCGTTAACACCGCATGCTATGTAATTAATCGTACTATTATTCGTAAAAAGTTAGATAAGACACCTTATGAGTTATGGAATGACAAGAAACCAAATATTGCATATTTTAAGGTTTTTGTTTGCAAATGTTTTATTTTGAATGATCGTGATCACTTGGGTAAATTTGATGCTAAATCCTATGAAGGAATTTTTCTTGGGTATGTCACTAATAGTAAAGCATATAGAGTTTATAACAAGAAAAGTTTAGTAGTCCAAGAGTCTATGCATGTTGTATTTGATGAGTCTAATCCTTTCTCACCCATAGTACATTCCGATGACGATGTTGAAATTATCCAAAAGGTCCCGGATATTCAAATTAATGATACATCTAAGGAAGAAATTTCGAGTGCTCAAGCTCCTCCTAAGGAGTTAGAAAACACAACCGAGCAAAACTCGAATGATTTGCCTAGGAGTTGGAAATTCGTGTCCAACGACCCTATTGATCAAATTCTTAGAGAGCCATCTAGTAGGGTTATGACTAGATCATCCTTAAGAAATGTATGCAATAATGTGGCATTTGTTTCTCAATATGAGCCCAAAAACATAATTGAAGCCGAACAAGATGAATCTTGGATAATGGCTATGCAAGAAGAGCTCAATCAATTTGAGAGAAACAAAGTGTGGACACTTGTTCTCAAACCTAATGATCACACTATTATAGGTACTAAATGGGTATTTTGTAACAAAAAGGATGAAAATGGTGTAATTGTTAGAAATAAAGTTAGACTTGTTGCCCAAGGATACAATCAAGAGGAGGGCATTGATTATGAAGAAACATATGCACCCGTAGCTCGTTTAGAAGCCATTCGCATGCTACTTGCTTATTCATGTTTTAAGAATTTTAAATTATATCAAATGGATGTGAAAAGTGCTTTCTTGAATGGTTTTATTGAAGAGGAAGTTTATGTGAAACAACTTCCCAGTTTTGAAAATCATGTTTATCCGGATTATGTGTTTAAATTATCTAAAGCATTATATGGTTTAAAACAAGCACCTAGAGCATGGTATGATAAACTTAGCTTATTTTTTATTAACAATAGTTTTGTTAGAGGTAAAATTGATACTACCTTATTTATCAAAAATCATGACAATGACATGCTACTTGTACAAATCTATATTGATGATATTATATTTGGTTCTGCTAACGAAAATCTTTGTAAAGATTTTTCCACATGTATGCAAAAGGAATTCGAAATGAGCATGATGGGAGAAATGAACTACTTCCTTGGATTACAAGTGAAGCAATGCAAAGAAGGCATCTTCATCAATCAAGAGAAGTACGTGAAGGAGCTCTTGACGAAATTCGACATGGAATGTGTCAAATCCATGAGCACTCCTATGAGTTCAACTTTGAAGCTCGACAAAGACGAGATTGGTAAGAGCGTAGACATCAAGAAATATCGAGGTATGATCGGTAGTATATTATATTTGACGGCTTCTAGGCTGGATATTATGTTTAGTGTATGTCTTTGTGCACGATTCCAAGCGGATCCTAAAGAGTCCATCTACTTGCCATAAAACGGATTTTTTGTTATCTTTCCGGTACTAGTTCCTTGGGTTTATGGTACCCAAGAGAGAACTCTTTTAACTTGATTAGTTATTCCGATACGGATTTTATCGGTTGCAAAATCGATAGAAAAAGCACTAGTGGCACTTGTCATTTCTTAGGACACACACTAGTATCTTGGTCAAGCAAGAAACAAAACTCGATGGCCCTTTCAACTGCCGAAGCCGAATACGTGACGGCCGAAAGTTGTTGTGCACAAACTTTATACATTAAACAACAACTAGAAGACTTTGAATTAAGTCTTAGTCACATTCCCATTAAATGTGACAACACAAGTGCCATTAGCTTGACTAAGAACCCTATACAACATTCACGTACTAAGCACATTGAGATAAGATATTATTTTATTCGTGATCATATGCAAAAAGGTGATGTTGATATTGAATTCGTTGGCATCGAATCGCAACTTGCGGATATTTTCACTAAACCACTTTCCGATGATCGCTTTAGCACTATCTGACATGAAATTGGTATGACTAGAGCATGTGATATCTAGTTGACCAAAATTTTCTTGTATATTGATCATTAATGCTTATCTCTAAAGCATACAAAATTGTGCACTTATTTGGCTAAATATGAATTAAGTATTTCTATACTTAGTGCTTCCATTATATATTATTTGATGTACTAATATCATTTTTGTAGCACAAATGTTGTAAAGTTACTCATTCTAAGTGTTTTTGGCTTAAAAAGCTCCAACTAAGAAAATCATGGCAGAATGGGTGATCAGTCGACTGATCAAGAACCATCAGTCAACTGAGGCTTCATCAGTCGACTGAGCAAGGCTGGGCAGCAGTTACACTATTTCTTTTATTTCCCCTGTTTTCCCTTCACTTCTTTCTTCTCCATTTCGAAATACCTCACACTTAACACTTCCCAAACCTTCACAAACATCATTTATCTTCTATTTTCTTCATCAAAACTCTATTTAAATCAAGAATCTTCCACTTTCTAAATCAAATCAACCACAAATCACCCCAAATCTTTCAAACCTATCTAAATCTCTCTCAAACCCTAACCCTAGCCACCATTATCAATTTCTCAACCAAAAATCTCTATCTTACACCAAATTTCTTTACAAAACTTATCTTTCTACTCCATCTAACCAATTTCCTACATATTCCCTTCAAATTGCTTGCATCCACACAAAATTTCACCTTAAAATTTCCAAATCTCCTAAGAACCCTTACTTTTCAAAACCTATTTCTCTCACCAAATCTCTAGATATGTCTCAACCGTCTCGCTCTCGTCGCCTTCGAAAGAGCGTACCATAAGTGGGTACATCATCGGCACAACCACCTCAAGCTCCACTACCGCCTTTATTCATCTCCAATGAGGCGCAAGAGAACTTCAACAACGATTATTCAACGCGGGCAATCGTCGAAGGTAAACAATTCAACTTTCAATTATTCGCTTCAAATGGTTTGAATGTTGCTGGATTGTTTCAAAATCAAGGAATCATAAATTTTTTGAGTATTCGTGAAAATGTATATCCACGGCTTATTCAACTATTCTATGCAAACTTGTACCATCCGGTTCTTGACAATCGGCGTCCCAATAAGGCCCGTCTTGTTACACTTTTAAACGGGCAACGGATTAGCTTCAACAAAGCCGAGCTAGCCGAAATTTTTGGGTTCCCCGTTGACGATGTAACGGAAGTACCCTCCAACTTTGGAAATCTCCTTGGTTTTGACAAGAATGCTGCCAAAGGCATCCTACTCAAGCGTCGATTTTGAAATACGCAAGATGGGATTAAGGCCTTAATGCTCAAACTCGATGCCCGCCTCATACATTCAATTCTTGGGTACTCGATCATTCTAATGAGTGGTAGTCGTGCCGCACTCAATGCTTTGGAGTTATTCTTGGTATGGGCGATAGTAATGGGACATAGATTGGACTTTGCTAGCTTAATGTTTCATCATCTCGTTGAGATCACAAATCGAAAAAGGCAAGGGTTGGTCTATGGAATGGCCCTCACTCAATTGTTCAAATTCTACAATATCCGACTCGAAGACGAGGTTGATGTTATCATTCCCACAAGTGAGGAAACCTATAGCGCTAAGGTGATTCGGTTGATGAAATATAATTTAGTATATGGATAATGGACTCCAAATGATCCTAGAGATGGAGATGAAAGTGGTGATTCATCTCCGTCCAAAAAAATGGGTGAAGAAAAAGAAGAAGAAGCTTCCGAGATTCCTCAACAAACCATTACCTCACAAGGCCGTAGCCAATCTTCTAATCCAGCCCTGCTTCATGCCATTCAAAATCTATCTGGTCAAGTTCAAGCTCTCTCTACCAACATGACAAACCGCTTCAATCGAATTGAAGATCACCAAAAAGCTCATGAAGACGCCTTTCTTCGCTACCATCGTGAGCATGTTTTTCTGGTTTAGACTCCGTATCATGTTGACCAAGGTTGGGGGGAATGGCCACAAGACCCACAGGATCTGCAAGAGTAGGTGTCGGGTTCTCTCCTTTTTGTTGATAACAAAGGGGGAGAAGTATGTGTGTTAGAGTGCTTGGTACACACTCTTTAAGTTTAAATTTTATTATGAACTCCATTAAGCTTTTATGTTTGGTTATTCTATGAACTTCTAAGGTTTATTGTTCTAAGTTTTAAATTGTTCTTAACTCTAGTATTTGGTTTAAACTTAATTTATTTGAAGTTTTTTTATTATGATCTTTGTATTCTCTTATGCATGCTTGCTATATTCTTTTTAATGCATAGTTTGAGGGGGAGCTTTCCCGTTAGAAAACTCAACTAATGATCTTAATCGCAAACACACATTAATTTATTGTCATCATCAAAAAGGGGGAGATTGTTGACTTAAAAGTCATTAATCTTTTTTTGATAATAACAATAAACTTAATCTTGTGTAATTTAACTTAGTTGATGTTTTAAGCTATAGCCACAATAAATTGATCATACGTGGACTTAACCGAAAAGCCGGAATCAAGATCATTCATCTACAAAGTATATTGCAAAATCAATGTCTTACACCTCACACAACTCTTGGTCAATACATGTTCAATGGCATTTCTTTGAAGAACAATAAGCCAAGGAAGAAGAGAAACGAAGATACAAACAAAGCACTCGAAGACTCGTTATTGTATATGTGAGTGAGTGCTTTAGTTTCCTTTGTAAAGATTCCAATTTGATCATCATAATAGCTCATACAATATTTCTATATTATAAGATTGATTAAATCAAAAGTTGAATCAAGTTTCCGTCAAAAATCGTATTTTTAGTGAAAAATCCGTTCTTGAAACAAATTCATTTTAAATATTAAACGAACTCATTTCGGAGCTCTTTATATTATAGAAGTCTTAGAAAGTCATATTTAAGTATCCCCTAACTTCAAGATTGATTTTTGAGCTAATTTGCAAAAGTGTGAAAAATGGGATTTTTGGTCAATCTGGCAACAGACCAGAGGCGACCATTAGTCGACTGATGAGCCTTGCTCAGTCGACTGATGGCCACTCAGTCGATTGATGAGCCTTGCTTAGTCGACTGATGGCCACTCAGTCGACTGATGAGCCTTGCTCAGTCGACTGATGGCCCAGAAACTAGCCGTTGAATTTCAGATTTTTTACCACTTTTGGTACCAAACTTCTACCAACTCCCTCCAAATGGCCATATGGTGTCCTAGACTATATATATACCATCTAAGACTTATTTAAACACTCTTGAATCATTCCTACACTATTCTATTCATTTATATTCAATATTCAAAGATTCAAGAACATTTCTTTTGATCAATCACAACTATTTTGAGCTAGAACTTATTGATCAAATTTGATATCTCTTAGTGTGAGATTAAATTGTAATCTTCATACACTTGAGAGCTATTTTACATTGGTGTTAGTCACCAAATCTTTTCTTTCAAACATTAAAAGAGATTTATCTTTTAAGATAGCAAGAGTGAATTCTTGTGTGAGTATTGAGAGAGATTCAATACTTGTAAGAGTGTGTGAGAAGAATACACTTGTAGAGGTTTGATCTTCACCCGGAAGAAGATCGGAAATAGTGGAAATTCTCGGGGTACTAACCGAGCGCGGAAGTAGGGGCTAACAAGCCGAACCGTCTGGACAAAAAGTCTTCGACTTCTATCGGTTCAATTTTTCTATCTCTTGATCTCTTATATTGTGATATTTATACTTTGTGATTGGAATTAAATTTGTTTCTTGATTGCTTGATTGATATAGACATTAAACATTTTTAAAATCGATTTTAAAAATCCGATTAAGTTTTAAAAACACTATTCAACCCCCCTCTAGGGTATTTTCCGACCTACAGAAAGTTGTATAGGGGAATGACATGAATCCATGCCACAAATGGAGACTCATTTGGACTTTGTATGAAGAAGTCATGGCCTTCCAAAGTTCGCCAAAAACACATTTCGGCAAAAATTCGATTTTTCGCCGAAAATTGCCAAATTCAACCGCAGCTTCCCGAATTGCTTTCTAACCATGCACACATGCTTAATAATATCAAAATGATTTATTGGAAGTGTTGGATTAAATATGGAGGCCCCGGAACAAAAATTGACAATTTAAACGGGCATTTGGCCTAAAACGGGCTTAAGAGAAGAATTAACATGAAGATGAAATTACGAGGTGTTATAGGTCAGTCAACAGGAACAAGATAGCTGATAAATGATGGGAAATAACCATTCGTACAAATGTGAATAGGGTTAGGGATAGCTAGAATCTTGGAATAGTGCTCAAATTAATCCTTTATAGTAATTTCCATTCGCCTTAAACCCTAATGTAACTCTATTTTATACATATAAATAGGAAGGGAAACCCATAACTATAGACAATTAATTCTAATCGTCTCTGCATTCACTCCTAAACTTCTTCTTCTTCCTCATCTCTTTCAAGCAAAATCAACAGCTGTATACGTTTTCTTCAAAAGCTAATGAAACCTATACACACAGGGGATGATGTACTACTGGAATGGGAATTAAGGTCACTGGAAGAACCTGCCAAAACAAATATGGTCTTGTTTTTGTTCTTATTGTTCATCATCTTCATCCACATTTTATGGTTACCAAACGATCAAATCTAGTCGGATTTCTTTCAAAATGAGATTGGTTAAATTTTAGCCACCCACAAAACATAATACAATCAATATAGAAAAATTCAATTTGCTATTATTGTTAAAATTCATTGTAGTTGCCATTTCTTTCACAACATTAAGAGAAAGTTTCAAAAATAAAAATTACCTTTGCTAATTTATAGGAAAAAGTTATTTTCAAATGACAACCTTTTTCCTTCCTTGAGGGACCAAAAATAAGCTCTCCTAAGAATAATTTATAGAAAAAAGGAGTGAATTTAATGGAATGATAGAAAAGAAGCCTGTAAAGTGAAATTTTTAGCGGTGGAGTTGTGCAAATTTCCTTCAACTTTGATGTATTAGAATATATATATATAGCAAACCGCATAAATTTCTTCAAGTTTCTTCTTCTTCTTCTTCTTCTTCTTCTTCTTCTTCTTCTTATTTTTTTTATTTTTTGTGGAAAATAGCAAAATTAATCTAAAGGGGAATAATTATTGGCATCCAGTAAAAGGGTGGTCTATACAAATAAATAGAATATAAAATTAAAAAGTAGGAGTAGTTTGTGTAGATACATTAAAAGTTGGGGGTGGTTCTGTCAATATTTTTTTTGGTAAGCTATTTTAACGGAATGTAACGGATGAACCTAATTGATAATAATTAAATAGCTCATTACCACAATTGACCACAAAAAAGTTGGATGCGAAAAATGCTAAAAGGATAAAAATTTGTTACCATTATTTGTCATTTAACCTCTTTTTTATTATTTTATTTTAGTATCCATCTTTTAATTCTTATGTTTATTTTGTGGAACAAATGATGGATTTGAATTAAACTTACACATTTATTAATATTTTTGATTATATGTATGTTTATTGAATTTTTGTTAAATATCATTCCTATAAAGTATTGAAGTTTATCTTATTTTGCATTAATAATATCTTTTATAACTCAAGGGGTTGCCACAATGGTAAGGCCGGACTTGGGACTGTGTGAGTAGGCGCACGGCCTCAGGTTTTATTTTCTGCTGCATGAAATTTTTCTTGGACCACTGGAGGCGTCTGTCGGTCGAGCAACCAGGAGCTCATGAGATTAGTGGAGTGGGACCCTGGTACACATGGTTATAAAAATAAAATAAAATATCTTTTATCATTTGATCTTTATTTTGATTATTGGGCTTGTTAATACTTTTCATTAGTTATGGTTTACACTTTTGTAATTAATAAATAAATAATAATACATAATTAATCCATTAGGTATACAGCCTACTTGTCATCTACCTTACATCCTATCTCACAAATACTAATGAAACAATGGCTTCCAAAATATTGAGAAGCACAAAAAATATTTGAAAAACAAATACTTTACAAAAGATGCTCCTAAAATATTGAGAAGTCTTTCTTGAATTTCGATCTTTATACTTGAAGACTTAAAATGAAATTTAATGAATCACGTGAAAATTTTATTATACACGGGCCATAATTTATTATTCACTATACGTGATTAATTAAGTTATCAACATTATTAAATAAGAGATTAACAATAATTAAGAACATTTTGAAACATAATTTTCTAACTTGTAACTAATTTTTAGGTGGAGAAGAACAACAACAAATAACACAAAAAAACTCACCTAGAATCTCTTCTACCTTTGTAACTGCTTGAACAAAAAGTTGATTTGTAGGGGTGAAAGAAGCTCATGAATGAATTCTTTTTTTTTAGACAAACCGAAAAAAAAAAAAAGAAAAAAAAGAGAGCATAGTATGACTTATAGTTCAATAAAGATAGAATTTTCTAAATAGAACGTTCCCAATAGAATAAGGTTTTCTATCATAATTAGACACCAAATTCTAAATTAATTCATAACTAAAACACCAAGCATAACAAGATTTTAAGTATGACAATTAGCGTGGTGTTTAGCCATTATTTCAATTATAACAATAAATAGATTTTACAAAAAAAAAAAAAGAAATATAGTAGTAGTAGTTAAAATTTTACGCAAGAATAAACCGCAATAGAATAGTGGTACGATGGGGAAGTGAAGTAGGAGTAGGATTTTTACTCAACAATAGATAGATTTTACACAAAAGAAATATAGTAGTAGTAGGATTTGTTTACATAGACAAAAATAAAAAAAAATATAGTAGTAATTGGATTTTGAGCAAAATAAATAGTCTTAACCAAACATAAACATTAGCAAATTATTTTTTATTCCTAACCAATTGATGTAAATGTAAAACACTGTAAGCAGAAATCATCCACCAACATTCAAACTTATAATTAAATTAGATAAGGTCCGTCAACTTCTTCCAATACTTCTGCAGCGTTAACTCTTTCAATGGTTAAGCTGTCAACAACTTTATCATTGAATAAACGTATATACTTGGTGCCCCTTTTGTTGTTAATCATCAGGTCTTCATCATCCCATATAACACTTGACCTTTTCGAGTCATAGCCCTCGTTGGCTAACCCGCTGCTTGTCTCCACTAGATCGAAGCCTATTTTATGCCCATGGATTTTGTCAACTGAAAACCCTCCCTCATGTGTTCTGTGGAAGAGCTGAACTTGGCACATCTTCACAACAATACATGCACATGGGGCTATTTCAAAGCATACCTCTATTCTTTTTCCGCCTTCAATTTCATAACTAACATAACCGAGTGGTATTAGGCTCACCAAAGAGTAGTTTCCACAGGTTTGTGATTTGAAATAAGAAAAACAAAATCTCTGTTGATAACGACTTGCTTTATGAGGATCAAGTACCTTAAAAATACGAGTTGATACGAACCCATCTGTCTTGGCCTCGTAAACAGCAAGAACCTTCAACCAAAGATAATATTTCTTTTTTGTAGTTGGTGGAATATCAAATAAAATAGAATATGTCCTTTTCATTTCCATAGTTGCTGGAATATCAAATAAAGGAGAAGATATATTTTTGTTTCTGATTGGACCTGGAAGACCAGCATGTTCATTGTGTACCTGTTACATAAACAGCATCACTTGTTAATGTATGTACGAGAGAGAGAGAGAGAGAGAGAGAGAGAGAGAGAGAGAGAGAGAGAGAGAGAGAGAGAGAGAGACTAACCTGAAAGAGACTATCAATGAAATTCCTAACCAGATTATTAGGCTTAAAAATATAAAGACTCGTCAGAGTGTTGAAGTTCACCATATCATGACTCTCAGCAAGGCTACTACAATTCCGAAAATTGAAGAACGTACGTTTTTCAATATTTGATAAACAGGGTAATCTTTTCACTGATGTGCAATCACTCATATCTACAATATTAACATTTGGAGGCAGCTTTGGGAATGATTGAAGACTCTTACAGTTATCTACAATAAGCCTTTTTAGCTTCGATAGTAGACTAAGGCTGTTCGGTAGGAAACAGAAAATATTTGAACCTAAATCCAATATTTCCAACGAGGACAAGCTCCCAATTTCTATTGGAAAATCTGCATCTGATATATTGCAGTCTCTTGCACTCAACACTGTTAAACACTGCAAAGAAGAAACAGAATTTGGCAGAAATCTCATTGAACCGGGACTTCTTTTCAGTGGCACCCAAGAAGCAACTGATGAAAACCAAGAGTTGTTTACTGGCTCTCTTTTATTACACCCATCAATGTATAAACTTGTAAGGTTCTTGAGAAGTCCCATATTTTCAGGTAACTTGTCTAGATTGGAGCAACCTGTAAGGTTCAGGTATCCAAGTGATTTTAGCATACAAATGCTATCTGGAAGATTTTTGAGCTCCTTGCAACCTTCTAAATTCAAGTGAGCTAGCCTAACCAAAACTCCAATTGATGAATGAACCTCGAGTAAACTTGTACATCCTTTAAGCAATAATGTCTCCAACATTGGTACTCCGTTGAAGTCCACGGTAACCTTTAGCAAGTTTGAATGACTGAGGTTTAATATCTTCAAGCTTTTAAGAAACTGTTCAACCAAGAAAATAAGTTATATATGACATTAGGGTCTTATGTGTGCGCATGTTTGCATTTTGCATGGCCTCCTAATCCAAGGCGAAAAACAAAAGGTTACGGACTGTCGTACCTTGCTACCTTTCCATATTGTATTGAGTTTACTGTACTGCATATCTAGCACCACGAGCTTTTCCATATGGAAAATAGACTGTAAACATTTCAAAGGATAGTGATGCCAGCAGAGCCACCTTAATTGGTTTGACAAATGTTCAAGGCTTCCAGTGACATGTACATTGTTCATCTTAAGCAATCGTAAATTATTAATCCTTGCAAATGATGTAGAGCTAATTTGTGTTTCCTTTGTCATTGGAAGTACTAGGCTGATACCTTCAATTGCTTCCGTTCCCTAACAACAACAAGAAAACCATTCTATTAAGTAATTTCAACATATACATGATTACATGAAGCATGTGTTAATGGAGCACGTGTGTTTGTGTTTGAAGGGAGAGAGAGTTTTAAACTTTATGAATAAGTGAAAAGAGAATTAGTATTTGCCTTTAACCTTATCATTTTGTAGGACATAATCTACGTCCTCATGAAACCATAATCGGCTGCGCATTCCTGGTTTTTGAGGAGATTCTTCTTGAACAATTGCTCTCCCCATATCTCGAACCAAATTGTGCATAATCAGCTCATTATTCATACCCTCGACTTTTAGTAAACACCTCTCTCTCAACACATTGATTCCAATTTCCGAGTAGAAACCACAATCGTTCAATATAATTCTTGCCAAGTTGTTCTCCATTCCGACGAAAAAACACGCAATATGAAGAAAGATCCCCTTTACATCATCATCCAATCCATCAAAGCTTATCTTGAGTTGCTTTTGAATCTGATTGTCTGGAATTTGTTGTAGTCTTTTAAACACACATTCCCACTGTTCTCTGGGTCTTCCGATCAAATGACCACCGAAAACCTCAAGAGCTAACGGAAGGCCCCCAAAATAAGCTATTATGCCATCAGAAAGCTCCAAATAATCATCCGGCACATTGATGGTTTTGAAGGCATGCAAATTGAAGAGCTCTAAAGACTCTTTTTCATTCAATTTATCGACCTCGTACCTCCAAAGCACTTCAGCCTGACTCATCAAGTGCTCGTCTCTTGTTGTTACAATGATTCTACTTCTAGGACCGAACCAGTCATTTTGTCCCGCTAACGCATTTAGTTGGCCCAACTTGTCCACATCATCAAGGACAATTATAACCCTTTTAGAGTGAAGTCTTTCTTTCATCAAAACCATTCCCCTGTCAACATTGGCAACCTTGATATTCTTTTCCTTTAGCGTTTCAGAGAGAATTTTCTCTTGGATATTAACGAGGCCATTGGGTTGCTTTGAAACTTCTCTAACATTTGAAATAAAACAGCACCCTTCAAAGAGTTGATAACTTTGATTATAGACGGCTTTGGCTATTGTTGATTTTCCAATTCCACCCAGACCATAAATCCCAACAATGCGAATATCATTATATTCGAAGTTTAGTAAAGAATTTACAGATGCAACACGAGATTCTATACCAACCGGATGCATAGCAACATTCATGTATTTCTGGTTTACTTCACCCTGAACCTTGTCAACAATCTTCTTGATAAACTTCGATTCATGCCTGCAAATTTTAATTCAAACATATATAAACTAGAACATGGTCACATATATGTAATACATGCAATATTTTTTTTCTGGTAATTCTTGGTATTTAATTTGGTTGTAAATCTTATTGAGACAATGTAATAATGTTTGATTAAGTGGTTAGGTTGTCGCTTGGTGTTTCCAATTTTGACATTGCTTTTGTTTTTGAATAATAAAAAATAACATATAGAGAGGCTTGACCCATGACATCTTGGTTGAAAA
Source organism: Lonicera japonica (assembly GCA_021464415.1). Taxonomy (NCBI): domain Eukaryota; kingdom Viridiplantae; phylum Streptophyta; class Magnoliopsida; order Dipsacales; family Caprifoliaceae; genus Lonicera; species Lonicera japonica. Next base: position 40,398,732 of record CM038465.1, on the reverse strand, counting down.
GTAAAGCAACTTAATAACCTTTTTAAAAATTTTACTTCTAAATTAAGTATTAGTGTGCATAAAAGGAGAGTGTGAAAACGTATCTCGTATACTATGTACTTTTAAAAGCCGGAGAATGGGATATTAATGTAAAAGAGTAATTAAAATATTCTATAAACAGGGTAATGAGATTTTAGTTAGTTTACCCATTTGCAACATTTTGCAAACCCCATCCTGACAAATTTGCAGCTTCAGTTAGAGCAGCTCTCCATTTCTTTATCTGACAACCAAATCGTTCTTCCTTTTCTTCTTCATATCCTGTAACAGCTTTCTCAAAACTCCCTGTTCGTTTACGTTTCTTTATCTCACAACCAAATCCTTCCTCCTTTTCTTTTTCTTCATATCCTGCAAAAGCTTTTTCAAAACTCCCTGTTTGTTTACGAATGTGAGATGGATCAACGTCATAGAATACAGGAAGAACCAATTGCCCTCTCGTGTTCTTACATTCGAGTACCTTAACCAGCTCGTCGAGGCACCAGCTAGAAGAAGCATAGTTTTTGGAGAAAACGATAATGGAAATCCTCGATTCCTCAATAGCTTTCATCAATTGAAAGGAAATATTTTTCCCTCTTGGGAGTTGATCGTCGTCTCTGAAGGTGCGAATTCCAGCACGAATCAAGGCCTCGTAGAGATGATCTGTGAAGTTTCTCCGAGTGTCTTCACCTCTAAAACTCAAGAACACATCGTAATTCCATGAACATGGGGGTGCTAAATATGAAGAAGAGTAGTTGCTTTGGGTGCTTGTTGTTGCCATGGTGAATATTATTGAAACAGAGAAAAAGGGATGAATTGGGATCAAATGAAGAAGAAGAAGAAGATTTTAGTTGGTGAGGAAAATTTCAAGAAGGTTAAATAAATCTAGAATTGAGGAACAAGGTTTTTGCAACTAAGGAATTCAATTCCAAATTAATTAATCAGAACTACATAAAATAAATTCGTATCATAAAAATGAGAATTGAGAACTGAAAAGAACAGAACAGAGAGAGAGAGAGTTACAGCATAGGCGAGACAGAGACAGCTAGGGCATATTTGCAGCAGCTGCCTTTAGATCCAACTTGTGCTCTCAACAATTCTTCAACTGCCTCTCACTCAGTCACTCACTCACAGACTCACACTCTCTAAAATGGGCGATGAGAGAGAGAGAGAGATTTTGGGGGTTTTCAACGCGGAGGGAGGGGACCACTTGTGCAAGTTGCTGCCCCCGTAGCCTGATTTTATGCATTAATTATTTTTTTATTTTATGTATATATATATATATTTATTGGGTATCGTCCGTGCTGAACATCAAAGCACAATAGCAGAAAATTAAATATTTATGTTCATGTGGTGTGGACAATTGCTAATTTACTAATAAATAATAATAATATTATGTAAAAGTTAACAAAATATAAATATATACACAGAAAAATATATAGAAAAATAATGAAACATATTAATAGAATTTAAACCTAATAAAAATATTATACGAAGAGAGAGATTAAATAGTCTATGTCGCTAGATAGTCATTTTTTTGACATTTTACATTAGATTTACGTGCGTACAGCAACCTTAATCAACAAATAATATAAAATACTTATATATGTGTTTAAAAAATTAATAATCAATAGGATGTGTTTTTTTTAAGAAGGTCATTATTTTGTAAAAGATTAAATCAATTAATCTAGATGTTGGTGCTACTCTCTTTTAAAATTTCATATTCATTTTTAAAATTTCAAAACCATTATTCAGTAATCAAATTTATCATTTGAAGTTATATAATAAGATAAAGGTACCCTTAAACCATCTTCAATCTTAGGGTCAGATGTTTGGTTAGCACTATAAATAACCACTCTAATGTACATGCTAGAAGCTTTGCTACTTAACAAAAATGCAGGTAGATGTTAATTTGCTAGTGACAAGAAATTTTTGCCCAATAATAATATGGGCCCCACATTTTAACCTTTTTTAAGAATCCCTTACATAATGTCGTATGTGACTAATGAGTGATTAGTTGAAGAACCACTGGTGTATAAAAATATATGTTAATTAATAAGTAAATAATGTGCAAATTAGTGAGTAAAAATGTGCTGACATAACACCTCAAGTTGAATTTTGAAGGCTGGAAAAACATTATATAACTAGCAATAAGTGTGGTCTAAAATATAAAAAGACATTAATCAAAATGCGTAAAAGCCGGCTCAAATACCACCTAATAAAAAAAAAACACCTTGATAAATAAAAAGTTAGCATCTCCATAGAATATGCTCTTAGTCTAAGGTCTACGGTCGGAAAGTGGCACGAAATCACTCTTCACTTTACAGGACAAACTTTTGACTTTGAAGCTTAGGTGTAAGACTTTAACAGGTAAAGTGTAAACCAAGCACACACACAAAAAAGAAAAAAAAAAGAAAAAAAAAGGGGGGTATAACTTTAGCATGTGACTGATGAAGGTGAAAGCGTGGATTCCGCAAAAATGCGAATAGACGTGTTATTTGGGTGCACAAATTAACGTGTTTTTTCGGTAAAAAATAAAAATTCCAATTTTTGAACCCCTCTGCTATAAGTTAAACAATTTAAAATTATTTAATTTAAATATTTAGTTGTAAAAATAAATTGATATATAAAAATTTGAGTTTATACTTAAGAGAGAAAAGAAAAAAAAACATTCCAGAGAAAGTATCAAAATTCTCACTTTTAGATCCCAAATATTACACTTGATTTTAATAGAATGAACAATAGAGAGTGTTTACAATTAAAAAAAAAGAAAGAAAGATAACCATGGAGCTGTTTGGTGGAGAGAAGAGATTTTTTCAAAGAGGTTGAGAGAGAGAGTGTTAAAATATGAGCAAAAATATTTGGATAAATTAGAGTGTAGGATTTCGATAAAAGAGAGCACAAAGAAAATAGCTTTAAAAAGTTGAAATTTGAATTTAAAATTTCTAGATTTTTTTCATCTTTTTTGAAAAAAGCAGGAGAGCGGATTAAAAATCATATATTTTAAGATATTTATGGTAGGTAAATTTTAGATATGAATTTTGGGCCAAGGCCCAGGTTTGATGAATATGATTCGACACAAATTCGTGTTAAAAATCTTGTACAAAAACATGAGTTCTCATTTTTGCTATGTATAATAATACGAAATTTGTGAATGACAAGTTTGGAAGAAGGATATGATCATAGCAATGATGTATTTAGGGAAAATACAAACATGTTTAGAGGTTTTCTTTTATATGTTTTTTAATCATTGATCAAGATCTGCTGTCGGGATTATGTTATTTTTTTCAAGTGGAACTTGCAGTTGGGATTATGCTAATTTTTTCAGATGGAATTTGAGTGTATTTTTATTAGTAAATGTGATCCATCATTCTTAATTATGAATTTGTTTCTTCTCCACCACACATAATTTTTTTTCCATGAAAAAAGTTGAAAAATAAGAGAATCTCTCTTTACGTCTCTCAACTTATTTTCCAACTTCTCATATACAAATTAATTATTTTTCAAATTATTTTCCATATAGTTATCGACGGAGCCTTAAATAATGATTTAAATTTTTTTACATAATTTAAGGGTAATTTAGGGAAAAAAAAACAAAAGAATAAAGGGTAAATTGAAATATGGTGAAAGGAAGGCCAAATAGGTAATTTACTATTTGTGGGAGCGGATGGTGACGGGATAAAATGTGCACTTTTAGACTAGTGAGTAATTATTGAGTTTAGAATTTTAACTTTTGTACCTTAACTTATAAACTAGAATTTGTATTTTAACAAATAATTTTTTAATTGAATACTCACTAGGGGGCTTATTACTGAAAATATTTCTACCTCTATTAGTGTCTCTATTAGTTTTCATGAATGGATTTCTATTTCTTCTACCCCCCCCCCCCCCCCCCCCCTCTTCCCCCGAAGTACAAGCAATATTATGGTGGCAGGGGAAGAGCCACTAATTGGCTAAGTGGGGCTACATTACAATATAATTTTTTTTACAAACTTCCACGAATAAATCATTCCAAAAATTCGTATGCGGGATTAGCTAGAATGTGTGACTTCTCACTAGCTGAGAGGCATGGTGGCCAACTTTACTAACCCAAATATATTTTTTTTTTATTTTTATTTTTTAAATGAAACACTAAGTATACATCATGGAACTTGCCTCTTTTTGCATGTTCTTTTGTGTATCGATCAGATTACATATTCTCTACATACATAGAGGGGCGGGTTTTTTAATAGATTTACTATTTACATTGATTCGAGGTGTTTATCATTTTCCAAATAGCGAAAGCGCGCATGAAAACTAGACCTAATGTTGACTAAAAACTTACCCTATGGCATAAGCAATTTTTAGAAATGAGTGTTCTTTTTTTTCGCAATATTTTAAGTATATGATTTAAAGAATCTCATGATTTATGAATCTAATATATTTTTATTTTACTTTTTGAAAAAATGATAAGATTCTTAAATCTTATGAGATTATAAATCAGAAGCATGTTCTGCGTTATTGTTACACAAAGAACAATTAGTGTTATATATACATTACATTATTATAAGAAAACACGATTATCATATACGAAATCATTATTATAACATTATTCAGCATGATTTTTTCTAAAAAATGAGTATCTGACTGTATATTGTTGTAAAACTTGATCATCAATATTTTATGTGCTTGATCGTATGTGAATGAATTGTAATAGTACGATGGATTGATATATAACAATGGATAAATTAATTATAACAATGCAATAAACTTATCTAACAGTGTGATAAATTATTAAGAGAGATCATACATTGATTATATATCAAAAGATAAATTCTGAGTTTAAAATGAAAAGAGTAGTAAATTTTATTGCGCAATTTCAATATTAGAGAATATCACAAAAAAAAAAATTTACGATAATGCCTTCTTAACAAACACATTATTTTATAATTTTATATTCTGCCAAAGACCAACAATATAACCTTCCCATTTTGATAAAAATATTAATTAATATATATATATATATAGAACACTAATCAAGCCAATTTATTTGAAGAAATTTTAATCTCCACAAGAAATTTTCACGAGCCTCTCAATTTGGAACAATAGGGTTAGTCATACATTAGGACAAAAAGGTAGCTCTTGCAATTAATAACATTTACTTCACAATAAGTTCCAACTTCCTACTAATATCATTGATGCTCAATTTAAGTTCCATCGTTTTCAAATAGGAGTCTTACCTCTTCTTTTTTCCTTTAACATGGTACAAAATAAGAAAACTATATTTTTTGGCCATAGTTAATATTTCAACACTCAAAACAATTGATAAGAATATTAATATATATATATATATATATATATATATGTGGGTAGTGTTACTTTTAGGACACATATTAAATATACTATAAATAGAAAGAATTAGGTCTTGCATAAAAATTAGTGTAGCATTAAATGCATGTTAGATTTTTATTCTTTCTATATTTAGATATTTATCATGTGCCCATAGGGCACACATTAACACTACCCTATATATATATATATATAAAACACTAATCAAGCCAATTTATTTGAATAAATTTTAATCCTCACAAGAAATTTCCACGAGCCCTAGTCTCAGTTTGGAAGAATAGGGTTATTCATACATCAGGACAAAAAGATTGCTCTTGCAATTAATAACATTTACTACACAATAAGTTCCAACTTCCAACTAATATCATTGATGCTCAATTTAAGTTCCCTCGTTTTCAAATAAGAGTCTTATATACACCTCTTCCTCTTTTTTCCTTTAACATGGTGCAAAATAAAGAAAACTATCTTTTTGGCAATAGTTAATATTTCAACACTCAAAAACTTTTGATAAAAATATTAATATATATATATATATATATGGGTAGTGTTTATAACAATGTAGTGTTAACAAAAAATAAAATAAAAAATATATGGGTAGTGTTAACATGTGACCTTAGGGCACATGTTAAATATACTATAAATAGAAAGAATTAAGTCTTGCATGAAAATTAGTGTAGCATTAAATGCATATTGGGTTTTTATTCTTTCTATATCTTAGTATTTATCATTTACCCTTAGGGCACACGTTAATACTACCCTATATATATATATATATATAACACTAATGAAGCCAATTTATTTGAAGAAATTTTAGTCCCCACAAGAAATTTCCGCATGCCCAAGTCTCAGTTTGGAACAATAGGGTTAGTCATAAACCAGGACAAAAAGATAGCTCTTGCAATTAATAACATTTACTGCAAAATAAGTTCCAACCGCCAACTAATATCCTTGATGCTCAATTTAAGTTCCCTTGTTTTCAAATAAGAGTCTTACCTCTTCTTCCTTTTTCCTTTAACATGGTGCAAAATAAGAAAACTATATTTGTGAGAATCTGCAAATGCGATCCCAAGGTCTCAACCTCTTGTTTGGGCGTCTGAAACATCGGAAGGGATTCCGTTGTTTCATTTGCTTCAATGTGTCGATAATTCATATCGGGTGTCCCTCTATCCTATTTCTAGATGCAAGAGGGTTCATTCAGAGTTGCCAGTACGTTTTACAAAAAAACGAACAAAAAGGGTTGTGTAAGAGGAAAGGCTATAGACAAGCCTTTCTTTACACGTTTGTCTGTGAAACCAGGATTCTATATGGTTCGGAAACTATGTTACGGATTGGGAAGGTGTTAAGCACCCGTTCTGCCCTTTCGGTCTCTAGTGGTCTTTTATATGCTTATTTTATGTTGAAAAACTTGGATGCTTTTACTGACAGTCTACTACTTTTCGGATAAAAAACCCTAATTTTGAGGAAAACGGGAAAATGGGTGAAAACCTTTGTGTTCCGAGATCCGATGTTTTGTTTTGAAAGGTGTAGAATACAAGTGGTAATAGTTTGTTTATTTAAGAGAGATTCCCGTATTATTTCTCCAGATAATGACAATTTTCTCGTGTTTCAGTTACTTTGAAAGGTTCAGATCTTGTGCCGGGACTACTTTAATATGGAATTAAAACTCTTGAGGGGAGTTTTATCAGATATGTCACAGTCTATAGGAAAGACAGGACATGCCGGGTCTTGATTCCTAAGTAAGTATTATTTGTCCGGGTTTTGAAAACAGACTTTTATTCGGATGATAATGTACTTACTTTTTTGGTTTTGCAAATGGTTTTATCAGGGTCTTTTGTTTTAAAAACGGTAGAATATTTTATAACTTGGCAAAAAGTTTATTCAAATAAAACGTGGACAGAACAACAGAAGTAAAACGAGTACACAGATATCTAATTTTAAATACTAGAAGGGACTTTCTTTACCTTCCCGACGAGAATAATAATAAGAAAGAAAATATGATACGACAGAGAAATCTCTGGCAATAATAATCTTTTCCTTCTTCAGATATTTTTGAGAATTAGACTCCAAAAACGGGACACGTCGAATGTCGAGAATGGATTCGATGATTCTTCAGAAATAAGATAATCGTAAAAAATACTTGATAGAAAGACCAGAAAATTAGCTATTAAACTAATGATTTTTGGATCCCAAATTGCTGTCCTTAAACCCTTGGGGGTGTTGGCCTATTTATAGTGCTCGGGGAGGATTGTCGCGCGACATTCCTCCAAAAGGAGCAAGTGTCGCATGACATTATGACCAATGTCGCGCGATAAACAGCTGAAGTGATGTCTCTGATAGACTGATGTGTCACAGAGGGGTTTGTCGCGTGACATTCTGATTTGTTGCGCGATAATCCCCTTTAAAAATAGGTTTGTTTGGCCAACAAACCCTTTCGGGGTAATTTCGGGTGCTCGGGTGTGTCCCGGGCTCTAAGAATTGTACTTCTCGATGGTCACTAGGGTTTTTGCGGGGGTCGCGGATCGGGGTGTGTAGAGACCCTCTCGACTCAAGCTCCTTGCTTGCAAGGAATTGAGGCGACTGGAAGAGACTGTGGTCCATGGCCCCCGCAAGAACTCTAAAGAAGTGTGTGTACGCAAAAGTGTTCGTGAATGCCTCCGGAGAGGGCTTTGTGTTTGGTTTTGCCTCTGGAGAGGGCTTCTGCTACCTCATTGCCTATTTCGAGGACTTTTATTTGCTCCACTCACCTCAGATGGGAGGACTACCATTTTTCCATTCGCCTCAGGTAGGAGGACTACCATTGCTCCACTTTGCCTTTTTGGGAGGGCTTTTGGCCTTCTCGCCTCATGTGGGAGGACTACCATTGCTCCACTTTGCCTCTCTGAGAAGGCTTTTTGATCTTCTCGCCTCATGTGGGAGGACTACCATTGCTTCCACTTTGCCTCTCTGGGAGGGCTTTTTGATCTTTTCGCCTCATGTGGGAAGACTACCATTGCTCAACTTCGCCTCTCTAGGAGGGCTTTTTGATCTTTTCGCTTCATGTGGGAGGACTACCATTGCTCCACTTTGCCTCTCTGGGAGGGCTTTTGACCTTCTTGCCTCATGTGGGAGGACTACCATTACTTCCACTTTGCCTCTCTGGGAGGGCTTTTGATCTTCTTGCCTCATGTGGGAGGACTACCATTGCTCCACTTTGCCTCTCTGGGAAGGCTTTTGATCTGTAGAAAGAAATAAAGAAAATTGCCTCTGGGAGGGCTTTTATGAGTGTTTTTGCCTCTTAGCGAGGGCTTGTGCCCGTGTTTGCGCTTTGGCGAAATTGTTTTGTCTCTTTTCGACTGCTAGAGTGAGAGAGAGAGATTTTTGTGAGTGAAAAGAATTCATCAGGAGTGTTCTAGATGTCCTTAATTTCCCCGTATTTTTCTAAAATTTTACTCTTTATGTTTTTCTCGAGTGAGAACACTTCTTTTAGAAAGCAGTTTTCGGATCTCTTCTGTTCTTCGCACAGTGATGATTTGAGGGTTTACTTCCAACTCATCTTTTATGTATCGTGCTGAAAAGAAAATTTGTTTGAAAGGGCAACCTCTGATCCCTGATCTTTAATCTCTTTAATTTTTGTTTTTTCATTTTGTGGGCCCACATCGTTTTCTGTTTTTCGATGCCCTTATATCTCCCTCTTTTGGGAAAGACTTTTCCTAGCCTTCTCTGTTTTTGACTAAAGAGTCCTTTTATTCCTTTTGTCGTGATCAAGAGCCTTACTCACCCAAACGAAGCCCTGAGTCGGTTCTGGCCTAGCTGTCACTTTTGGTGTGGCTCTCCCTGTCACTCTACATTCCTGTTTCTCTCGCTCGCTTTTGGGCGCTCATGCGGGTTTTTTCTCTTTTCTACTTTTTCAATTTTTTTCCATTCCCGTTTTATTTTCTTTCTCTCATTGATGGTTTCGGTTTTTTGGGAGATCAGAGATTCCTTTAACCGATGTATTTTGTTTTCGCGATTTTTGGATAGATGATTTGGAAGTCTATGTCCTCGGGTTTTTATCATGAGTGTGCAGTATATTAGAAAGGCTTCGAAAAATGTTTCTCTGAAGTGTTCCTGTAGGAGAAAAGATAAGAAAAAGGTCAAAAAATCAGGAAAAATAACACGATGTCGCCCGACACCTCGGTCTGAGGAAGTTTGTCGCGCGACAAATTGTTCACTTGTCGCGCGACAAACGTGACCAGTATAAAAACCCTCTGCTGAGCTCATTCCACCCATTCTCTCAGTTCTCTTTCTCTCTCTAGCCCTCTTCCTCTCCTCTCTCTAGCGCGGAAGCCTTGCTGCTTTGCCAATTTTTTCGACCCTTTTCATTATTTTACCTATTCACTGATGGATCCTGCACAGCCCGATCGATTGGAGGGTGACCAGGAGGAGGTCACCTTTACCGATGCTCAGGGAGTTCTTCACTGCAGCGCTCACCATGATGATTGGACTGACCTCAACTGGTACGGTGAGGACGGGGTGGACCGCGGTTGTGCTGTGGTCTACCGAGACGTTACCTGGGCTGCTCCAGTCCCGGAGGTTCCTTGGCTCTTTATGGATCCTGTCTTGCATGAGATCCGTCGACGGTCTCTGGTATGTTTTCTTGAAACTCCTTCCTTTTGTGTATTTATATCTGTTTATTTTGTCATTTCCTGCATGTTTTAAACAATTCTCTTGTTTAGTACACATGCCTGCCTAAAAATAATATCCGATTTTTAGAGAACACATACTTTACTTGTGATACCTTTAGGAAGTTACGGTTTTTACCCCTATAGTTATACAAAATACCTTTAGGTTTAGCAAATTATATAATTTTACCCTCATATCCCTATAACTCTCATAATTACACCAAAATACCCTCAGGTTTAGAAAATTACATAATTTTACCCTCATATCCCTATAACTCTCATAATTACGCCAAAATACCCTCAGGTTTAGAAAATTACATAATTCTACCCTCATATCCCTTTAACTCTCATAATTACACCAAAATACCCTCAAGTTTAGAAAATTACATAATTTTACCCTCATATCCCTATAACTCTCATACTTATACCAAAATACCCTCAGGTTTAGAAAATTACATAATTTTACCCTCATATCCCTATAACTCATATATATGCCTCTGTTTGTTGCCTGCAGTGGGTTGGTCGAGGTTGGGGTTCTCTCAACACTATTTCTTTAGAGTGGCGACAGGCACAGGCCCCTGTCCAGGAGTTGCTTCTTGCGACTCCTTTTGGTTCTCTTTTTGATGCCCTACTAGAGCGTGTATTTAGGGCAGTCGTATTGGTGTCAGCACTGGCCTCTCACTGGTGGGACACCATTCATACTTTCCATTGGAGTTGAGGAGAGATGACGATGACCCCATAGACTTGTTTGCTCTGACCAGGATTCCTTCGGGGGGGTCCCTATCCAGATTGACGTCCCCTTGCGTCTGATGGCAGAGGGCATCATCGGCGCACTAGGATGGTTTCCGGAGCGACGGAGTTCAGGTGATACGATACCCCGGGCGGTTTTGGTTACACGACTGGTGACAGAGAGAGCCTGGCTAGTCGATTCAGGAGCGCCGATGACCCGACAGGAGGCATGCCAGTATGCCCATGTCCTTCTCTTACTGACGCTCCATGATTTGTTCGAGGCCCGTGGGGGGGGGGATACGGCCCATCTCCGGTGGTTGCCCTATCTCCAAGATTTCAGTATCATGTTTGACTATGACTGGCGGGGCTTCATCCTGGCTGTCCTCCATGATGCTATAGACCAGGTCTCTCGTCACTTAGCCCTGAACCTCAAGGGCTTCTCTTTGGTGTGGGAGGTATACATTTCTGCCCCTTATCTTTGCTCTAGTCTTTACATTTTATTCGCCGTTGGTTGCTAATATTCTTTATGTCTCATTTCTCTTTTCAAAGTTGGTTTGTGGCCTACACCCGTCTGGGTTGCGCCCAGGTGGATTTCATCATTGAAAACGAGGATCAATTTTCCCTTCTCCGCCAGTTCATCGCGAGGAACTACAGGGCTCTTTATGTATATCGGACCCGGGAGACTGGAGCTGCTGCAGTCCATGACCTGCTGGAGGAGCATGTAAGTACTTTAGAATTTTTTAGAGAAAATAATAATAATAATAATAATAATAATAAAAATAAAAATAATTAAATGGGATTTATTTTTCTATTCAGGTTGAGTGGGCCCCCTAGGATGATCTGGGTCTCCATTTTGGGTACGGCCGTGCTTTGACTGCCTCGAGGACCAGGCGACTGATTAGGGACGAGTACGGTCTCCACTTCTATTTGGGCGAGAGGGTTGTCCGCCAGCACACACTGGCCCAGTGGCCTCGGGTTCCGTTATTTCCCCCAGTTCTAATGAGGCGGACGGGCAAGATCGACCCGGTGATAGTGCAGGATATGGTGGAAGGTCTCGATTTTCAGACATTATCTGAGGAGGGGGACTATGCTGCATTCGCTGCCCGTTACTTGATGAGGGAGCGGAAGGGGACCCGAGGACGGATCTTCTATGAGCGGTACCGGGTGTTGGGAGGCAATCCCAACTACATACGAGGGCAAACCCATCTAGCTAAGATGGTCCCTGGTCATCTGCCACCTGTCCCTGATAAGAGGGACAATATTCCCTATTCTGACGATGAGGACCCCGAGGGAGAGAGGGGTGTTCCTGCTGCTGCTGAGGGTGGCGGATGATAGACCTGAGGGAGGTGAGGGCGATGGGGGCAGCGGTGGTTCCAGAGCAGTCGCCTCAGACGACGCCCGTGGAGGAGCAGCGTGCCGGTGCCGAGGGTTTCGAGTTTTTTACTAGTCCTTCGGTATCTCCGGGGGTTATATTCGACGCGGCTGAGGCTGCTGAGGGGGAGCAGGATTTTCTTAGCGGTCCTAGGAGCCTGAGGACTTCGGGGCTGACTATGAGCAGTTTGGGCGGACCCCTCCTGCTGCGGTGGCCACTCCTTCTAGTGGGGTCCAGCCTCTAAGAGCGACGGCTATTGCAGATCCTCCGGGTGTTCGCACTTATGCCACACTGACCCCTCTTCCATCGACTGCCATGGGCCCTCCGGCCCGATCTCCCGGTCTTGGTGGATCCTCTTCTTGACCTCCCTTGTTTTCGATCCACGAGGAGGGTGGTTCTACTTCTGCGGCTGTCCCGGCGAGTCCATCTGCTCCCCTAGTCGATATACCGCTGCTTTCTCGGGATATCACTTACGTTGGCACTGGTTTCCGTCGCTACACAGTGCTCGAGTATCCTTTGCCCGAGGATACTTTTGACTACTTGGGCGGTAGCGTGGGTGATGAGGTATATTCTTTATTTATGTTTCATGCCATTCTTCTATATCTGTTTATCTTAAAATGTGCTAATTCTCTCTTTTATGTATTTTTGACAGCGGGTGAGCGTTCGTGCAGCGGACCTGAGAGCTCTCTATGCCCAGTATCTTTACAACTGGAACCTCCTCCAGTTCATCGGTCGAGACCCTACGGCATATATGCGTGACTACCAGAGGGCGATCGACGTGTCTCTACGGGCGGATGACCTCCTTTCCTCTTTTCGGGCCCGGACGAAGTCTCAGAGGAGCAGTAGCCGGACCTCCAAGCGCTCACGATCATCGGTGATTCGTCCTACGGCTCCTGTTCAGTCGACGGGGCCTTCTCAGGGGGAGTCCGCGTTTGCTATATATGTGGTTGTTGGAGCGTTTTCGATTGATGGGTTTCAACGGGGTTCGGCTAGACAATCCGATACACTTCTTCCATCGTCCCCTCTTCAGTGCGTTGACCATGTCTTCCTCTAACTGGACAGTGTGATTCTCGGAAAATTTTTGAGCTATTCGGTGGAACATTCCCTGGTGGAAGCTGAGGGCGATAGTGCTTAGTATAGGGGGTCAGAACTACGTTCGGTTCCGAGGACTCTGGTTTACCTCCTTTTATCTCGCAGGACGTCTTCTTCGGCAATTCAACGTGCCCCAGAACATTCCCCTTGGTCTGAACAACTTCTCTTCTGAGTCTAAGTTTGTAACCCCGCATGTCTCCCTATCGGTGGATAGGATGTGGCGTGCTCGAATGACTCGACAGTTCAACTGTGCTCGCTTTGGTATTACCCGGCCCCTTCGGGCTGACATTATCCGCTCTTGCTGGCAGTCTCTGAAAGAGGAGCTAATTGATGAACCTTTTTCAAATAGAATGGTTTCGATTCATGGATGCTGGGGCTACTGAGGATAACATTGTCTTAGCGTACCAGATCTTAGATGAGGCTCAAATTGATTTGGCCATTGAGGACCCTGTTTGGCCAACCCCTAGGGATTAGGTCTTTTCTGTATTCTTGCACTTTTAATAATCTCCCTTTTAATCTCCGGTGTTCTGAACGACCTTAATAATATGCGAGGGACTGTTTGTGGGAAATAATTTTCTTTATAATGTTTAAATCGGGCCTGAAGTCACTTCTCAGGTTGCCTACGTTCTCTATTTGATTTTCAAAGAACAAAGGTTGAGTAGGGGCTCAGGTTTACGTAGTTCTTATCTATACATGTTACATCTATTGGTAATACTTCTTCAAACGATCCATGTTGACCGGTGAATGCAGTAATTGTCCGTCCAAATCAGTGAGTATGGCGGCACCCCCTGTATCAATCTCTTTGACGATATACGGCCCCGTCCACTTCTGCCCGAACTTTCTCCTTGGGTCTCTGGCTGGTTCTCGAATTTCTTTCAACAAGATGTCGTTCTCGTTAATGCCCCAAGTCTTTACTTTCTGGTTAAATGCCCGAGCGATTCTTTTCTGATATCCTTGGTGGTGATATGCCGCTTTCAATCTCTTCTCATCGAGTAGGGCTAGCTCGTTATAACGTGCCTGGACCCATTCCAGCTCATTAACTTGGTTCTCGAGCATTACTCTGAGGGAGGAGACTTCTAACTCAATAGGGAGGACTGCTTCCATCCCGTATGTGAGGGAAAATGGGATTGCCTCGGTAGAAACTTTCTCGGTGGTGCGATATCCCTACAATGCATATGGTAATTTCTCTAGTGGTCTTTTATATGCTTATTTTATGTTGAAAAACTTGGATGCTTTTACTGACAGTCTACTACTTTTCGGATAAAAAACCCTAATTTTGAGGAAAACGAGAAAATGGGTGAAAACCTTTGTGTTCCGAGATCCGATGTTTTATTTTGAAAGGTGTAGAATACAAGTGGTAATAGTTTGTTTATTTAAGAGAGATTCCCGTATTATTTTCCCAGATAATGACGGTTTTCTCGTGTTTCTGTTACTTTGAAAGGTTCGGATCTTGTGCAGGGACTACTTTAATATGAAATTAAAACTCTTGAGGGGAGTTTTATCAGATATGTCACAGTCTATGGGAAAGACAGGACATGCTGGATCTTGATTCCTAAGTAAGTATTATTTGTCCGGGTTTTGAAAACAGATTTTTATCTGGATGATAATGTACTTACTTTTCTGGTTTTGCAAATGGTTTTATCAGGGTCTTTTGTTTTAAAAACAGTAGACTATCTTATAACTTGGCAATAAGTTCATTCAAATAAAACGTGGACAGAACAACAGAAGTAAAACGAGTACACAGATATCTAATTTTAAATACTAGAAGAGACTTTCTTTACCTTCCCGACGAGAATAATAATAAGAAAGAAAATATGATACGGCAGAGAAATCTCCGGCAGTAATAATCTTTTCTTTCTTCAGATATTTTCGAGAATTCGACTCTAGAAACGGGACACGTCGAATGTCGAGAATGAATTCGATGATTCTTCAGAAATAAGATAATCGTAGAAAATACTTGATAAAAAGACCAGAAAATTAGCTATTAAACTAATGATTTTTGGATCCCAAATTGCTGTCCTTAAACCCTTGGGGGTGTTGGCTTATTTATAGTGGTCGGGGAGGATTGTCGCGCGACATTCCTCCAGAAGGGGCAAGTGTCGCGCGACATTATGACCAATGTCGCGAGACAAACGGCTGAAGTGACGTCTCTGATAGACTGATGTGTCAGAGAGTGGATGGTCTGGGTCAGAGGGGTTTGTCGTGCGACACAAGGGAGATTATCGCGTGACATTCTGGTTTGTCGCGCGATAATCCCCTTTAAAAATATGTTTGTTTGGCCAACAAACCCTTTCGGGTGCTCGGGTGGGTCCCGGGCTCCAAAAACTGTACTTCTCGATGGTCGTTAGGGTTTTTGCGGGAGTCGCGGATCGGGGTGTCTACATTATTTTTTTGCCATAGTTAATATTTCAACACTTAAAAAAATTGATACAAATATATATATATATATATATATATATGTGTGTGTGTGTGTGTGTGTGTGTGGGTGGGTAGTGTTAACATGTGCTCTTAGGACACATGTTAAATATGCTATAAATAGAAAGAATTATGTCTTGGATGAAAATCAGTGTAACATTAAATGCATGTTGGACTTTTATTCTTTCTATATTTAGGTATTTATCATGTACCTTTAAGACACGCGTTAACACTATCATATATATATATATATAAAACACTAATCAAGCCAATTTATTTGAAGAAATTTTAATCCTCACAAGAAATTTCCGCGAGCCCAAGTCTCAATTTGGAACAATAGGGTTATTCATACATCAGGACAAAAAGGTTGCTCTTGCAATTAATAACATTTACTACACAATAAGTTCCAACTTCCAACTAATATCATTGATGCTTAATTTAAGTTCCCTCGTTTTCAAATAAGTCTTACCTCTTCTTCTTGTTTCCTTTAACATGGTGCGAAATAAGAAAACTATATTTTTTGGCCATAGTTAATATTTCAACACTCAAAAAAATTAAAAAGGTTTATACATATCAATTACCTCTAGAATCCAATCATGTTAGACACGCTGCATATAATATGTCTAATTCCTTCATACTTTCCAATGTACATGACTGTTTATTTCATTTTTTTTAGGTTATTTGTCTTTCATCAGATTGAAACAAATTGATTAGAATTTTATGTTAATCTTGGATTGGGACGACATATTATTTATTTACTTTTTTTACTAGAACATATGAAACCCTTATAAACTTGCCCAACCCCCAAATACTTAAAAAAGGCACAAATCATGTCATAATTTTAGGAGTTTTCATTCTCCAACAGCAACTTTTGATGGCGAAAAACTACCCTTAATACAGGAGAGGTCACATGTTTAATTCCTCTCACCCACACCATCTCTCAATTGAACTTGTGATTGAAAACTAAACTTCCCTTTAAGGGAAAAAAGTAAACCTGTCATAGGCTAGACTAGTGGCAACAACTTTCCTTTATAGGGGAGATGTCTTAGGTTCAAGTGCCCCTATCTACTCCCTCCTCCATTGAACTGGGGAATAAATTAAGCATTCCCTTAAGGTCAAATATTTAACCCGTCAGGGGCTAGCCTAGTGGTAATTCCCCCTACTGACACCCTCTTCCCATTGAAATTGTGAACTAAACTTCCCATTAAGGGAAAAAAAAAATTAACCCGTCAAGGGCTAGGCTGGTCGCACAAGTTCAATTCATCCCACGGTCTCCATCCACACCATCTCCCTTCATCATGGGCCGGTCGAGTGGTAACAACTCCCCTTTATAGGGGAGAGGTCTCAGGCTCAAGTTACCCTCCCTGCATTCTCTCTCCATTGAATCTGAGAATAAATTAAACATTCCCTTAAGGGGAAACTTTTCATAGGAATAGGTAGGATATGCTACAGCGAAAGCAAGTTTTCGAAAAAGAGTTCGAGGGCACTAGTATTACAGGCTTAACTCTTGTTGGGGCAATTTCAAATCCCTTTAAGGGATAGTTCGATTGGGGTGGGTTACTCTCATTTGTTAACCCATCAGGATTTCTTAAATTTTCGCTATAGTTCTTGACTAGTTCATTTTTTTAAAAAATATTTTTCTATAATTTATACCGAATATTTTAATATTTGAAGAAGCTCTTTTGCCTCATTACCTCTTACCAAGTTGATTTATAATTAAGGTTATCATGTGTTTTTTTTTTCCTCATACTAGTATGCAAATCATATTAATGCATCACATAAAAATCTCATTATTTTATATTAAGAAACACGTATTACAGTTTGTGGACAAGGAACATATACCTCAATTTTAATGAGTTGGAGTACATAGAAATAATTGTATGGTTATGAAATTGCAAATGGAATGAAAAATGGTGAGAGTAGGTTGATTCTGAGGTCAGTAACATAACTTATCTCGTAAAACTTCATCTTCGATTAACTACTGTTTAACAAATAGTTATTTTTCTTCTATGAAATTTTCTTTAATTCCGAATTATAACTGCCCTGCTAGAATTTGGCAAAAATCTTTGTGTCCAGTGACTCTAACTTATAAAAGATAGAATTTGGCCAAAACTAGTAACTTTAATATACAATTTAATGATATAATTAACTGAAAATTTGAAGTAATTATTTTTCGTGCTAATGCATGTAAATAGATGGCATTTTTTTATATTCACATTTATACAGCATTTATTTCACCTCATTTTAATTCAAAAAAAATTATACAAAACAAAACATGCCATTTACTTTGAAGATATTTTAATCTCCATAAGAAAATTTCATAAACTAGTCTCAGTCTGGACCAATAGGGATATTCGTATATGAGGACAAAAGGCTTGTCTTGCTATTAATAATATTTATTCACAAGAATTTCCAACTAATTTAATTGATGCTCAATTTATCAATAATTTTAACTAGGTTGACATAAAAAATGAGGTATTAAATGCATGTGGCCATCATATATTAGTTAAAAGAACCATGTCACATTCTATTAGTTAAAAGAAAATTTTTACATTCCATTCTAATCAATGAGTGATTGACACACTGAGAAGTGAAGTAAATTTGGTTTCCTCACATTCTTACACTCCACTATTTTTTTCCCATCAACGGTTTTTAATTTTATGGGAAATAAATTATTTATAATTTTTTCATCTAATATATTGAATATATCAATTGATTTGGATCAAACTATTTGTAATAGTTATATTTTTATGGGATGCACTATCTGTAACATAAATATGCGCGCTATTTTGGTTTGATGATTTGAGATTCATGTTGTGTTTGGCAAGTTGTTATTTGCTCTTTCAATAATGATGATCATGTTAACGTATTTTTTGTAATTTTATTACTTATTATGAAAAAAAAATTAAAAAAATTAGTCTTACACCTTGCTTTGCCCAGACAAAATACCTCAAACCCGCCTCTGGCTTTTAAAATATGGGTCGGGTCTTGCTTTTTGTCAACTATACTCTTTTTTATAGTCTTTGTTCTAAAACTGTATCAACTATGAAGATTTATGTATTCAAAACGAATAGTAGAAAATGGCGTTGATGTTAACGTATAATATATAAAAGAAAGGGACATAGATACTTTTAATAGCCCTCTTTATGCGGTTGAGTTATCAGGTTACTTTTTTGAAACCCTCTATAAAATTTTCCGCGGCCCCAAAAGATTTAAAACTTGTCCTCATACGTACTATCCTCAAAAGTACACATAAATTATTGGGCCTGTTTGCTCAAATAGTGAATTAGAGGTGAGACAATTTACAATTTTGTATTTATTTTTATTTTGTTGTGAAAATTGAACAATTGTAAATATAACCATTCAAGTTGATTAATGAAAACTAAAATTATTATCATTTCAAGTAAGACTTTGAAATTGCCTCATTTTTGAACCAAAGAATTCACTCCAAATCTTTAAGTTAAGGAGATCTAACTAGTATGTACACTTGATGTTGATATCTTTTGACAAAATTCTAAAGAACATATAAGAATTTACAAAATGTTTTTTTGTTCTAACATTTTGAATATCTCATTTAAATCTTCCAATGACTCCATGAATTAGAAATGACTTATTTTAAACGAGAAAATTTATATTTTCTTTATCAAAAGTGAACTAATTTCATAATTAGAATATTTAGTAGCCAAACAGACCCACTCTATGGTAATGAGGTTGTAGATGGAATGAAAAACGATGAGAGTAGGAGGACGATGAGGATAATAACATAACTTAACTCATAAAACTTCATATTCGATCAACTATTCTTTAACAAATAGTTGTTTTTGTTCTATGAATTTTTTTTATATTCTTAATTATAAATGCCTTGTTAGAATTTAGCAAGAAATCCCTACATCCTGCGACTTCGACTCATAAGCGATAGCATTCTGCTTAAACCATTAAGTTTAACCTACAATTTAATGATATAATTAACATCAAAATTTGAACTAATCATATGTTATTTTTCCGTGCTAAACATATTAGTTGCACCTAAAAAAATTTATATGCACATTTATAAGACATTTATTTCTCATCATATTTTTTACATAAAAATGAAAAATATACAAAACAAAACATGCAATTTAATTTAAAGATGCTTTAATCTCCACAAGAAAATTCCACAAGCTAGTCTCAGTCTAGACCAACAGGGACCGTCATGTATGAGAATAAAAAGCTATCTCTAATTTGATTGATATTCAATTTATAGCTTTATGACTTTGCCAATTACTTTGACCTGTCATGAATAGAATCTTTCATATATATATATATATATATATATATATAAAACTTAGCTATTTCTTTTTCCATTTTTCACTGCAAATGGCTACATAAATCAATAAATATACTATAATTGAAACTGATTAAGTCCCTATTTTTGGACCCAATACGATTATGTCCCTATTTTTTGGACCCAATAGGATTAAAAACTTCCAAGATTAGAAATTAGGATTACACCCCCTATTTTGACCAATTGACTGAAAATTTAATGTAAATGGCACGTAGCTAGTTGGGCGTTTGAAGTGTTTGGACATAAATGCCCTTTTTTGGATTATGGAATCATTGGTAGATTGATTAATTTTATGCTTTAAAATTGATGATTAATTTTACTAAATTTTCATTAATATATTTTGGTATTGTACATATTATGTTTACATATTTAATTAATATATAATATTTGTTTTTGAGTAGTTTCCTTTATCAAATTTTTTAGTATCTTCGTATAGATTTTACATTTTAAAACTACTTGCGCGCACTTAGGAATATATATATATATATATATATATATGTGTGTGTGTGTATATATATTAATTTTTTAACTACTTTCCTTATTAAATATTCAATATCTTCGTGGAGATTTTACATTTTAAACCTATTTGTTTTAGATTACATATATTCTAGAATTTTCAATTAGAGAAAATGTGTTATAAGACCTCACTCCGTAATGTTTTATTACCCTAAGGACGAACTCATATTTAATAAAGATAAGTAGGACGAATTTTATTATTTAATTCTAAATTAAGAACACTTTTGATAATATTAATTTATTTTAAGGATAATGAAAAATATTGATGTACAAATATACCTCTCATATAAATCTTTAAGCATGTAATATAAACCTTTAAGTATCTTAACCCTCACTTCTCCTACTTTTGGAGTATCCACTTGTATTTGTTCTACCTTCGCTGCCTTCCCCGCCTCCCAACACACCATCGCTGAATCACCACCACCACCACCACCACCACCATCTAACTCTCTGATCGTATTGCCGAGAGGAGCGTCGTTCTCATCATCATCATCATCATCATCATCATCATCATCTTCTTCTTCTTTCTACAGGTGCAATCACAAAACAGATGTAACTTTTGATCGAACCGTTAGATTGTGCTAAATTTTGGATATGTTGTTTGGAATACAAAGTTACCAAAATTGCATGAAAAATCAAAACGATCAGAGGTCGTTTTGCTATCCAAATTGACTAATTTTGACAGTCCATCAAGATTTTGAAAAAAAAAATCTGATGACAACTTTTTTTTTTTTTTTACAAACCCTACATTGATCCATATATATATATATAAATTAAGTGGATGTTGATCTCATCAATTTTGTTATTCTATGATTTGTAATGGTGCTAAAATCATTTTAGTACCTTCTGGTTGTTGTCATGTGTATTGATATGTGGTGTTAACTGCATTTAACACATTCTAGTTGTTATCATGTATATTGACAAGTGGTGTTAAATGCATTTAGGACCTTCTGGTTGTTGTAATGTATATTGACAGGTGATGCTAAATGCATTTAGCACATTCTGGTTGTTGTCATGTGTGTTGACAGGTGATGCTAAATGCATTTAGCACCTTATGGTTGTTGTCAAGTGTGTTGACAGGTAGTGCTAAATGTATTTAATACCTTCTGATTATTGTCATGTGTGTTGAAAGGTAGTACTAAATGCATTTAGCACCTTTGGGTTGTTTTGCTAAATACATTTAGCACCTTCTGGTTGTTGTCATGTGTGTTGACAGGTGGTGCTAAATGCATTTAACACCTTCTGGTTGTAGTGTTAAATGCATTTAGCACCTTTTGATTGTGTTAACAGGTGTGTTGACACGTGAGATGTTATAAGGATTAGTGCTAAACAAATTTAGCACCATTGGTGTTAAAACCATTTAGTACTAATTCTAATGAGATGTGAGATATTATAAGGAGTGGGTATTGATATCTTTTTTGTATAGTATTTTAATTTACACGGTTAATTTGTTAATATTCTTTATAATTATATTATTATTGGAATGAGCCATTATGCCTAATTGGACCTTTCAATTATTTAGGTGACATATATATTTGACTTGTAATTTAAGTGATTCAAAAAATAAAATATTAAACAATTAAATATTAACTGATTCAAAAAAAATTAATTAGATACCTTTAAATTTTATTCTGCTAATATTTTTTTATCGTAACAGATTTATTTTTTCAATAATTAATATTCTTTTACAAAAAAAATAAACAGGTATTATAATAGATTATAAGTAAGTTACAACATGTAACTATAACGTTAATATTTATATTTAGGCAATGAGAAGTCAACAAATTTCTATAAATACTTGGTTTGTTTGGTCCGACTGAATAGCGGTAGTTAATTTAGTCCAAAGTATGATTTAATCTGAGTTGGCACTTAAATAAGTTAAGAAGGACTGACAACAAAAATAATCTCTCAGTGGACTAAATCTTTGCTGCTCAAAAAAATAAGGGCATCATACTAATTTCCTATTTTAGGGTTTTGGAGGGCTGATCTGATATTAGCTAATCTAATAGTTATCATTTGTTGAGATCACCTGATCTTAGATCAGCCCTCTTATTTTTCTTATTTTGTATTTAGATAATATAACTTTATAACACATTAGTAATGCTGTTGGTATAAAAATTGGAAGGGAAAGAGTTTGGAGTTCAATTCATCAATTAACTCGACAATAAAATATTAATTTGGTTTATTGATATACGTTTTTTACAATCTCTCTACACAAAATATGGCTTATTTTTAGAACAAAAAAGTGATTGAGACATACGCGTCCAAGACCGCGTTCAAAGATCGCTCCGAAGCCCTCAGGAAACATCCCAACTAAAAGGCATCCAATGTATTATTTTGTCCGTTCAATCTTCCAATTTAATTTTTGATGGACCACTCCACTCTTTTCCTTCTTGATTTACACTTTTTTAAATTATTATTGGTTGGGTCCTCTTTATGGGAATGTGACATATATAGATACTTTTAATAGCCCTCTTTATGGGGTTGAATTATTAGGTCACCTAATTTTTTTTTCCCGAAACGTGTGAAGCCCTCTGTAAAACTTTTCTGAGCCACTAAAGACTTAAAACTTGTTTTCATATATTATATTCATAAAAAGGCACATAAATTTTTGGGCTGATTTAGTTATTTTTCAATTTGTAAATTAGACTATTTATAATTTTTGTATTTAGTTATGCAATTGTAAATGGCAAAAATATACTCACCCCATATTAATGACATGTGCCTTTTCTCAACTTTTAAATTATTAAATTTTACTATAAAGATATGTAAGTTTGTACCGAGTATAGTCGCTCTATTAATTTTTAGTTACGTAATTTCATATAAATAAAATATTATTTTGAAACAAAGTCTAATTTTTTTTTAATATACTATAAAAAAAGAGAAAAAGCCTCGCGATCTTTCAAATGACCAACACCACTTAAACCAATTATCAATAAAAAATAACACTTTAACCAAAACTGTTAAACTCACGAGATATTACTCAAAGATTGGCCAGAGTTAACTTCATATAATTACGATTGAAGAATTGTGAATTTGTTCATTTATAAATAATTCAATCCTAATTTAAGTAGTGTTTGAAAAACTTAAACGAGAAATTCCAATTGTTAGAGTAAAAACATGTTATATATTGTTCTATGTTATTTAAAATTTTGTCTCGATGCATCAATATCACGGGTAGAAACTAAATCTTATCGAAAATTAGAGTTGGAATGAATTATCTAATTCTAGAATTAGACAATTTCAAGTTTTACTTGAAATGACTTAATTTGAGTTTTTGTGAATCAACTTGAATTATCATATTTATAATTGTTCAATTTATACAACCAAACACTAATAAATGAAAATTTTGTAAATTACTTAATTATAAATTATCTAATTCGCAATTTGAAGGACAACCAAACGGGCCCTTACTATATCTGTCAAAACACACCCTATATCCGTTCTTAACAAATCATAAAGTGAATCCAATAAAAAAAATGAGAATCCAATTTTTTTTTCCAGTTAAAATTGGTACCAATAGGAAGAATTATTTTTAATATTAAAGCATTAAATTATTATTTTATGCATTAATTTTTATTTTATTTTTTTCTTTGAACTACAGGTAAGAGGGGAGATGGTGATATATATATATATATATAATATAAAAAAATTATCACATCATTAAATTATTTAATTAATGGTTCACATTAATTTATAAAAAAAAAATTTGGACTATTAAATATGTTTTCAACCCATTAAATCAAAAAAGTCAACAATTTTTTTTATCTCTCTTATTCTACAAATTTTAATCTCTTATCTTTTTCTCTATCTATTTTTATGAAATTCAAAATACATTCAATTTAAAACAAAATACCATGTAAGACTTTTTATATTTAAAATTTACTAATAAAATTTTGTATATTTAAAATTGTAGATATAAAGTTACGTGTAAGACAAAAATTATAGAAAACTATTATAATCCACTTTTCTTACTCTTATTATAAAATTCTCACATTACTCTTAAAACTATTTCATTTTTTCTAGCGGCAATTTTCTATCTATATTATAAGATGTATTTTTTTCTTTATTTTGTTATTATTAACTAATAGTCAAAATTTGTTTACAAACCAAAAAGAAATGTGAACCCTTTAGATGTTTTTAAGATATCAAATTACCCAATTACATAATGCTTTTTTATTGTCTTTTTTCACCTTAATATAATGATAAAAATATACAATTTAAAATTTGAGATTCAAATTTCAAAATTTTCTCACTTTTTCCCTCACAATTTTTTTATAAATACAAGAACACTCTTTCTCTCTCACCAAATATATATACTCTCTTTCTTAAAATTTTCATGGTTAAACACCCATCAAAATACTTAAGATTTTCTACTCTTTTTGTTGTTTACTATTTTGAAAAATGTAATATTTTGTGGTTTACTTTTTTTTTTTGAAGAACGTATATATATATGGGTTTATGTAACTCTTTTGAATAATGTATATATAGGTGCTCATTTTGTATTAGCAATTATTAACTTATTTAGTTAGAGATCGCAGCTTTATTTTATGATATTTATATTTAGTTGAGGATTCGATAATTATTCGTTTTAGTGGCAGCCTAGATTAAAAATAGTGCATATGCTTTTGAATTTTTTCCTTTATGTGTGTTGAATATTCATACATGCATGTGAGTTTTATACTTTTTTGATATCCTTGTATAATATTATTTTGTTCGGTTTTTATCCCCTCCCCCCCCCCTCCTTCATGTATATGAGTTTTGTTAACCTCCCGTTGCGTTGTTTTCCATTTTATCACTTAAACTAACCATTTTATACTCAAATTAATATGCTTTTTCATTTACGATTTAAGATTTGCCAAAAAAACCCGTAAACCCCACCTAATGCCATTCTTATCTATGATAGTTTATTATGTGAATTTAGTAAAGTTGACATGTACAATTCGAACATGAGGTATCTTTATTTGTATTTAATATTTTTTTATTTCACCGTGCCGGACGGCACAGACAATACCTAGTATATATATATATATTAGGTATTGTCGATGCCGGACATCAAAAGCAAAGGAGCATAAAATTGAGTATTTATGTCGATGTGGCGCGGACAATAGCTAGTTTACTACTAAACAATAACAATATTATCCAAAGGTTAACAAAATCTAGATATATATGCAGAAAAATATATTGGAAAATCAAGAAACATATAGATAGAATTTAAATCTAATAAAGATATTATATGAAGAGAGAGATTAAATAGTCTATGTCGCTAGAATTACATTTTTTTGACATTTTGACATTAGATTTACATACATACCAGAACCTTAATCAACAAATAATATCAAATACTTATATATGTGTTCTAAAATTTAATAGTCAATGGGATTTTTTTTAAGAAGGTCATTATTTTGTAAAAGATTAAATCAATTAATCTAGACATTTGTGCTACTCTCTTTTCAAATTTCATATTTATTTTTAAAATTTCAAAACCATTCTTCAGTAATCAATTTGAAGTTATATAATAAGATAAAGGCGCCCTTAAACCATCTTCAATTTTAGTGTCAGATGTTTGGTTAGCACTATAAATAACAACTCTAATGTATATGCTAGAAGCTTTTCTACTTAACAAAAATGTAGGTAGATGTTAAATTGCTAGTGACAAGTAACGATCACCTAGGCTGGCCAAGCAAATTTTGCTAAATAATAATGTGGGCCCCACTTTTTAGCCTTTTTCAGTAGCCCCTTAAATAATGCAGAATTTAGCATGAAAGAGTAAAATCCATTCAATTATAGAAAAAATAATAACCTTCCTATTTTAAAGGCGTAGCACACTATTACGTGTAATAATTTTTTTTCAAGTAACGACCACTTTGGCTGGCCAAGAAGATTTTACTAAGTAATAACGTGGGCCCCACTTTTTAGCTTTTTTTCAAGAGCCCTTTAAATAATGCCATGTGTAACTAATGAGTGATTAGTTGAAAATCACTAGCGTATAAAAATGTATGTTAATTAATAAGTAAATAATGTGCAAAGTAGTGAGTCAAAATGTGCTGACATAACACCTCAAGTTGAATTTTGGAGGCTACAAACACATTATGTAGCTAACAATAAGTGATGCATAAAAGCTAGCTCAAGCACCACTTAAAAAAAAAAAAAAAACAAAAAAACTTGATAAATAAAAAGTTAGCATCTCCATAGAATTTGCTCTTAGTCTAATATCTATAGCTGGAAAATGTCACGAAATCACCCCTCCTTGCTTTATAGTACAAACTTTTGACTTTGAGGCTTTGATGTATGACTTTAACATGTAAAGCGTAAACCAAGCACAAAAAAAAAGGGTATAAGTTTGGCATGTGACTGATTGAGGGGATTCCGCAAAAATGCAAATAGACGTGTTATTTAGATGCGCAAATTCTTACTTTTGTGTTGTTTGATTGCAAATATTTTTTATGGAGTCAAACTCCACTTTTTCTATTTTTGAGCTCATTGTCCTTGTAAACCTGGAAAATATTTTCTTTTGGGGGGGGGGGGGGGGGTGGTTTTAATTTTCCAAGCAATTTCTATTGTTTAAGGTTTGATGTAAATTTGTTCAAAGCTGGAAAAAAAAACTATTTTTTGATGAAGTACAATTGTTAAAAAAAAAAACAGTTTTTCAATGAAGTAAAATTTTTCAAAAAAAAAAAACTGTTTTTCGATGAATTAAAATTGTTAAAAAGTTTTGTTTTCGATGAAGTAAAATTGTTCAAAAATCAAAACACTGTTTTTTTGATGAAGTAAAATTGTAAAAAAAACTTTTTTTTTATGAAGTAAAATTGTTCAAAAAAAAAACTGTTTTTTGATGAAGTAAAATGTTTTTAAAAAAAAAACTATTTTTCGATGAAGTAAAATTGTTCAAAAATCAAAATACTGTTTTTTGATGAAGTAAAATTGTAAAAAAAACAAAAGAAACTGTTTTTCGATGAAGTAAAAAAAAAACTGTTTTTAAAAAACTTGTTTCACATTTTTTTTTATTCCACTCCAATATCAAGTGAAATGAAACAAATGAAAAAAACACATTTTTTTTAAAACATATCTTAAATTCCATGTAAAAAAGATACAAGTTCCATGGAAAATAATAGCTATCATACAACAAAAGTTGGAAAAAGTTACAATTATCATATAAAATAATGTCTATCAAACACCAAAAGATAGAAAAAGTACACTATTTTTCGGGTCGAAAATTAAGGCAATCAAACACATTTAATTGACATTTTCCATGCAACTCAATTCTAGGCAATTCAATTGCCTGGAACTTATTTTTTCTTTCCATGCAAATTACATGCTTGCAATCAAACGCACCCTAACTTTTTTTGAATAGAAAAAATAAAAATTCAAATTTTGAACCCCTATGCCATAATTTAAATAATTTTAAATTATTTAATTTAGATATTTAGTTGTAAAAATAAATTGATATATAAAAAATTTAAGTTTATACTTAAGAGAGAGAAGGAAAAAAAACGTTCTAAAGAAAGTATCAAAATTCTCGCTTTTAGATCCCAAACATTACACTTGGTTTTAATATAATGAACAATAAAGAGTGTTTACAATAAAAGAAAGATAGATAACCATGGAGCTATTTGGTGGAGAGAAAAAGACATTTTCAAAAAGGTTGAGAGAGAGAATGTTAAAATGTGAGCAAAAATATTTGGGTAAATTAGAGTGTAGATTTCGAGAAAACAAAGCGGAGAGAAAATAGTTTTAAAAAGTTTGAAATTTGAATTTCAAATTTCTAGATTTTTTTTCAACTTTTTTGAAAAAAGCAAGAGAGTGGATTAAAAATTATATATTTTAAGATATATATGGTAGGTAAATTTTAGATATGAGTTTTGGGCCAAGGCCCAGGTTAAGATGAATATGATTCGACACAAATTCGTGTTAGAAATATTGTATAAGAGCATGAGTTCCCATTTTTGCTATGTATAATAATACGAAAATTGTGAATGACAAGTTTGGAAGAAGGATACAATCATAGCAATGATGTATTTAGGGGAAATATAAATGCATTTAGAGGTTTTCTTTTATATGTTTTTTAATCCTTGATCAAGATGTGCCATCGAGATTTTGTTCTTTTTTTCGGGTGGAACTTGCGGTTGGGATTATGTTAATTTTTTCTGATGAAATTTGACTGTATTTTTATTAGTAAGTGTGATCCATTATTTTTAATTATGAATTTGTTTCTTCTCCACCATATATAATTTTTTTTTCATGAAAAAAGTTAAAAAATAAGAGAATCTCTCTTTACATCTCTCAACTTATTTTTCAACTTTTCATACACAAATCAATTGTTTTTCAAATTATTTTCCATATAGTTATCACGAAGCCTTAAATAATGATTTAAATTTTTTAAAATAATTTAAGGGTAATTTAGAAGAAAAAAACAACATGGTGAAAGGTAGGCCAAATGTGTAATTTACTATTTGTGGGAGGGCATGGTGACAGAATTCTAACATACATGCACTGTGTCAATATTCATACTTTTAATCACTAAAACTTAAGTCCGGACATCATAGTTTGCTTGAGTATATATATATATATATTAAGAGTAACCGTGCCTATGCACTACGATAAAATTAAGTGATCCAATTTTTAAGATAATATATGAAAAAAAAATTACTTGTGAGAAAAAAAATTACTTATAATAATAAAATTAAATTTAAATTAAATAATACATATTTACCATTTAAATTAAATAATTTAAACTTTAAAAAATTTTATTCCTTACATATATTTTTTCTTCGTACTCTTTTATTATATAGATAAGGTAACAATCTTTCTTTTCCTATTTCTTTTTTATTTTCCCTTGTTTCTTTCTCCAATTGATCAGGGTCAGTCAACCCCCCCCCCCCCCAACCCCCTCATTCCACACGTCTTCTCTCTCTCTCTCTCTCTCTCTCCCTCTCTCTCTCTCATTATTACACTTCTTTTTTTTTTTTTTTTTTTTTTTCTAGAAATTAGGTAGAAAGGCTTATTATACATTGATTTTTACCAAAAATTCAATGAATAATATTTTTTTGAATGAAGGGCCTATTTTTAATTGGTAATTAGTGTAAGAGGCATATTTTGTTTTATATTTTAAATGAATGTATTTGAATAAATTTAAATATCATTTAATTAATAAAAACATGTTATGTATTACCTAAATTACCCCTTTTTATGAAATTTGCACAAAAAATATGGACTGCAAAGTTCATATTGCAGTAAAATATAAACTGCAAAGTTCATATTACAGTGAAATATGGACTGCAATATGAACTTTGCACTAAAAATATGAACTGCAAAGTTCACATTGCAATAAAATATGGACTGCAATATGAACTTTGCACTAAAAATATCGATTGCAAAGTTCACATTGCAATGAAATATGGACTGCAAAGTTCATATTGCAGTGAAATATGAAGTGCAAAGTTCATATTGCAGTGAAATATAGACTGCAAAGTTCATATTGCAGTCCATATTTTAATGCATATTGGTATTTTTTAGTTTATTTTAAGGGTTGGGATGTCATTTTATAATTAAAAAAAAAGACATATGTCATATTATCAATAAAATAAAAAATAGGCCCTTTATTTAAAAAAAAAAATATTCCTTGACTTTAGTGTGAAAATCTTTCTCTAATAAACCATTTTTTTTAATTGCCCCCTTTTTCTTTTGGTTACAATTATTACAGTTCTACATAGCCACAAATTGATCTATCAACAATCAAATCCTCCTTGACTAAAAAAAATAAAAATAAAAAAATCAATACCTCTGCCACAATATTCTTCCTCTCCAAGTCAGAAATACTATTCCTCTACCATAATTTACCTCCTTTTTTTGATCTCCCATTTCCATTATTTTAGAAATCTCTAAAATAATTAACCCCCCCCCCCCCCCCCCCCCCTAAAACTTAACAAAGTTAACTAATGTATCCTTTGCCATGTTTCATTTTTTACGATTAATGGTTTCTCTCACATATATATTCTACAATCCTTGTAAAATTTTAAAAAAAATTCCATGACTAAGTAATTTAAAATAACTCGTGAAGTATAAAATTGTGGATCATGATTCCAAAAAGTCCATCAAAGTAGTTCTAGTTTCACTTATATAACGAATTGGTAAATTTTGTTGTACCCTTTTTTTCGGATATTTCTGACATAGACAATTTTTTTATTTTGGTGCAAATGTTCACATTTAAAATGACTTGTTTAAATATATATATTTATATTATAAAACACCATCTTTGACTAAAATTTTCACTAAAAAATATAAGAATCTAATGGTTAAAAATACACATGTTATGGTGTGCATTAGTTATATACTATTGGATGAGTTTTATACACACATCAAGATGTTACATCAAAGTTAAAACACTTACATACTAATAATTTTGTCTACATTAAAAATGCCATAACTTAAAATAAAAAAATCAAAATTTAATATTTAAAATCTACTAATCAAGATCAATTAAACAAGATCTATCATGACTATATAATTATGCAAAAAAAAAATATATTCAAGAAAAACTATTATGTAACTTTTATGGACGTACGTTATGTGTTCTTACATTATTGGTCATCTCAATCTATCAGGACGTACGTTGCATGGTTGGATTTGATTAAAAGGCTCTTTAAAAACTTAAAAACAAGTAAGTCCAATCCGGTATACTTTTAGTTTTTTCAGTATGAAGATATATTGAATTTACGTTTTAGTTGTTCACAATGTTAGACTAGACTAGACAATGGGCTCAAAATAGACTGATTCATTTTTCGTTACGTGGTTGGATTATGATTAAAAGACTCTTTAAAAAATTTAAAATAAGTTGATTCAATCCGGTATACTTTTAGTTTTTTCAGCATGAAGATATATTGAACTTACGTTTCAGTTGTTCACAACGTTAGACTAGAATAAACAATGGACTCAAAATAGACTAATTGATTTTGTCGATTTAAATTCATCACACGTTAATTTTTTTTTAACTTATTATCATATTTTTTTATTTTGTCGTGCCAGATGGCACGGATATATTATAATATATATATATATATATAGTAACAATCTTTCTTTTTCATTAATAAAGGGGGCTATTATTTACACCCCTCAATTTTGTCACAAACACCACCATCTCTAATTTGATAAAACTCATTTTTTAACACCCCACCTTTTTGTCACAAACACCCTCTCACTTAACCATTACTTAACTTATTTACCTAATGCTTAAAACATTAACCTATCTATTTATTCACTTTTTAATAAATTAATCAAACATTAACCTAAATAATTAAACCTATATCTCTCATTTTTTCCCCATTCACAATCACATTACTTGCTTCAAGTAAAAAGATTGAGAGAGAAGAGATTCACTTCTTCATCATTTGAGCTCTCAAAATCAAGAAATCACAACCAAATCGAAGCACAAATATTATTGGTGGGAAGTTCAAAGCTTGGATTATAATAAATAAGAAACATTGTTCATTAGATGGTGGATAAAGAAGAAGTTAAAGAAAAAGTTTGTGGTGAAATTCCACTCCAAAATGAAGTTAAAGAGGTATTATAATTGTTATTATTAGTGTATTAATGTGTTTATTAGCTTTCATACATCATTCTTCAACATTCAAATTGAAATAAAGATGTAATCCCTAAAACAGAGTATAAAACGGGTGGTTCTGTCCATGCTTGACTCGCTTTATATAAGGAGAGTAATATAGTTAAAACTCTCCTAAAATAAGGTGAGTGTGTACACCTATCATTAGGTGAGGCAAGCCTAATTTGAAAAATACTCTAATACAATCAGCACTCCATTACTTTATGTTATGCGAATGATTAACATCATACTCACCCCATGTGAGATGAGTACTTGTTAATGAAATCACCTGTTATTAGGTTAGCCTAATTTAAAAAACACTCTAGGCAAAGGACGGAACCCAAGTAATATGTGTGTACAAATACAATCACCTCAAGATAAGCGAGTATGTATAAACACATTCACTTTAAGATAAGCAAGTGTTTAAAAACACATTCACCTCAAGATAAGCGAATGTGTACAAATACATTCAATTCTCCCAAAGTAAGTTGAGCCAAAACTAACTTTGCATATAATTTCAAGATTTATCACATCAATCTAGCATATGGGGAGATATATCAACGTTTAAAAAAATTGATTTCACGGCAATGCAATTACAACCAACTCCTAAACCGGCTTATATTATTAAACGTACCGAGCATATTATTGAAGAAGAGAGTCCAAAGGATGTTAATTATAAGCTTGGTGATGTTGAAGAATATCATATAGTAGAAGAGCCTCTTTCTCAAAGAAATTGCGTTGATCTTAAGTATGATGGTGGAGACGAAATTGTTAAGCATGCTAATGAAGAAGAGGCTAGTAATGATGATTATAATCCAGGGAAAACAATTGATGTCAGTAACATTTTTACAACATACGAGACTCTTGCAACAAACTCACCTGATATGGGGTGAGTGTGTGAATTCACTCACCTGTCATTAGGTGAGTCTAATTTCAAAACACTCCAGTACACTCTGTTCTCCATTGCCTTATATTAGGCGAGGCTGTTGCAACACACTCACCTGATTTAGGGTGAGTGTGTGTGAATTCACTCACCTGTCATTAGGTGATTCTAATTTCAAAACACTCCAGTACACTCCGTTCTCCATTGCCTTATATTAGGCGAGGCTCTTGCAACACACTCACCTGATATGGGGTGAGTGTCTGTGAATTCACTCACCTGTCATTAGGTGAGTCTAATTTCAAAACACTCCAATACACTCCGTTTTCCATTGCCTTATATTAGGCGAGGCTCTTGCAACACACTCACCTTATGTGGGGTGAGTGTCTGTGAATTCACTCACCTATCATTAGGTGAGTCAATGACAGGTTTGGACATCACATATCTATACTTTTATTATCCCTGGACAATCCAGATTTCAAAAAAAACCATCAATGTAAATCAACAATCAAGTAGTGTATCACATCACATATCTATACTTCTATTATCCCTGGACAATCCAGATTTTGAATAAACCATCAATGCAAATCAACAATCAAGTAGTGTATGATGCACTAATAATAAAAACTTTATTAAACTAAAACTAGTACCAAAAGAGGTTCATACAAAAATAACCCAAGTTTATAAAATTATATAACGAACTACCAAAAGATGTTCATACAAATTTAACCCAAGTTTTTTAAAGTACATAACGTACTACCTAAGAGGTTTATACCAAAAAAAAACAATAAACTTAAGAAGTTCATTGTCTCTAACTTAAACTAGCAAAAGGCTTTATCACAATTACTTCTTTGACTTTTTTCTTGGCGGGGCTTTGGCTCGTCTGGGAGTAGATACTGTTGGCGATAGATCTTGTAATCTTTTTGATCTACGCTCACCTATACTGTTTTCGTAATCCCCCGTTCTTGTAACCTTAAGGATATCATATATTTTATTAACAATTGCCGACATGTCCTGACTTTGACCGCCAAAGAGAGCTCCCTCTACTAGCAATAATGCAGCGTCAACCGCTGCTTGCTGCTTAACATGAATTACACCATTAGTATTTAGACATAAACATCAAATAATATAAAAGTATATAACTTTGTTAGAGATGGTTGATCCTTACCAACTTAGTGACGATACATATTCCTCATAGTGAAGATACAAATTGGTTTTTTTCCTTTATTTTATTTCCCTCGTATAATGTGTTCCGTATATCGTTTTCTTCTTGCAGGGATAACTTCCACAATAATTCTACTATTTTCTTACTATCTCAATTCTCAACACTTTAGGTTTCATCGGAGATAATCATTTACTCTATTTTATGAGTATCCCATTTCTCTCAATATTTTGAACAGCCGTTCTTTGGGTTTATCCTTTGAGGTCATCAAAAATGCTCTCAAAATTGAAAAGTTTCACTATGATTCGGGATATGGGGTCTCGAACAGCCTTGAAGATGTATAAAGGCAATGTTCACTCAATCAATGGAATGTATTGTTTGTTTTTGAATACTTTCTGCAACACGGCCGTGTTACCAGAATTTGGTGAGTCAATCAACAATCCTGAGTCACCAGACCTTCCGAGTTGGGTTAAATTTTCAAAAGACAAGATTATCAAGAACCAAGAAGACGAGATTGTTCTTCCATCAATCTCTTACTGGATTGAAAATCAAAATCTTCATGATCAAAAAGCTGGTGCTAAAAGCTTAGTATGGGATACTGCCAATGATGATGTTGATAAAATAAGTAAGATTCTGAAGAAGTGATTCGAATCACCTGATCCTGTCGTTCAAGCTTTAAATGGTTGCAGTGTTATCGTATCCGAGAGTCTAGTTACTCAAATGTTGAAGAGATTTAGCAAAGAATGGATACCAGCTTTTGGGTTTTTCAAATGGGCTAAATTGCAAACGGGTTTCAAGCATTCGCCCGATTCTTATAACTTGATGATCGATAGTTTAGGGAAATCGAGGAAGTTTGCTCTTATGTGGGAAATAGTGGAAGAAATGCACAAATTGGGGTATGTTAAATTGATGTTCTTAATAACAGAATGATATCAACTATACACATAAACAAATAATATACCTCCAATCATTAGTCATCACGATCACCATGAAGCATCAATTTAACAGTTATCACATTAATACACAACTAAAAAAGGCCTAATTTTATTTATAAAGAATGGGAGAGAGGAGATGAGCACATACCTAAAAGAACAGTCGCGGAAGTGGGATAAGGTTTTTATCTGTCATCAATGGCTGACCTTCGGTGCGGAGAGACATGAGCGGGAGAGCTACGCAGGTGAGACACGAGGTGAGAGTTTCGAATGTGATAGATGACCGGAAGAGCGACGAAGATGAGAGCTACGAAGAGGAGAGATGCAGATAAGAGCTATGAATGGGAGAAATGAGCAGGCGAATGTGGAAGACGAAGGAGAAAGTTAGACGTAAATGCATTCTTCCTTTTGAATGTTAAGTAATTTTAATTTTAATTAATGTTTGTATTAACATTTAATTGGGTGCAAATTGGGTGGTGGGTGTTTGTGACAAAAAATTGATATAAGGGGGGTGTTTGTGACAATGGTGGTGTTACTGACAAAAATAGGGTGTAAATAATAGCCCCCTTAATAAAAGAAAAATGTCCTTTCTTTTCCTATTTCTTGTTTGTTTCCGTTGTTTGTTTCTCCAATTTCTTTTCCCTGTTTCTTTCTCCAATTTATCAGGGTCAGTTAACCAACCCCCCATTCCACACGTCTCCTCTCTCTCTCTCTCTCATTGTTACACTTTTAAATTTTCAAACCTTTCAAGGTAGCCACAAATTGATCTTTCAACAATCAAATCCCCCTTGACTTAAAAATAATAATAATAATTAAACATAATTCTCCCCCCCCGTTTTAAAACTTAAGAAAGTTAACTAATGGATCCTTTGCCATGCTCCATTTTTTACGATTAATAGTTTCTCTAAGATATTCTATAATTCTTGTAGAACATTAAAAATTTCGCCATGACTAAGTAATTTAAAATAACTCGTGAAATATTAAGTTGCAGACCATATGTCAAAAAACTCCTCAAAAATAGTTTTGGTTTCACTTATATAATAAATTGGTAAATTTTGTTTTGCCCTTTTTCTTGGATATTTCTGACATGGTGCAAATGTTCACAGTTAAAATGGCTTGCTTGAATGTATATATATATATATATTCTAACAATCTTTCTTTTCCGTTAATAAAGGAAAAATGTCCTTTCTTTTCCTATTTCCTTGTTTGTTTCCCTTGTTTGTTTGTCCAATTTCTGAAAGGCATCAGTCAACCAACCCCCCATTTCACGCGTATCTCTCTCTCAATGGGGTTTTCAACGCAGAGGGAGGGGGCTAGTTGTGCAAGAGGCCGATGGTGAGATATGTATATATATACATACACTAATACACATTAGGTATTGTCTGTTCCGAGCAGTATAGTAACATAAAAAATATTAGTTGTTAAAGAATAGTGAGATTGTGATGAAAAAAAATATAGACTAACTAAACAACGTATAACTTAAAATATACATTAAAAAAATTGAGTATTCATGTCGATGGGCTATTCAGGGCAATAGCTAGTTTACCAATAAACAATAAAAATGTTACGTAAAGTTTAACAAAAATAAGATACATACGCAGAAAAATATATACAAAAATCCACAAACATATAGATAGAATTCAAACGTAATAAAGATATTACATAGAGAGAGAGAGATTAGATAATTTAAGTTGTTAGATAGACAATTTTTTTTGATATTTTGCGTTAGATTTACATTCATACGGCAACCTTAGTCAACAAATAATATCAAATGCTTATGTATGTGTTTTAGAAATTAACCGTCAGTGTGATTCCTTTTTGTTAAGTAGGTCATTATTTTGTAAAGGATTAAAGAAATTAATCTAGACATTTGTGCTACTCTCTTTTAAAATTTCAGATTCATTTTTAAAATTTCAAAACCATTCTTCGGTATTCAAATTTATCATTTGAAGTTATATGACAGGACAAATGCACCCTTAAAGCATCTTCAATAATCAATCTAGTGTAAGGTGTTTGGTTAGCACTATAAATAACCACTCTAATGTATATATGTTAGAAGTTTTGCCACTTAACAAAAATGCACTTAGATGTTAAATTGCTAGCCACGAGTACTTGACCACTTTGGCTAGCCAAGAAAATTTTGCTAATTAATAATGCGGGCCCACTTTCTAACCTTTTTCAAGAACCACTTAAATAATGCCATGTGTAACTAATGAGTGATTAGTTGAAGAACCACCGGAGTATAAAAGTGTATATTTATTAATAAGTAAATAATGTATAAATTAGTGAGTAAAAATGTGCTGACATAACACCTTAAGTCGAATTCTGAAGGCTGCAAAAATTTTATGTGACTAATAGTGAATGTAGTCTAAAAGACGATTTTTTTTATATTAAAATATGTGAAAACTGACTCAGACACTGCCTTATATATATATATATATATATATAACCTTAACAAATAAAAAGTTCAGCATCTACATAGAATATGCTCCTAGTCTAAGGTCTATACATAGCTAGAAAGTGTCACGAAATCACTCTTCCTCACTTTACGTACAAACTTTTGACTTTGAGACTTAGATGCAAGACTTTAGTGTGTGAGGAAAAAAAAGAGTACAATTTTAGCGCGTGACAAATTGAGAGTGACTACATGGATCATGCTAAAACGCGATTATACACGTGTTACTTGGGTGCACGAATTAACGTATTATTTGGGTCTGAAAAAAAAAATTCAATCTATTTGAATCAGTTGCTATAAGTTAAATAATTTAAAAATATTTAATTTAAACATTTGTTTGAAAAAATAAATTAATATATAAAATTTTTGCTATGTAATAACACGGGCTCCACTTTTTAACCTTTTTCAAAAGCCACTTAAATAATGCCATGTATAACTAATAAGTGATTAGTTGAAGAATCACAGGAGTATAAAAATGTGTGGTAATTAGTAAGTAAATAATGTATAAATTAGTGAGTAAAAATGTGTTGACATAACACTTTAAGTTGAATCCGAAAAATTGCAAAAATATTATGTGACTAACAGTAAGTGTGATCTAAAATACAAAAAATAATAATTAAAATGCGTAAAAATTAGCTTAGACATCACCTAATGTAAAACTATTGAAAAATAAAACAAAACAAAACCTTAACAAGTAAAAAAAGTTAGCATTTCCGTAGTCCATAGAATATGCTTTTAGTCTAAAGTCACCAGCTATAAAATGTCACGAGATCAATCCTCCTCACTTTTTTTATTTTTTATTTTTATAAAAGCTCAAGTCCCCGAAGAATCCGGGCACTAAAGTGATATATTATTAAAAGAAAAAGAAAGTCTGAAAAGTCCAGACTTGGGGGCACACAACGAAGTGAAAATTCAAACCAATAGAACTATGTAAACCAAAAAGAGACCACTTAGCAAAAAGAAAATAAAATACAGAGACATGATAGCTAGTGGAATCAAAATCTATAATTAGAAAGAATGGACATGTCTCTCCCCACTAAAGTAATCGTTTGTGGGGGAGCCGAATCCCACCACAAAGGAGTCGGTTGATCCAGCGAAGTGAAAATTCAAACCAATAGAATTAAGTAAACCAAAAAGAGACCACTTAGCAAAAAGAAAATAAAATACAGAGAGATGATAGCTAGTGGAATCGAAATCTATAATTAGGAAGAATGGAAATGCATGTCTCTCCCCACTAAAGTAATCGTTTGTGGGGGAGCCGAATCCCACCACAAAGGAGTCGGTTGATTCAGCCTTATAGAAGCGATTGAATATGCTACAGTGTTACCCTCTCTATAAATATGAGAGCACTAATATTGCATGTCTAAAAGAAGCTGTTTGCAGCTGTCCCATGTCGTGGCAACACGCCAAGGTGAGTGATAAGAAGAAGACTTCAAGCATTGAAGAGCCGACAGCGAATCGAGCTCAATCTAGAGCCTTCGCCAACCACGTTAATGGGCAAACTCAATACCCTGAATAAGAGCCAAGATTTTTGCAAGAAAGGCCGTACCAATTCCAGTAGAAAAACAATATGCACCAATAACAACCCCCACGTGGTCTCTAAAAACTCCTCCAGATGTAGCTCTATCTGGAGCGCCCTGAGCCGTGCCATCCGTATTTAATTTCACCCACCCAAGCTGAGGGTGAAGCCAATGAACAGGGATAAATAAGGGGCCTGATACTCCTCCTCACTTTACAGTACACACTTTTGACTTTAAGGCTTTAGATGTAAGACTTCAGCTCGTAAACCAAAAAAAAAAAAGTTATACAACTTTAGCGCGTGGATCCCGCTAAAACACAAATAGACGTGTTATTTGAGTGCGCGAATTAACGTGTTATTTGGATTAAAAAAAAAATCAATCTATTTGAACTCCTTTGCTATAAGATAAATAATTTAAAATTGTTTAATTTAAATATTTGATTGTAAAAATAAATTAATATATAAAAATTTAAGTTTATACTTAAGAGAGAAGGGAAAAAAATTTCTAGAGATAGGAAGTATCAAAATTCCCTCTTTTCTCTCATCTGCCTTATGAACTTTTAAAACCCAAACATTATAATTGGTTTAACAAAATGAATGATAGAGAGTGTTTACAACAAAAGAAAGAAATGTAACCATGGAGCCGTTTGGTGGAAAGAAAAGAGACTTTTTCAAAGGGGTTAAGAGAGAATTTTAAAACATGAGCAAAAAGAGTTGGGTAAATTAGAGTGTAGGATTTTGAGAATAGAGAGCACAGAGAAAGTAGTTTTGAAAAGTTTGAAAAGTTTGAATTTCAAATTTTTAGATTTTTTTCAACTTTTTGGAAAAAAGCATGAAAGTGAATTAAAAATTATATATTTTAAGATATATGTGGGAAGTAAATTTTAGATATGGGCTTTGGGCCAAGGCCCAAGTTTAGATTAATATGATTTGACACAAATTCGTGTTAGAAATCTTGCACAAGAACATGAGTTCTCATTTTTGTTATGTATAATAATATGAGAATTGTGAATGACAAGTTTGGAAGAAGGATTTGATCTTAGCAATGATGTATTTAGGGAAACTACAAATGTGTTTAGAGGTTTTCTTTCATATGTTTTTTAATCATTGATCGAGATGTGCCATTAGGATTATGTTATTTTTCTCGGGTGGAACTTGCGGTTGGGATCATGTTAATTTTCTCGAATGGAATTTGACTATATTTTTATTAGTAAATGTGCTCTATCATTCGTAATTATGAATTTATTTCTTCTCCACCACACATAATTTTTTTTCCATGAAAATTGCTAAAAAATAGGAGAATCTCTCTTTACATCTCTCAACTTATTTTCCAACTTCTCATACACAAATAAATTGTTTTTCAAATATTTTCCATCTTGTTATCGACGGAGCCTTAAATAATGATTCAAAAAAATTAAATAATTTAAGGGTAATTTAGAAAAAACAAAAGAATAAAGGGGTAAATTGAAATATGGTGAAAAGAAGGCCAAATAAGTAATTTACTATTTGTGGGAGGGGATGGTGACGGGATTCGAACATACATGCATTGTGTCAATATTCATAGTTTTAATCACTAAAACTTAAGCTTGAATAAAAATCACTTAAATAATGATTCTAATATATTTTCTTATTTTTCTATAAAATGTTCACTTTTAGACAAGTGAGTAATTATTGAGTTTAGAATTTTACTAGTAACTTTTGCGCCTTAACTTTTAAACTTGAATTTGTATTTTAACAAATAATTTTTTAATTGAATACTCACTGGGGGGCTTATTGCTAAAAATATTTCTACCTCTATTAGTCTCTCTATTAGTATCACTAATGGACTTATTTTTTTTTCCCTAAGTACAAGCAATATTCTTAATCTAGTTTTATGGTGGTAGGAAAAAGCCGCTGATCGGCTAAGTGAGGTTACATCACAACATAATCATTTTTACAAACTTCCACAATCAAATCATTCCAAACATTCCTATGTGGAATTAAAATGTCTGACTTCTCACTAGTTAACAGGTATGGTGGCCAACTTGTCTGACCTAAATAAATTTTTTATTTGATTTTTTAAATGAAGCACTAAATATATATCATGGGTCTTGCCTCTTTTTGAATGATCTTTTTTGTATCGATGAGATTACATATTCTCTACATCCATAGAGGGGGTTGTTGAATAGATTTACTATTTACATTGATTCAAGGTTTTTATCATTTTCCAAATAGCAAGAGCGTGCATTAAAACTTACCCTATGGCATAAGCAAATTTTAGAAATTGGTGTTTTTTAGGGCAATATTTTAAATATAGGATTTAAAGAATCTCGTGATTTATGAATCTACTATGTTTTTTTTTTTTGAAACAAAAATGATAAGATTCTTAAATCTTGCGAGATTATAAATTAAAAGCATGTTCTACAATGGATACATGTATTATTGATACATAGACAACAATTAGTCTTATATTTACATTACATTATTGTAAGATAGCATGATTATCATATATCCAACCATTATTATAACGTTACTCAGTGTGAATTTTTCTAAAAAATTGGGAAGGTTCAAGTTACATCAGTGCAAGATTTAGAAGGTTTACACATATTCATAACTTTTTTTCAGGTTCATAATTAATTAATTCCACTGTTAGATAAGTTATTTTTATTATGTTTATCAAGCGTGAGAGGTTTCAAATCAATCAAATATTTGTAACCATATCATTACTATAGTTTCAAATCTCCAATTAATTTAATTTTTTGCAAAAAACTTGTTTTGCATGTTTTAAATACTCGCAAGTGCACGAATCGGTATATAGTATCGCTTAGGCAAGAGTGAGGTCGAATCTTAGGGATTTGACAGATGAAATGCATGTATTTCACTCACTAATTCTAATTAATTCCTAATCTAGCTTAAAAATTAAGTGGGATGATTTATTAACTAAAAATACGAATAAATTAATAAAAATACTAATGAAATAATCAATTAATAAAATACTAAGATGGCGAAGTGATATATTTGATATTATATTCCTAATATTCATGCCCAATAAATTCTACTTTTTGTCTCGCAATAATTTGGTCTTTCAACTCTATTAGATGCGAAAAATAAATTTAATTAAGCTCAATTAATTTTTAAAATTCAATTATTAATTCTTACACAATCAAATGTATGTATAAGATCAAACACTCGCCATATCCGTCAAAACACACCATATATCCGCTCTTAACAAATCATAAGGTGAATCTAACAAAAAAATAATAATGAGAATCCAATTTTTTTTCCAATTAAAATAGGCACTAATTGGAATAATTATTTTTAATATTAAAGCATTAATTTAGTAGAGTCAATTGGCATGAATACGTCTAAAGGAATCAATTAAATATACTCATTCTCAACTCTAAGTAGAAACCTAGTATATTTGTAATTAAAACACAATAAATAATTAAAGAATGCACAAACAAATAAATTAGGTACTTACTTGGGTACGCGCGAATAAATAGTGAATTTTAGTGCTTTAAGAAATCCACTCTAACGTACATTAAATTAATACTTTATAATTAATTGATTCAAAGAAAATTAAAAATTTAAATAAAATTAAATATAATGTGCATGACAATAAAAGAGTAGAGAAAAAAAAAATCAAAGGCTATATGATCGATAACCGTGTACAGCTGCTCTCTCTCGCAATTTTTTTCACGGCCTGTGTATCCTCTTGTTATACTTGCAATTGGAGCTCTATCTAATGGGCTGGGCTAGACTTAATATGCAATGGGCTGGCAAGCTGCTAGTTAAGTTAATTAAGTGTGTTTGAAAGTGGGCTTCAACAGTTATTTATAAATAAAAAATATTCCATCTTCATTAAAATAAAGCTATATATCCAACTGGACAGTGATATATTAGGACAAAAATAATATGGTGAACCAAATTCTTTAACAACTAGTTTGGATTAATAGCGACAATAATATAAGATATTCTTAAATGCACTCACATAATCACTCTTCTCATCCTACTAAAAGTAAAAGTTATGTTAATCTTAATCTAAAAAATAGTGTTAAACCCTTTCTTCTCACCCCGCTTTCTATACTTTGAAAAAATCGCCACTAATTTGTCTTCTCATCCACTTAAATTTTTAAAAATTAATTAAAAATTTTCATTCTTTCTAACAAACAAGTATCTACTATTTTCACTTGCATCAGCACGATAAAGTCAAAGTTAAAAAAAGATAATGTTAATATGTGCCTAATATGTCATAAATAAAAATATGTATTATATGATGTACTTTTATTGTTTCAATATTTAAATCTTTAAAATTACTTGTAAAAAAAAATGGAAAAAGAAAATAGTTTGGTGAGAAAATCTCTATCCATTTAATATTTTTCAAGGAAATTGTTTTCTTGAGTCTCCAAAAAATTAAATATCATAGAAATCGAAAGTAACAAAATATTTTAATAAATGATATATTTTTATAAAAACTATTTTATTTTTCTAATTCATTTTCCCCTTTTCACGAAAGATAACATATATTTACATACAACAAATTGATCTTTTAATGTTTTTGGTGTAGTCAATTAAGTCTTATATTTACTTATTTGATAAAAATAAAATTTGTAAATAAATTTTAAATATGAATAATAACCATGTAAGAGCAATGAACAATAAAAGATTACATAAAATATCATATAATTACTAAAACTGTATTTATCATAATTAACATTTTTTATCTTGGAGGTACTATTTAAATGAAATTTTTAAGAATGATGTAAATTTTATTTATTATGTTTTATATTAATGAAAAAATTAATATTATTTTATGTTTTTACTTTTAGCGTCGAAATTTTATTTTCTCTATATTGTTTCAGTAAACTTACCCCACTGTTGGGGTGAAGTGTAATATTTTTTTAAGATTTGATAGGGTGAGAAGAAAGTATTATCACACTAGAGTGAGAAGACTGATTTTGTGGGTGCATTTAAGAACACTCATAATATATTAGGATAAAAATCAATCTCTTGCTATTAAATATTTTTTTCGCATGAAGTGCTTATAAATTGATACTTAATTTATAGCTATTAAAGACAATAGGGTCCTCTTTTTTTATTTGTCTTTTCAAATAGAACAAAACAAATTGATTAGAATTTTATTTCCATCTTGGATCGGTATAGCCTATTATTTATTTACTTTTGTCCTTAGAACATATGAAACTCTATAAAACTTGTCCTCATATATGATTTATCCGCACAGAAGGCACATACAACATCCCACCACAATTCTAGGATTTGTCATTTGCCAACACTAA
Organism: Lonicera japonica; assembly: GCA_021464415.1. NCBI lineage: Eukaryota > Viridiplantae > Streptophyta > Magnoliopsida > Dipsacales > Caprifoliaceae > Lonicera > Lonicera japonica. The sequence continues at coordinate 40,354,484 of CM038465.1, read as the reverse complement.
CTTTTGATGGTGATAGTATATATTTTTTTCATAATTTGTACCAAATATTTTAATACCTAAAGAAACTCTTTTGCCACATTGCGTCTTAACAAGTTGATTTACAAGGGTGTCAAGTATTTTATTTCTCATATTAATGCAGCATATTAATATACCTCTTATTCGTGTAAATTTCATGTAAAAAATATGGATAGTCATGATCCCACACAAATTTGTGTTAAAAATGCAGTCCACACACGAGTTCTCGTACTGTTTTTATTCACACACATACACGTGTATATATATATACAAATATTTAAAGGCGCACAACTAGAAATTTGCTCAAGCCCCTCAAAATCTCAGCGTCGACCTTATCATTGATAAGGTCAAAGTACATCTTTCAATACTTGTGCAGTGTCAACTATTTTGATGAGAAAGTTGTTAGCCACTGCATCATCGACCAAATGTATATACTCGGTGTCCCTTCTTTTGTTGATCATTTGGTCTTCATCCTCCATAATCAGCCTGCTTAAGACGTCCTTCTCCGGAATAGTTGTTACCTCTTTACGCTCGGGTATTTTCTCAACTGAAAAACCACTCGTATAATGTGTTATGCCGAAGAGTTGAAGTTGGCACATCTTGACCACAATACATGCAGATGGTGCTATTTCAAAGACTACATGTATATATTCTCCACCATAATTTGCACTCCTAGTACTGAGTGGCATTCGACCGAGTGGTATTCGGCTCACAATAGAGTAGTTTCCACTGTTTAGTGATTCGAAACAAGACAAATAATGATTGTTCGAAACCCTAGCTTTACGAATACTAATTTCCACCCGCCCATCTTTCTTGGCCTCATAAACAGCAAGAAACTTTAACTCGTAATAATCATTCTCATTTGGTGGAATAACATATTTCTTTGTGATTTGATATGGAAAACCAACATGTTTAGTGTGCACCTGTTCATAAACATCATCACATGTTAATGCATATATGCTAGCGCGCGCGAGAGAGAGAGAGAGAGAGAGAGAGAGAGAGAGAGAGAGATCAACCTGAGATAGATTCTCTATGAAATTCCTAACCAGATTACTTTGAGGATAAATTCTAAGTCTATTCACAGAATTAGACTTCAGCATGTTGTTACTCGTAACAAATCTACAAGGACCAAGATTAAAGAGTATGGATTTTTTACTACTTGATAAATCAGGTAGTCTTTCGATTGACCTACAACCATCCATACCGACAACCCTAATATTTGGAGGCAGCTCTGGGAGTGATTTAAGATTCCGACAGGGATCTACAACAAGCTGATCAAGCTTGGATAGTAGATTAAGGATATCTGGTAGGAAACACAAAATATTTTGACCAAAATCCAATGTTTTCAATGAGGACAAAATGCCAATTTCCATTGGAATATCTCCATATGATATATTACAGTCTCTTGCACACAACACTGTTAATGACTGCAACCAAGAAATAGAATTTGGCAGAAATCTTGTAGAATCGGGACTTCTTCCTGGTGAAAAGCAAGAAGGAACGGATGAAAATCTTGAGTAGTTTACCAGCTCACTTCGATTGCACCCACCAATGTGTAAACTTGTAAGGTTCTTGAGAAGTCCAATATTTTCAGGTAACCTTCCTAGATTGGAGCAACCTATAAGATTTAGGTATCTAAGTGATTTTAGCATACAAATGTTATCCGGAAGATTTCTGAGCTCCTTGCAACCTATTAGATTCAAGTGAGCTAACCTATCCAAGACTCCAATTAATGAATGAACCTCGAGTAAACTTGTACATCCTTCAAGCAATAATGTCTCCAACATTGGTACTCCGTTGAAGTCCATGGTACCCTTAAGGAAGTTTGAATGACTGAGGTTTAATATCTTCAAGCTTTTAAGAAACTGTTCAACTAAGAAAAAATATTATAAATAAAATTAGGGTCTCATGCGTGCATGTGTTTGCATTTTGCAAGGCCACCTAATCTAAGAGGGAAAAAAAGATTACGGACTACCGCACCTTGCAACCTTCCCATATTGTATCGATTTTGCTGTACCGCATATCAAGCACAACGAGCTTTTCCATATGAAAAATAGATTGTAAACATTTCAAAGGGTAGTGATGCCAGCAAAACCATCTTAATTGATTCGACAAATGTTCAAGGCTTCTAGTGACATGTACATTGTTCATTTTAAGCAATCGTAAATTATTAATCCTTGCAAATGATGTAGAGCGAATTTTAGTTTCCTTTGGCGTCAAAAGTACTAGGCTGATACCTTCAATTGCTTGCATTCCCTAACAAAAACAGGAAAAGCCTTTATATTAAGTAATTTCAACATATACATGAAGCCTGTGTGTCTCTGTGTGTGTGTGTGTGAGAGAGAGAGAGAAAGGGGGGGGGGGGGTTCTTAAACTTTATGAATAAGTGAAAAAAAATTATATTTGCCTTTAACCTTATCATTTTGTAGGACATTATCTGCGTCTTCATGAAACCATAATAGACTGCGCATTCCAGGATTTTGAGGAGATTCTTCATGAACAATTGCCCTTCCTATATCCCGAACCAAATTGTGCATAACCAACTCATTATTCATACCCTTGACTTTTAGTAAACACCTCTCTTTCAACACATTGATTCCAATTTCTGAGTGGAAACCACAACCATTCAATATAATTCTCACCAAGTCGTACTCCATTCCGATGAAAAAACACGCAATATGAAGAAAGATCCTCTTTACGTCACAATCCAATCCATGATAGCTTATCTCAAGTTGTTTTTGAATATTATTGTCGGGAATTTGTTATAATCTTTTAAATGCACTTTCCCACTATTCTCTGGGTCTTCCGACCAAATTACCACCGAAAACCTCAAGAGCTAACGGAAGGCCCCCAAAATAATTTATTATGCCTTCAGAAAGCCCCAAATAATCATCCGGCACATTGGTGGTTTTGAAGGCATGCAAACTGAAGAGCTCCAAAGACTCTTTGTAATTCAATTTATCGACATCGTACCTCAAATCCACATTAGCTTGCTTCATCAAGTGCTCGTCTCTTGTTGTTATAATGATTCTACTTTTTGGACCGAACCAATCATTTTGTCCCACTAACGCATTTACTTGGCTTCGCTCGTCCAAGTCATCAAGGACGATTAGAACCCTTTTAAAGCGAAGTCTTTCTTTCATCAGAACCATTCCCCTGTCAACATTGCCAACCTTGAAATTCTTCTCCTGTAGCGTTTCAGAAAGAATTTTCTCTTGGATATGAACGAGGCCATTGGGTAGCTTTGAAACTTCTCTAACATTTGCAAGAAAACAGCACCCTTCAAAGAGTCGATAACTTCGATTATAGATGGCTTTGGCTATTGTTGATTTTCCAATTCCACCCAGACCATAAATCCCAACAACGCGAATACTATTAGATTCAAAATCAAGTAAAGAATTTATAGATGCAAGACGAGAATGTATACCAATTGGATGCATAGCAACATTCATGTATGTCTGGTTTACTTCACCCAGAACCTTCTCAACAATCTTCTTGATAAACTCCGAATCATGCCTGAAAATTTTAATTCAAACATATATAAACTAGAACATGGTCACGTATACGTAATATATGCAATATTTTTTTTTCCTGGTAAATCTTGGTAGTTAATTTGGTTGTAAATCTTATTGAGACAATGTAATAATGTTTGATTAAGTGGTTAGGTTGCACTTCACTTGGTGTTTCCAATTTTGGCATTACTTTTATTTCTGAATAATAAAAAATAACATATAGAGAGGCTTCATCCCATGACGTATTGGTCGAAAAGTAAAGCAACTTAATTACCTTCTAAAAAAAATTTACTTTTAAATTAGGTATTAGTGTCCATAAAAAAGGGAGCGTGAAAACGCATCTCGTGTGCCATGTGCTTTTAAAAGCCTGATTAGTATAGATTTAAGCTAAACGCTAAGTGGGATATTAATGTAAAAGAGTAACTAAAATTTTCTATAAACAGGGAAATGAGATTTTAATTGGTTTACCCATTTGCAACATTTTGCAAATCCCATCCTGACAAATTTGCTGCTTCAGTTAGAGCAGCTCTCCATTTCTTTATCTCACAACCAAATCCTTCTTCCTTTTCTTCTTCATATCCTGCAAAAGCTTTTTCAAAACTCCCTGTTTGTCTTCGTTTCTTTATCTCACAACCGTATCCCAGAGCTTTTTCAGAACTCCCTGTTTGTTTACGTTTCTTTATTTCACAACCATATCCTTCTTCCTTTTCTTCTTCATATCCAGCAAAAGCTTTCTCAAAACTCCCTGTTTGTTTACGAACGTGAGATGGATCAATGTCGTAGAAAACAGGAAGAACCAATTGCCCTCTTGTGTTCTTGCATTCAAGTACCTTAACCAGCTCGTTAAGGCACCATCTAGAAGAAGCGTAATTTTTGGAGAAAACGATAATGGAAATCCTTGATTCCTCAATCGCTTTCATCAATTGAAAGGGAATATGTTTCCCTCTTGGGAGTTGATCGTCGTCTCTGAAGGTGCGAATTCCAGCACGAGTCAAGGCATGGTAGAGATGATCTGTGAAGTTTCTCCGAGTGTCTTCTCCTCTAAAGCTCAAGAACACATCATAATCCCATGTACGTGGGGGTGCTAAATATGAAGAAGAGTAGTTGCTTTGGGTGCTTCTTGTTGCCATGGTGAATATTATTGAAACAGATGAAAGGGATGGATTGGGATCAAATGAAGAAGAAGAAGATTTTAGTTGGTGAGAGTTGACTTTTTGAAAGGAAAATTTCAAGAAGGTTATATAAAATCTAGAATTGAGGAACAAGGTATTTGCAACCAAGGAATTCAATTCCAAATTAATCAGAACTACATAAATGAACACTGGCAAACGAACCTCCAAGCTCTGAATGTGAATTCAACAACGAATCAACTTGTACAAAGTAGAAGGGCATTCGCTTCAAACACCTGAATGAAATCAACAAATCAGAACTCCAAATCTCGATTTGAATATTTTGAATGTCAGAGTAAACAAGTAAAAAATTCCAGAGATATAGATTGGAACGTACGGAGAAAAAGCAGCAATGTAAATAGATATTAGAATCATAGAATTTTCGTATAATAAAAATGACGATTGAGATTGCAGCAGCCATTAGATGGAACTTATGCTGTCAACAATTCTTCAATTGCCTCGTTTGTCCCAATGGAAGAGACGGCCAAAACAAAGTAATTTAGAATGGGCGATGAGATAGATGTCTCAATTGATGTTTTCATTATAAAAGTAAGATGTCCTTTTCCATATAGTTGTCTAGTAGATGTGGCAAATTTGTCCTACCAAGACAGGTTATTTTTAAACCCAATTGAATTTAAATTTGTCAAGAGTAAAACCCGCCTAACTCTAAGGGGTGACCTAGTGGAAGGGCGGTTTTGGGACGTGTGGCCCGTTTCAGGTTCGAGCCCTCCCTAGTGCAACTCTTTGGGGCCTGGGCCGATTTTGATGCAAATGTGTCTGCCATGGGGACCGAAGGTGCGGATACTCGGAGCATGGCAAAAAAGAAAGAGAGTAAAACCCGCCTTGCCTCGGATCTGGTCAAGCTTGAATTTGCATAAAACATTGACTAGTAGGAGGATGTGATAAAAACAAAATATAAAACATGACTAGCCTAAAGAAAGATACGGATTTCGATGAGTTTGAGTTGGTAATGTGCTACATACAAGTAGATAATCCAAAAGAGTCCCAACAACGAGTCAAAGTTGTCGAAAGTTGTGCGCTTTTGAAGTTCTTAGTTTTTTTGTTTTAAGGGTGTTGAAAGTAGTTTTTTTAAGTGTTTTCCCCATTTTTCGTGAACACAAATATGCCCTTGATTTTAAATAAAAGATTTTAAGATTTACATTAAATAAAACATTATAACTCCATATATTTTATATTAGTATTAACAGTAGAATTAAATTCAAACTCTACTTTATTTGGCTAAAATAATTAAACAAAGATTTTAAGCTAGATTTACATTAGATAAAATAGTATAAGTTTATAACTCCATGTATTTTTATATTAGTATTAGTATTCCAAATAAATTTAAAATCTACATTATTTGGCTAAAATAATTAAACAAGTAAAAGTTTGTGTTGAATTGTGTGTTTTGTATAAGATTTTTATATAACTTCATAACAAACTTTCCAAGAAGAAATCTATTTTATAGATTTTACTAATATTACAAAGCTTTTAGATTGAATTAGAATTTCGTTCCAAACCTCACCAAAAGCTATTATAAAACTTATTTGTTTATTTATAATTATGTTTAATGTTTTTAAAAAAATGAATATATTGTAGCTGTGACTCAGTAAAAGATTCATGTTAATTTTTTTATTTTTTATTTTTATATTTAATTTCGTTGTTATATAATCTATTATTTATGTGAGTGTTATATTATTGTTTGGTACTGTGGTAAAACATTTATATTATATATAATCAGGCTATATAATCTATTATTTATATAAGTATTATATATTATTGTTTGGCATTGTGCATAATAATCCGCATAAGTTTAATAGAATTAACTATCTACCACTTCTAAAAAATTCATTAAAAATATATTAATCTCTCATATATCAAATCTAGAATCTGCTTGGCCACCCATGTATTAAAAAAATTCAATGCGAGAATTTTTTATCATGTACCTGTAACATTTCTATAGTCGACCGATTCTATGATATTCTTATAATTATCAATTAAGTTTTATACTTCATACTATTTATTTGTTATTATTTTTATTCCACACTAATTATTCAATTCTTAGTACATACGTATTCATTAATAGACTTAACGACATTTGTCAAGCACTAAAACCACATGCAACGTATGTACACAAAAATTAGTGATATGAAAAGGACCTTGACACCTGATTCCCTTTGCGCCTTAAATAACTATGCCCCAAACAACCAGCCAAGTAATATTTTCATTAGACAACGGAATTACCCTCGATGAGCACTCGTTGACAAACCGATCACACCCCCCCTCATGTGACACCCAAAATTTTCATATGAAGGCATCCACCTTCGGAAGCGGGTATTCACGGGTTGCCGTCTCTAACAATGGCGATAAAGGATGGAAATGCTTAAGAATATTATCAATAATAAAATCGACATGAGAAAAGAAACAATTTCACTTATATAGACTTCTAGCTAATTATATAGTATAATGATGTCTCATAATTATACGGTAGGAAAATCCATGAAAAATTACAAAGTACATGCCGATACAAAATTTAAAACAAGGTTCCTTCGTCATAAGAAACTCTTATCCATATCAGAGACAAATCTAGGATGAAACGTCTTTCCCTCGTCCCCGTCCATTAGTACCTGCTGATGTAGTTAAATAGGAAAATAATAGGATGAGTCAACCGAGCTCAGTGAGAACTATAGGAGTTATGTTATATGAAAATACATGTCGTAATTCACACACATCAGTGATTATAGAAAGTAAGCACTATCTATACAGTTGTAGTATTCAAATAGTGCAATGGCATGTCACTTGATGTTTAACCCCATAATGTGAAATTAATGAGCTTCAATATAATAAGAAAATACAATTTGTTAGCTATCTAAGGCACCAGTTATCCTGCACTAGGTGTTTAACTCATCTCAAAGGTAACCGAAGGGTTACAACCCTTATATCGTCAAGAGGGCTACAACCCTCGTGTGGTACTGGTACCCGGGCTCCAACCCGCAATCTAAATAAGCGGCTACAACCATTGCGGCTCTAACCACACGTATGGGCTCCAACCCAGATTCATAAGCAAGGCTACAACCTTGCAACACTCACCTATGTAGATAATTGTGCTAATTAAAGTAATAAAATAACTGTTGACCTAAGGTTTTAATCTTATTTTGATAATAACAATAAATCAATCATGTGTAATTTAACATGTTTCTTGATATAAGTATATAGTTCATTTACTCAGAAAATTCAAGAAAAACATGACAATGATCACTCTTTCACTATTCGATCATTGGACAAGACAAGAAAGATCAAATCTCTCAATGCAAATCATGAAGCACAAAGGATCAAAAGACTAAATGAAAAGCTTTAAAAAAAAAGCTTCAAATGAAGATCAATTCGAAGAAACAAATCAAAGCATTCGAAGACTCGTTAACTTAGTAATTGAGTGAATGCTTAAGATTTATGTAAAGTTACTTTTTTGATCAAATCCTTATAGCTCAAACATATTCATGCATCTTTTAAAGATTGATTCAAACAAGCTTGAAATTGAATTTATTTGAAAAACATCATTTTACAAAGACCAAGTTTCAAAATAAATTCATATTAATTTTAAATGATCATATTTTAAGTTCTAATAAAAATAGGTATCTTAGAAACATATATTTGAGGTTCAAAAATCATTAGAATTGTATTTGGAACTAAATTGTTATATTGCAAAATGTTTTTATTTTACGTTTAAAATTCGCTCAATTTTTGCACAGTTTTGATCTAACGGTAAGATGGAGGCCTTCCCAGGCTCCGATCATTTTGAAATTTTTACAGTAGTTAGACAACATCTCTTAGCACTTTTGACTAAAATTTGAGCATGATCCAAAGGTCAAATTGGGAGGAATTATCAAAACAAATTTGAATTTGTTTGACAAAACTAGTTGTTGGAAAGTTTGAAAATGTATACATTTGACCCAAAACCTTTCTTAATCATCCCCAACGGCCATATGGTTTTGCTAGCTATATATATGAGGTCCTAGACATGTTTTAACACACCTTGAATCATTCTAATACTCTATTATTCATATATTCAAACATATAAAGATTCAAGAACACATTTTGATCAATCTTTCATCTTTTGAGCTATATATTTTTGATCAATCTTGATAACTCTAGTATGAACTTCATTTGTAATCTTCAAATAAACTTGAGAGTTATTGTAGTGGTGTGTATCACCACAAATAATTTATTCTTCATTTCAAAAGAGAGTTTGTCTCTTTGTAGAGAAAGAGATCATATCTTGTGAGAAGTGTAGTGGGTATAGTTACATTGTGAGTGTTGTGTGCATAACAACATTTGTATTGAGGTTTGATCTTCACCCGAAGAAGATTGAATAGTGGAAATTCTCGGGGAACAAACCGAGCGCGGACGTATGGTTTAGGAAACCGAACCGTAAGGACAAAAAGTCTTGAGCTTCAAATTGGTTTAATCTCTCTAAACTCAAGCTCTCTTTTTATTGCTATATTATTGCTTATATTTTGAGATTGCTTATTTATTTGTCTTGGGATTGATTACTTGAAATTTATTATTTTCTTGATATTGTTGCTTAGCTAAGTTGAGTTGCTTAAATATTTTAAAAACGTTTTAATTTCGCATTAAGTTTTTAAAACCCTATTCACCCCCATTCTAGGGTTGTTTTTCGACCAACAATAACAACAATATACATATGTATATATATATACCAAAATCACAAGTAGCCAACACCATCATTGAGTTCCAAGCAAATTTATAATGCATTTCCGTCATCTCAAGGTCCAAAAACCATCAATCATTCCACCAAGTATATCAATAGTTCATAACGATTATGTCAAAGTTCATTAGCTTTATCTCCATTTTGGTGGGTTTTTAAGTAAAACATCATAAATTAATACATATAAGATTGAAATATAGCAAAATCAAGTATTAATGTAAAGGTAATCAAGGATTTATAACGCCAAACCCAAGTGCAAGCATACCCCCACCCAGGGTTTGTATAAATTTGGGAAAAACACTATTGCAACAACAATCTTTAAGAAAATAGATTTAGTAGTAGTGTTCCGGCCACCTCAATGAAGCTCTATGAACTCAATTTAAGATTGGTTGAAGATGGATCAAGGAATTCCTCTTTGAATCCTAGCTTTCTTTAAGCTTGATTTGAGTTTCAATGGTGGATTTGAAGGAAGAAAAAGGAGGAGAATGATGGAGGAATGTGTATGATTTGGTAATTTCAAGTTGGGATGATGATTCTCTCAATGATCTCCCAAAATTGCCCCATCTCTCTTTCTCTTGAAACTCTGGTGTGGATTTGTGAGAAATGACGAGGAAAGAGGAAGAAGGAAAATAAAAATCTGATGCACAGGTACAACAGCATGCTATTATTACGAACAGCATGCTGTCCCTAGGAAAATTCGGGATAGTCCCCACAGCCTTATCTAGGCACCTTAAATAGTATGCTGTTCAGGAAAATAACATGTTGTTGACTTCGACTGCTGCATTGACCAGAAGATGCAAGAATTTGGACTCATTCCAAACATCAAAGTTATAGATAATCGAATTACCTTTCCAATGGCACAAATGGGGGTCCATTTGGACATCGGATGAAAAAGTTATGACCAAAATAGTATAGCTGTGTCAGAATTCTAATAAAATTAAGATAGGCCTCGATTCACGCTAGTTTTTCTAGTTTCTACCCAATGCTTTGGGTGGATCTTGGGACAAACACTAAGGATATATGAAGGCCTATAGGACATAGTAATGTCTTATAATACAACGGTTATGGATTCGAAGGAAACAAATGGGTTTTCGAACTCCGAAAACGCCAATTCTCTATGTTACCTAAAATCCTCTTTAATTCGGGCCTAAAGATGGAGGATAACATGATCAAGAGTAGGTGAGAAAAATATAAAATGGAATTAGTACGAAGATAAATCAATGGATATTACACCCCACCTCTTATACTAGCAGTTATGCTTGAAAATATATCTAGATTCAATGTTCTTCTTATGTATCTTCTTTATTCAATTATTACATATAAAAATAAATAAAAAAATAAGTATTAGTATACTTTCAATTCATTGTTTATTTAATAATGTGATTTAATTTTTGTTGTTACCTTGCCAACCGCTAGCCGATCGCTCTCCCGATCAGCCCTGTTGTTAAGATCCATGTACATCTTCCAATACTTGTGTAGTATTAACTATTTTGATGAGGCAATTGTTAGAAACTCTATCATTGAACAAATGTTTATACTCGGTATCCCTTTTGTTGTTGATAATCTAGTCTCCATCCTCCATAATCATCCTTTTTGAGTCCTCATCATTGTTGGCTAATCGGTAGCTCGTCTCTACTATATCAAAGCCATATTTACGCCCATGCATTTTTTCAACTAAAAAACCTCTCATATATGGGTTTTATGGGAACCCTAACTAGACTGTATATAAAGTAGATATTACAGTTATGGTCCCAAATACACCAAATAAAAAACATGGCTCCCGAATAGAACCAAAATTCCCATCAAGATACTAAGGTGATTTGGTTAAGGAAGACCACGTACCCGCTCGATCCGCACTTTTATCGTGATCGATTCTTGCATTTCCCTTTCTGCTTTATCATGGATTCAGGTACGTAATTTAAGTGTTTTAATTAAGATCTTGATGATTTGACATATTGATTTTAGGGATTAATTTCCAACAGCCCATCTTTCTTTGCCTCATAAATAGCAAGAAACTTCAACTCGAAACAATCTTTCTTAGTTGGAGGAATATCAAATAAAATAAAACATGTCTTTCTCTTTATGATTGGACCCATAAGACGAAAATGTTTAGTTTGTACCTATTACATAAACATCAGCACATGTTAATGCATATACATGTGTGCGTGCGTGCGTGCGTGCGTGCATGCGCAAGAGAGAGATAGACCAACCTGAGATAGAAAATCTATGAAATTCCTAACCAAATTAATTTGAGGATAAATTCTAAGTCTCTTCACAGAATTAAACTTCAGAATGTCATGACTCACAACAAAGCCACAATACTGAAGATTGAAAAATATCGATTTTTTACTATTCGGATTGAAAAATATCGATTTTTTACTATTCGATAAATCAGGTAGTCTTTCCATTGATATACATCCATCTATACTTACAACCTTAATATTTGGAGGCAGCACTGGGAGTGATTTAAGACTCCCACAGCAATCTACAATAAACTGTTCTAGCTTGGATAGTAGATTAAGGTTGTTCGGTAGGAAATAGAAAATATTTGAACCTAAATCCAATGTTCTCAATAAGGACAAATGTCCAATTTCCGTTGGAATATATCCATCTGATAAGTTGCATTTCCTTGCACTCAACATTGTTAAAGACTAAAAACTAGAAATAGAATATGGTAGAAATCTCGTTCAATCGGGACTTTTTCTCATTGACGACCAAGAAGGAACGAATGAAAAGCTTGTTGAACCGGGACTTCTTCTCAATGACAACCGAGAAGGAATGAATGAAAAGCAAGTTGAATCGGGACTTCTTCTCTCTGACAACCAAGATGGAACGAATGAAAAGCGAGAGTAGGTTACTGGCTCACTTTGCTTACACCAATCAATGTATAAGCTTGTAAGGTTCTTGAGAAGTCCTATCTTCTCCGGTAACTTGTCTAGATTGGAGCAACCTGTAAGATTTAGGTATTCAAGTGATTCTAGCATACAAATGTTATTCGAAAGATTTTTGAGCTTCGTGCAACCTTTTAAATTCAGTTGAGCTAGCCTAACACAAACTCCAACTGATGAATCAACCTCAAGCAAACTTGTACAACCTTCCAGCAATAATGCCTCCAACATTGGTACTCCATTGAAGTCCATGGTGCCCTCCAAGAAGTTAGAATGATTGAGGTTTAATATCTTCAGGCTTTTGAGAAACTGTATAACCAAGAAAAAAAATACATACAAATTAAGGTCTCTTGTGTGTGTTTTCATTTTATATGTTTATGTTGTAAAATGACTCCAAATCTAAAAGGGAAAACAAAGGGTTAAGTAATGTGGTACATACCTTGGTACCTTTCCATATTGTATTGATTTTGCTGTGCTGCATGTCTAGCACAACGAGCTTTTCCATATGAAAAATGGAACATAAACTTTTCAAAGGGCAGTGATGTTAACAGAGCTACCTTAATTGTTTCGACAAATGCTTAAGGCTTCCAGTAACATCTACATTGTTAATCTTAAGCAATTGTAATTTATTAATCCTTGCAAATGATCTAGATTTAATTTGTGTTTCCTTTGATGTGGAAAGTACTAGGCTGACACCTTCAATTGCTTCCGTTCCCTAACAAGAACAAGCGAACCACTTATAACAACTAATTTCAATATATATACAAGAGGCAGTATATTCATGCTTGTGCGAGAGAGAGAGAGAGAGAGAGAGAGAGAGAGAGAGAGAGAGAGAGAGAGAGAGAGAGAAAGAGAGATCTTCTACTACTTTATGAATCAGTGGAAAGAGATTAGTATTTGCCTCTCACCTTGTCATTTTGTAGGACATCATGTATGTCCTCATGAAACCATAGTCGGCTGCGCAATCCAGGTTCTTTAGGGGATTCTTTTTCGAACAATTTCCCTCCCCATGTCCCGAACCAAATTGTGCATAATCAGCTTATTGTTCGTTTCATCAACATTTAGTAAACACCTATCTTTTAAAACACTGATTCCAATTTCTGCATGGAAACTACAATTGTTCAATATAATTCTTGCCAAGATGTTGTCCATTCCAACAAAAAAAACATGCAATATCAAGAAAGATCCCCTTTACATCATCAGCTTATTGGAGGATTTCAACTAATTAAACGAGTCAGTACACCTCACCCTCATAGCTAACAATGAAAATGGTCTTATTTTTTTATGGGCAATTTGCATATGAAAGAACAATATTAATTTCTAGTCAACCAATCACCCATTTTTTCAACGTTTTTTTTCCAAATGGTGTTTTCATTTAGCATTCCTTTGGTTGTAGTTTTTGTTTATTTCTGAATTTAGAAAAATGATAGTTTTACATGCATGGAGTTGTGAATTATGAGAGACTTAGTGTGTATTTACCAATTTAGGATTTTGAAAAGAACAAGAGCTCAAACCGAACAAGTACTATCTACTTAGTTATTTTAAAAATGGTTCAGGATTGATCGATTTTATGTTCAGAGTATCGTCATGTTTCTGACAGCTAGTGCTCTGGTGGTGATGAAATATATACATTTCTGTTCTGAAAAAGAAGAAAATAGAGAACGACTTACTCTTAACTATTTGATAAAAGCAGAAAGACCCAACATTATTCCTTCTTTTATGAAAAAAGAAAGAAAGAAAAGTTATAGAATAATAATAATAATAATAATAATAATAATAATAATAATAATAATAATAATAATCTTTTCTTGGTTCCATTATTTATCTAACTTGTTCGCAAATGCAACACCATAACTTACATTAGAAGATACTGGTGTTAGACATTAATTTATTTTTAGATTATAATCCTAATTGAACTGAAATAGAAATTATAAGGGTACTTAAATCTAAAGACTATTTGATTGCCTAAATTCAAACGAAAAAGACCAAATATAACAGGATTTGGACATTTTGTCTAGCTAGTTAACTTTGGATACGTTGAATTTTCGGTCGGGGAGGGATCAATTGAGTTCGAGGAAAATATGGGTTCCAAAGCCCGGCACATGTTTGACTTGAATTCAAATTTGTATAAATTTAACCCGTTTGACTAATTATATCCGACCTAAATGTGTTTGAAGACTTGATTTGAGCTAGCTAGTACACAATTATAAATATATCACATATGCATTGTATTTACTGAGTGTGTTTCCATGATATGTCTCTCTGTATTAGTATCGTTTGTTTAAATCGATTGGCTAATAATTAATCTAAAATTAAATATTAATTCCTAACAAATTGATAAAAGTGCAAAACATGTTTAGTCTAAGAGTATCTCCAATGAAACTATGAATTGGGTAAAAATGATATGCCACGTAGGATTGATGGAAAATGAACTAAAAAAACATTCTTCAATGCAACTATCCATAATGACCATGAAGATAATGTAGCAAAAATGAAAATAGACAATGTGAGGATGACCCTCTATTTCTAGAGGATCTCTTAGATAATATCTTAATGCCACATCATCATTTTTGTCTACGTACTTTTCTTTTTTAAGCTTTTAGATATTTTAATTATAATTTTATAATTTATTTATTAGTAAAAGTTACACATTAAAAAAGTATGACTCAATACCTATCAAACAAGACCCATTTTACATATAAAATTATTAATTTATTTTTTTATAAATTTATTAATAGACAATTTCATAAAACTTATCAATCAAAAGACTTCTATAATTAGTATCTAATCTATTTTTACATTAGAGATGCTCTAAATCAAGCCACCTCAATCATAGTTTTATAATTAGTATAGATACAGATATGGATATATTTAAGAGCCCACAACTTGAAATTTGCTCGAGGCCCAAAAATAATCATCGTTGGCATGTTCAGTCTGAGGGTATTGTGAAAATGGTCGTCGCCTTGGGCCCCATAATTTTGAACTTTTTAGGTTCCTTTAAATTTTTGTATCCATGTATAAATATTGTATTATGTAGAAGAATAAAAAGCACACTTATCTATACTATATATAAAAGTAAAATTAATTTAAATATTTTTTTTTCTTTTTGTAGAGACAAATATACTCCTTGATTTTAAACACAAGATTTTAAGATTTATATTAAAAAAAAATAACTTCACATATTTTTATATTAATATGAGTATTAGTATTCCAAATAAATTTAAACTCTACTTTATTTAGCTAAACTAATTAAACAAGTTAGAGTCTGTTTTATTATATATTTTGTATATGACTTTTATAATGTTAAATAAAACATTTTAAGGTTTATACATTAAATAAAACAGTATAACTCCATATATTTTAATATCAGTATTAGTATTCTAAAACAAATTTAAACTCTACATTACTTGGCTAAAATAATTAAACAAGTTATAGTTTTAGTTGAATTAGATGTTTTGTATAATAATTCGGTAATAAAAACTTCCCGAGAAGAACAATATTTAATTGATCGTATTAAAATTATAAAACATTTAGTGTGAAGTAAAATTTCGTTCCAAAGTTCACCACGAAGGCTCGTATGTATATTAAACTCCACTTTACTTGATTGCTTTTAGCATTATAAATTTATGTTAATTTATATATTCTAAAACTTACTTATTTGCTTATTTATCATTATGTTTAATGTTTAAACAAAAATAAATAAATATGTAGTGGTTGCGGCTTGGTAAAACATTAATGTTATATACCATCAGGCAAACGTGAATTTTATTAAAAAAAATTTACCATTTGTATTTTTCCTTTATTATATAATCTCACATGCTTTTATTTGAATTAACTATTCACCAATTCAAAAATATTAATAAATATATTGCTCTCTTATATCTTTAATCAAGAGTCTACTTGGCCACCTATGTACTAAAAGAGATCAGCGCGACAAATTTTGATCATATATGATCTACAACATATTTCTATAGTAGACTAATTCTATGATTTCTTATAATTATTTATTAAATTTTACACTTGATGTTATGTTTTTGTTTATTTGTTATTATTTTTATTTCTTACTTCATACTAATTATTCAATTCTTAGTATCTACAAACTCATTAATAGACCTAACGACTCTTGTCAAATATTAAAATCACGTGCAACGCACATGTACAAAAACTAGTCTATATCTATATCTATCTATACTATATATAAAAGTACGAATAACTTAAGTGTTTTTCTCTTTTTTTGTGAAGACAAATATGCCCCTTAATTTTAAGCACAAGATTTTAAGATTTACATTAAATAAAAAAGTATAACTCCATATATTTTTATATTAGTATAAGTATTTAAGATAAATTTAAACTCTACTTTATTTGGTTAATATAATTAAACAAATATTTTAAAATTTAAATTAAACAAAACATATTTTAAACATAAGATTTTAAAATTGACATTAAATAAAAAAGTACAACTCCATATTTTTTTATATTAGTAGTATTTCAAATAAATTTAAACTCTACTTCATTTGGTTAAAATAATAAACAAATATTTTAAGTTTTACACTAAATAAAACACTATAAATCTATATATTTTTCTATTAGTATTCCAGATAATTTAAACTCTACTTTATTTGGCTAAAATAATTGAACAAATTAGAGTTTTTGTTGAATTAGATGTATTGTATAAGACTTATATATAATTTGATAACATACTTTCTAAGAGTGAAACTATTTAATAGATCATATTAAATGATAAATTTTGTTCCAAAGTAAACCACAAAGGTATGTATATTAAATTTTACTTTACTTGATTGCTTTTAACGTTATAAATTAAATTTATATTAAATGATATATTCTAAAACTTATTTGTTTATTTATAGTTATATTTAATGTTTAAGAATAAACATTTACTAAAAGAATTCAATGCGACAAATTTTTATCATGTACTTACAATATTTTTCTATAGTCACCGATTTTATGATTTTCTTATAATTATTAATATATTTTAAATTATTTGTTATTATTTTTATTTTCTACTTCATGCTAACTATTTAATTCTTATTATATACTTATTCAATAATAGATTTAATAACCTTTAACAAGCACTAAAATCACGTGCAACGCACTTGCATAAAAACTAATATATTATAGAAAGCTCAATATTTACACACAAAAAGGCTAACTTACATAACAAAAACCTTCATAATTAATTCTTTTAACACTTGAAATAACTTGTCTTGCTATCAAAGTGATTTTAACATATAAATGCTATCCGGAAGATTTCTGAGCTCTTTGCAACATCTTAATAGACCTTAAACATTTTATTTAGACTATTTTACTCCTTTTTTGTGCAACATCTTAATAGACCTTAAAGACTGAATTCATTCAGAATTAGTGTTTATAATTAGAAGTTGAATCAAACGGCCCCTTAGGTGGGTTTACATCGCTATTAATGCCATGTCTACCACCAGCCAAAGAGTTGCACACCTTCCACTTAAGAGAACTTCTAAAGAATTTCAAGATGCTCAAATAAATTACACTTAAAATAAAATACACTTACTACTATGAAATATTAATTTTATTGTACCGGATGGTCAATTTTAAAACTACTTTTTATGATTTGAAATTTACATTTGCTTTAGAAATCCTACCAATGCCCATTGCATTTTGATTAAGAAAGAAACTAGCTAAGTATATATTCTCACACTCGTGTATATGCATATACAGATACTTAAGGCCGCGCAACTAGAACTTTTTCCCCAAAAATCTCTGCGTAGGCTCTATCGTAGATAAGGTCCATGTACATCTTCCAATACTTGTGCAGTGTTAACTATTTTGATGATAAAGTTGTTAACAACTCTATCATTGAGCAAATGTATATACTTGGTGTCCCTTTTGTCATTGATCATCTGGTCTTCATCCTCCATAATCAAAATTTTCGAGTCCTCGTCCTTGCTGGATAACCATCTTCTCATCTTCGCTAGATTAATGCCATATTGACGCCCATGAATTTTTTCAACTGAAAGACCTCTTGTATGTGGTGTTCTGTGGAAGAGCTGAACTTGGCACATCTTCACCACAATACTTGTAGATGGTGCTATTTCAAAGTCAACCTCTATGAATTCTCCACCTTCAAATTCAAACTCGGGATAATGGCCGATTGGTATTCGGCTCACCAAATAGTAGTTTCCACTGTTTCGTGATTCAAAATGAGAAAAAAAAACTTCCCGATCTTTAGAAACACGGGTTGATACATACCCATCTTTCTTGGCCTCATAAACGACAAGAACCCTCAACTCGAAATATTGATCCTTATGAGGTGGTCGAATAAAAAATGAAGTACTACATGTCTTTTCCTCTATGTTTGGACCTGGAAGACGAACATGCTTAGTGTGTACCTGATACGTAAACATCATCACATGTTAATGTATGGGGGTGTGTATAGAGAGAGAGAGAGAGAGAGAGAGAGCGCAACCAACCTGAAAAAGATTATCTGTGAAATTCCTAACCAGAATATTGTGAGGATAAATTGTAAGTCTCTTCTTGGTACTGTTCAGCATGTCATGACTCAAACCAAAGCCACAATTCTGAAGATTGAAGAGTATAGATTTTTTACTATCTGATAAATCAGGTAGTCTTTCCATTGTTATACATCCATTCATACTTACAACCTTAATATTTGGAGGCAGCTTTGGGAGTGATTTAAGATTCCGACAGCGATCTACAACAAGCTGTTCTAGCTTGGATAGCAGATTAAGGCTGTCCGGTAGGAAACGAAAAATATTTGCACCAAAATCCAATGTTTTCAATGAGGACAAACTGCCAATTTCCACTGGAATATCTCCATCTGATATATTGCATTCTCTTGCACTCAACATTGTTAAAGACTGCAAACAAGAAATAGAATTTGGCAGAAATCTTGTAGAACCGGGACTTCTTCTCAGTGACAACCAAAAAGGAACGAATGAAAATCTCAAGCAGCATACTGGCTCACTTTGATTACACCCATCAACGTATATGCTTGTAAGGTTCTTGAGAAGTCCCATATTTTCAGGTAAAGTGTCTAGATTGGAACAACCTGTAAGGTTTAGGTATCCAAGTGATTTTAGCATACAAATGCTATCCGGAAGATTTCTGAGCTCCTTGCAACCTTTTAAATTCAAGTGTGCTAGCCTAACCAAAACTCCAATTGATGAATGAACCTCGAGTAAGCTTGTACATCCTTCAAGCAATAGTGTCTCCAACATTGGTAGTCCGTTGAAGTCCACAGTACCCTTTAGCAAGTTTGAATGACTGAGGTTTAATATCTTCAAGCTTTTAAGAAACTGTTCAGCCAAGAAAAAATATTATAAATAAAATTATGGTCTTATGTGTGCGTGTATTCACATTTTGCAAAGCCACCAAATCTAAGAGGAAAAATGAAAAGATTATGGAGTATCGCACCTTGCAACCTTCCCATATTCTGTCGATTTTGCTGTACTGCATATCTAGCACAACGAGCTTTTCCATATGAAAAATAGACTATAAACATTTCAAAGGGTAGTGATGCCAGCAGAGCCACCTTAATTGATTCGACAAATGTTCAAGGCTTCCAGTGACATGTACATTGTTCATCTTAAGCAGTCGTAAATTATTAATCCTTGCAAATGATGTAGAGCTAATTTTTGTTTCCTTTGGTGTCGTAAGTACTAGGCTGATACCTTCAATTGCTTCAGTTCCCTAACAAAACAAGAAAACCATTTATATTAAGTAATTTCAACATATGCATGAGGCAGGTGTGTGTAGGGGTGTGTGTGCATGTGTGAGGGAGTGTGTGTGTATGTGTGTGTGTGAGAGAGAAAGAGAGAGAGAGAGAGAGAGAGAGAGAAAGAGAAAGAGAGAGAGACTTAAAACTTTATGAATAAGTGAAAAGAGAAATAGTATTCGCCTTTAACCTTATCATTTTGTAGGACATAATCTATGTCCTCATGAAACCACAATCGGCTGCGCATTCCAGGTTTTTGAGGAGATTCTTGATGAACAATTGCCCTCCCCATATCCCGAACCAAATTGTGCATAATCAGCTTATTATTCATACCCTCGACTTTCAGTAAACACCTCTCTTTCAACACATTGATTCCAATCTCCGAGTAGAAACCACAAGCGTTCAATATAATTCTCGCCAAGTCGTTCTCCATACCAATGAAAAAACAAGCAATATGAAGAAAGATCTCCTTTACGTCATCATCCAATCCATCAAAGCTTATCTTGAGTTGTTCATGAATCTGATTGTCAGGAATTTGTTGTAATCTTTTAAACGCACTTTCCCACAGTTTTCTGGATCTTCCGACCAAATGACCACCAAAAACCTCAAGAGCTAACGGAAGCCCACCAAAATAAGCTATTATGCCTTTAGAAAGCTCCAAATAATCATCCGGCGGAGAGGTGGTTTTGAAGGCATGCAAATTGAAGAGCTCCAAAGACTCTTTGTCACTCAATTTATCAACCTCATACCTCCAAAGCACTTCAGCTTGACTCATCAAGTGCTCGTCTCTTGTTGTTATAATGATTCTGCTTTTAGGACCGAACCAGTCATTTTGTCCCGCTAACGCCTTTACTTGGCTCAACTTGTCCACATCATCAAGGACAATTAGAACCCTTTTAGAACAAAGTCTTTCTTTCATCAGAACCATTCCCCTGTCAACATTGTCAACCTTGAAATTCTTTTCCTTTAGCATTTCAGAAAGAATTTGCTCTTGAATATGAACTAGTCCATTAGGTTGCTTTGAAACTTCTCTAACATTTGCAATAAAACTGCACCCTTCAAAGAGTAGATTACATCTATTATAGACAGCTTTGGCTATTGTTGATTTTCCAATTCCACCCGGACCATAAATCCCAACAATGCGAATACTATTAGATTCAAAGCTTAGCAATGAATTTATGGATGCAACACGAGAATCTATACCGACTGGACGCATAGCAACATTCATGTGTGCCTGGTTTACTTCACGTAGAACCTTGTCAACAATCTTCTTGATAAACTTCGATTCGTGCCTGCCATTTTTAATTCAAACATAAAATGAACTTGAATATGGCGCACACTTAATACATATGCAATATTTTTTATGGTAATTCTTGATGCTTAATCTGGTTGTAAACCATACAATGTATGTAATAATGTTTTTAATGTTTCATTAAGTGGTTAAGTTGCAGTTTGCTTGGTGTTTCCAAATTTGAACCTGCTTTTGTTTTTGAAAAAATAAAAATATGATATTTTCTTATTTGATAAAAACTGAAGTAACTTACAATTGTGCTACTTCCTTATCTTTTTTAAAAAAAATTAGATTAGGTATTCACATGCATGGAAGGAGAGCGTTAAAATTATTTTAATTGAGATCAGAGAAAGGCCGGAAGAAAAAACAAAATTATTTTATGTCTTCCGTTTGGAAGTTTAAGAAGGAAAAGAAAGCATGCATTACATGGGTTGTACTTCACAAGATGCAACAAGGGTGCAGCTGAGAAACTCATGTAATGCACCCAGTAAGAAAATGTGGTAAGAAAAGCATTTTCCTTATTTAAATTCTATACAGAGTTTGGCAGATTTAATGTATGTATATATTCTTTAGTAATTCTATAGATTTTATTACATTCATGGATTCTTCAAATAACAATAATAACTTTGGTGTACCCATTATTTTTTTATAGTGGAGATTTGGTTGGACTGCTATCTTTTGATTTTAAGTACTTCCCTCACCGGAGATTTCCCTGTATAAATTGGTGCGACTCTTATGAGTGTATGACTGATCGATTTTGTTTCCACATACATATATCGTGCTCTATTTAGCTGCTTTCTATTTGATTTACACACAGAGAATTTTTTTTTTCCTCAATTTGGTGAGTAATTCGGGTTTCTGAATTGATTGTTCTTTTTATCCCATCACTTTCCTATTCTCTCCCAAATAGACCGTTAGCTAGTGTCCGGTATGGTGTAGATGTAATCTAAATGCTTAATAGGATATTTAAGTAACAGAGTAATTAGGAAAAAAGGAAATTAATGAGATTTAGTTTACCTATTTGCAACATTTTGCAAATCCCATCCTGACAAATTTCCTACTTCAGTTAGAGCAGCTCTCCACTTACTTATATCAGAAGCAAATCCTCCTTTTTCTTTCTCATGTCTCTCAAAAGCTTCTGCATACTTCCCCGTCTGTTTACGAACGTCAGATGGATCAACGCCATAAAATACAGGAAGAACTAATTGCTCTCTCGTGTTCTTACATTCGAGTACCTTAACCAGCTCATTGAGGCACCATCTAGAAGACGCATAGTTTTTGGACAAAACGATAATGGAAATCCTCGATTCCTCAATCGCTCTCATCAATTGAAAGGGAATATGTTTCCCTCTTGGGAGTTGATCGTCGTCTCTGAAGGTGCGAATTCCAGCACGAGTCAAGGCGTCATAGAGGTGATCTGTGAAGTTTCTCCGAGTGTCTTCTCCTCTAAAACTCAAGAACACGCCGTAATTCCATGCACGTGGCGCTTCTAAATATGAAGAAGAGTAGTTGCTTTGGGTGCTGCTTGTTGCCATGGTGGACATCATTGATACAGAAGAATTGAAACAGAGAAAAGGGATGAATTGGGATCAAAATGAAGAAGATTTTAGTTGGTGAGAGTTGACTTTCTTGAGAGGGAAATTTCAGAGAAGGTTATATAAATCTAGAATTGGACGAGTTCAACTAATTAAAAAAGTCATGAGTACACCCACCCTCAAAGCTAACAATGGAAATGGTCTTACTTTTTATGTGCAATTTGCATATGAAAGAACAATATTAATTTCTAGTCAACCAATCACCTATGTCCTGCTATCCCCATTTTTTCAACGATTTTGTTCCGAATTGTGTTTTCATTACGGTTTGCAATCGTACTGAGAAAGAGTAGTTGCTTTGGGTGCTTGTTGTAGCCATGGTGGATATTATTGAAACAGATTAGTTGCTGAGAGTTGACTTTTTTTAGAGTGAAATTAGGAACGTTAATACAAATAATTCAACTAATTTGACATGGCAAATGGTCTTACTTTTGTGTGCAATTCGCATATTAAGTAACAATATTCACTTTTAGTCAACTGATCAGCTAGCTATGTGCCACCATCCCCATTATTTCAACGATTTAATTCCAAATCCTGTATTCATTTTTGCTGGTTTGTTTGTAATTTTTGTTCTGTTCGTGAAACTCAAAGAAGTATTTCAAATGGAATGTTCGAACCTTATCAACTTATGATCTAAACTCTTGATATGAATTATAAGATACATGTAGTGTGAATTTAATTACCGATTTGAAATTTTGAGAACAAACAAATTTTCGGAGCAAACAAGCACTAATATAGTACTTTTAGGTTCCAAGTATCGTTGATGGACCCCAAATACATAATTGAGTCATTAAATACACGCGTAGAAGTCATTTGAATCCTAAATTAATGTTTCATGCCTATAATATTTGCATGTAAATAGACAATTTTCTATTTTTTTTTGTTTTTTTTGTTTTTTTGTGCACAGAGAATTGTACCCCTTGAGTTTGCAATGATCCTTGAATTCCTGCATGATCGCAAATGACCCTTAGATGTTTTCAATATTGATTCAGCAAATATTATGTTTGATCAGGTTTGTTCTTTAGCAACCTAAAGCTTTCCTCTTTATTAGTTGGTATTAGCATTTTTTTTTCTTTTCGAGTTTTCTTGCATTCAGTAAGGGTATGTTTGATAACAACATAGAAAAAGAAAACAAAAACAGTTGATTTTTGCGAAAAGTTGGAAAATAAGTTGAAACATGTGGTGATCAAGTGTTTCTGTTTTCCTTTTCCATGCTGTTGTTAAATGAAACCCAAGTGTTTAAATTTACTTGTTATCAAACGGAATCTTTGATCGGCATTCAGCTGCTTAATGATAGGATTATGCATGTATTGTGTTTTGCAGGGAGTTTGCACATTTTCCACGGCTTGGAGGATTTCACTATAGAGTTAAAGAAATCTAAACTCTGTAAGTTAAAAATTAGACGATTTTGATAGATAGTTTGTGCTTAAATTAAATGCGTCCTCGCTAGAGCTTGCCTGTTAAATCAGAGCTGTACAGTTTTAATTCAACGATTTGAATTTACTACTCTACCATAGAGGAGCTGGATTTGTCGTTACTGCTATGACACATTTTATGCTACAACAGGTATGTCATCTTGTTTTCAACTTTGTCTGTTCACTCTTGTAGTGGTTATTAAATTATTTGACAAATTACAATGAGCCCCATGTATTTTTTTGGGTTTGTGGATCACACAGCATTGAATACGCACATAACCCTCTACCTACTTGATTTGAGAAATGCTAAATGAATAAAATATTCTCTAAAAATTTGACCCAGACACACTTCACGCTAACGTGTTAATCTTTAATCCACCATTAATTATGAACTAAGACAACATAAATGAGTTTTTTCCCTATCAATATCTTCTATTCTTCTCTTTTGTACTTTTACTTACCCCAAATCTTCCTTAAGATATTACAAAGTTTGAAAATACTCTATATTATTGCAATTTGTACATGTCTAATTTAATTTAGTATTATGTTAAACTTTATTAACCATATAATTTTGAGAATTAATTAAATAACCTTATTTAATGTTGAATTAAGTATATGATTTGTTGCCCTTTCTTTTGTTCAGAAATTGTTGCTCATATGAATGGTATTTCTTGAAAAGTGATGATGTTATTTGTACTTATTTAATATACTTTTTACATAATCTTTAAATTTTTATACCCTTTTTTCATACTAGTAAGAAAATAAATGCATTAACTTGTAATAACTTTCATACTAAGTGCAATTTAATTTATGAAAAGCAAAACTTAAATTTGATAAAGTTTGATATAAACAAGTTTTTGATCGTTTATTGTGGTATGTATAATATTAAATAGTTGTGATTGTTGCGAATTATGGTTATAAATATATTTTTCAACTAAGAGATATGCGTTCAAAAAAAAAAAAATAACCTACAAGATCTTTTTCAATTTCATAAATTACTGCTAATTATTTTAAAAAATTTTAAAACTACTTTTTGTTATTTGAAATTTACATTGACTTCAGAAATCCTACCAATGCCAATTGCAACTTTTGATTAAGAAAAAAAGGAGCTACGTATATATATTCACACACACATGCACACGTGTATATATATACAGATATTTAAGGGCGCGCAAGGCCCCAAAAATCTCAGCGTTGGCCCTCTCAATAAGGGCCATCTACATCTTCCAATACTTGTGCAGTGTCAAGTCTTTCAATTATGAAGTTGTCAAAAAATTTATCATCGAACAAATGTATATACTCGGTGTCCCTTTTGTTGTTGATCATCAGGTCTTCATCCTCCCATATACTTGACCTTTTCGAGTCGTAGTCCTTGTTGGCTAACATGCTGCTTGTCTCCATTAGATCAAAGCCTATTTTACGCCCATGGATTTTGTCAACTGCAAAGCCTACCGTAGATGGTGTACTGTGGAAGAGCTGAACTTGGCATATCTTCACCACAATACATGCAGATGGTGCTATTTCAAAGCATACCTCTATTCTTTCCCCAGCTACAATTTTATACGCATGATGATCGAGTGGTATTCTGCTCATCAAAGAGTAGTTTCCACAGTTCTGTGATTTGAAATGAGAAAAACAAAATCTCCGTTGATAACGACTTATTTGATAAGGATAAAGTACCTTAGAAATACGAGTTGATACAGACCCATCTGCCTTGGCCTCGTAGACAGCAAGAAACTTCAAGTCAAAATAATCTTTCTTTTCTGTAGTTGGTGGGATATCAAATAAAATAGAACGTCTTTGTCTTCAGTGTAGTTGCCGGAATATCAAATAATGCAGAAGATATTTTTTTGTTTCTGATTGGACCTGGAAGACCAGCATGTTCAGCATCTACCTGTTACATAAATATCATCAATTGTTAATGTATGTACGTGCGCGCATGTGCATGTGTGTGTGTGTGAGAGAGAGAGAGAGAGAGAGTAACCTGAGAGAGACAATCTATGAAATTCCTAACCATATTACTACGCCTATAGATGTGAAGTCCCTTCACAGTGTTAAAGTTCACCATGTCGTGACTCTCAGTGAAGCTATTACAATTCCGAAGATGGAAGAATATGGGTTTTTCACAATGATAAATCAGGTAATCTTTCCACTGATGTGCAATCATTCATATATAAAAGAACAACTTTTGGAGGCAGCTTTGGGAATGATTGCAGATTCTTACAGTTATCCACAACAAGCAGTCTTAGCTTGGACAGTAGACAAGGCTGTCCAGTAAGAAACATAAAATATTTGAACTTAAATCCATTTTTTTCAATGAGGACAAGCTCCCAATTTCCATTTGCAACATTTTGCAAATCCCATCCTGACAAATTTGCAGCTTCGGTTAGAGCAGCTCTCCATTTCTTTATCTCACAACCATATCCTGCTTCCTTTTCTTCTTCATATCCTGCAAAAAGCTTTTTCAAAACTCCCTGTTTGTTTACGAACGTGAAATGGATCAACGTCGTAGAATACAGTAAGAACCAATTGCCCTCTCGTGTTCTTACATTCGAGTACCTTAACCAGCTCATTGAGGCACCAACTAGAAGAAGCATAGTTTTTGGAGAAAATGATAATGGAAATCCTCGATTCCTCGATAGCTTTCATCAATTGAAAGGGGATATGTTTCCCTCTTGGGAGTTGATCGTCATCTCTGAAGGTCCGAATTCCAGCACGAGTCAAGGCGTCGTAGAGATGATCTGTGAAGTTTTTCCAAGTGTCTTCTCCTTAAAACTCAGGAACACATCGTAATTCCATATACGTGGCGCTGCTAAATATGAAGAAGAGTAGTTGCTTTGGGTGCTGCTTGTTGCCATGGTGAATATTATTGAAACAGAGGAAAGGGATGAATTGGGATCAAATGAAGAAGAAGAAGATTTTAGTTGGTGACAGTTGACTTTTTTGAGACGAAAATTTCAAGAAGGTTATATAAATCTAGAATTGAGGAACATGGTTTTTGCATCTAAGGAATTCAATTCCAAATTAATCGGAACTACATAAATGAACATTGGCAAATGAACCTCCAAGCTCTGAATGTGAATTCAACAAGTCAACAAACTCGAATCAACTTGTACACAGTAGAAGGCCATTCGCTTCAAACACCTGAATGAAATCAACAAATCAGAACACCAAATCTCGATTTGAATATTTTGAATGTCAGAGTAAACAAGTAAAAAGTTCAGAGATATAGATTGGAACGGAGAAAAAGCCGCAAAGTAAATAGATAGTAGAATCATAGAATTTTCGTTTAATAAAAATGATAATTGAGATTGAAGATATTGACTGAAAAGAACAGAGAGTTAACGGCTGAACCAGCTAGGGCATAGTTTGCCTTTAGATCGTACTTGTGCTCCCAATAATTCTTCAATTGCCTCTTTTGTCTCAATTGAAAAGACGGCCAAAACAAGTGCTCCCTCTCTCTCTCACTCACTCTCTCTCTCTAAAATGGGCAATGAGAGAGATTTTGGGGTTTTCAATGCGAAGGGAGGGAGCTAGTTGTGCAAGTTGCTGCCCCGTAGCCTGATTTTATGCATTAATTTTTTTTTTATTTTATTTTAGCTGTAAACTGCAAGTAAGAGGGGGGATGGCAAGATATATATATACACAGTAGGGGTAGCTCGTGCCAAAGCACTGTGGCTCACACAGTCTCAAAAAATTTAATTTCTACCATAAGCAGTTGTAGCCAAGGTCAGTCAATTTCCTGAATAGGATTTAATCCTATCCCAATGCATGTGTAGTGATAATTTGTGGCAAAGGTCGCCACTTTAACACTCGTACCTACGAAACAAATGTCACAATCACAATCAAGCTTCTTCACAGCTGCATTAGTTAGATACCAAAACAAATAATTAAACCCAAGTAGATATCGTGCTAACATGAGGAAAAAAAAAGTAATTATTTCCTGCCTTCATTTGATTTCTTTAGTTTTCAAAGATTTAAGGCTTAGTAAATGAAACATACAAATAGATAGCATAATCTCCAAAAAGTAGGTTAATCCTGTTGTGTTGCGTTATTTGTTTAACACAACCTATTTATTAAATGAGTTAGGCGGGTTGTATCGTGTAACATGTTTACTAATTAAACAGGTCTTTTTCGAGTTAAGATTAGACAGTTAATTAATCAGATCATGTTTGGGTTTGGGTTTATTGCTCTAATTTCTTTGTTGGTATTGGAAGTCATACCCACGGGCAAAACCAAAAAATCCATTTATTCAAAAATCCTTAAAACAACCTAAATATCACGATTTCGAAAACCTAAATGAAACCTCAGATTTCAAACACAAACAAATGCAAGAAATACTAAGGAAAAAAAAAAGATAGAAGAAAGTTCAAAATAAAACCTCAAATTCGAAAATTATTGAAAGAAGTAAAAGGAGGAGAATAAGAAGAAATAAATACCTGTGTTGAAGGAAGCCTGTGGCTGCAGCATTCTCTGCAATCAGCAATTGTGTAGTCCCACCCTTTTTTGCAAATTCAAAGATAAAGAACACGCCAAATTGTCAAATTAATTAAAATTGAAACAAATGTGGCTAGCAGGTTAACTAATTAAAAGGAACGAGCAAAGTACTCACAAAAAGTTCTTCTCTAATCTTAATCATTAACACCACTAATTCTTTAATCTAGATGCACATTCTAATTAAACAATCTAAAATCCAGTTTCACACAGGAAAATAAATCCTCTTGCTTTACAATAGGAAGCAAAAATTGAAGAACAAAAAAAAAATTTGAAGCCACTGAAACTTTTTCGAGCTGACGATGTTCTACTTAAAATCCCTAATTGTGAAAAATTAGATTATAAAAACCCAAACTTCAGATTGAAAGGATACACAGAAAAGCCCTAAAATAAATTAGAAAGAAGAATAGATGGAGGAGAGATGGGGTCCGACGTACAAGAGAGAGACGGGTTCCGACGGAGGAGTGGGTGCTGGTCACCAATCAGTCAACGGAGGATATATATAGAGAGAGTGACATATAGAGAGAGAAGGGATAAATAACTATTGAAAGACGACGTCCGGCGGCGACGATGCTTTGTCGGCAGGAGAGGAAGAGAATGTGTTTGTGAGAGTGAGAGTGAAATTGAAGGGGTATACAGAGAGAAACAGTCCAGTCACCAGTGAGAGTATATATTGAAAGAGTAAAGTAGGTAATTAATAGTCGCAAATTTTTTTTAATATGAGAAACACATTTTTGTTTTATTCAAATACCTTTCTTTCTTATTATATATAATAATATTATTTGTGCCAAATGTTACAGTAATATAAAAAAATATTAGTTATTAAAAAATAGTAAGATTGAAAAAAAAAATATAAAAAGTATCTAAACATCACATTCATTAAAAAAATTGAGTATTTATGTCGATGTTTTATTTGGCACAGACAATTGTTACTTTACTACTAAATAATAAAAATGTTACCCAAAAGTTAACAAAACCTAGACATATACGCAGAAAAATATATAGAAAAAACCACAAACATATAGATGGAATTCAAACCTATTAAAGATACTACATGGAGAGAGATTAGATAGTCTATGTTGCTAGACAGACATATTTTTTTTTTGACATTTTGGAATGGATTTACATACATACGACAACTTTAATCAACAAATAAAATCAAATGCTTATATATGTGTTTTAGAATTTAACCATCAATGGGATGTTTTTTTGTTAAGTAGATCATTATTTTGTAAAGGATTAAAAAAATTAATCTAAACATTTGTGCTATTCTCTTTTAAAATTTCAAAACCATTCTTCAATATCAAATTTATCATTTGAAGTTATATAATGATGGTGTCAAAATCTAGAACAGATAATTGACGACCGACCAATCAATGAATAATGGTGAATTGGATTGTAACTGTGAATAGTGATTGTGAACAGTACCACCGTATACATGAACAATGCTTGCGAACAGTACCACTGTATATGTGAACAGTAACTGTAAACAGTAACTATGAACAATGCCACTGTATATGTGAACAGTGGTTGTGAACAGTACCACCGTATATATGAACAGTGACTATGAACAGTACCGGCAGAAACTGATTAAAAAATGAAGATGAACACGAGACATTTTTTTATCAAGGTAGGTTCCCCCGGTAGCGCTTATGCTAGTCCGGCAGTACGTCCTCCTTTTGTGTGTACTTGCTTTGTATTTGCTCAAAGGCGATAAATTTGGATGATAATACAAGCTATCAATCTATCTCTCTTTATTATTTCCTTAATTCTATTTATAAGTATAGAATTAGGATTACAAATATTTCAACAGAATAAATAATAAACTGTGTAGGAGAGAGAGTGTATAGGGGTTGGTATTTTTGGGGTATGAAAAGAAAGAGTATAAGACCCTTGAAAATTGGCTTGTATTTGTATTGCCAATGACTTTATATCTCTTGGAAGAGATGGATGGATCTAGTGAGAAAAGGAAGAGATGTTTTTGGTGTGTTTTGAATGAATGAATGAGGGGGTATTTATAGGTAAAAAATGAAGGGCAAAAAGGTAAATTTGTGTAATGTATATGATGTGTATGCTTAGGTCACATGTATTCTAGAATGTATATGATGTGTATGCTTAGGTCACATGTATTCTAGAATGTAGATGATGTGTATGCTTATGTCACATAGGTAAAAATGGTATTTTACTGGAGGTAAAAATAGGATTTTACTGGAGGTAAAAATGTTAAATTGGTAAAATTAGTATTTAACCCCATCAATTGCCCCCTATCCTTA
This sequence comes from Lonicera japonica, assembly GCA_021464415.1. Lineage (NCBI taxonomy): Eukaryota > Viridiplantae > Streptophyta > Magnoliopsida > Dipsacales > Caprifoliaceae > Lonicera > Lonicera japonica. The sequence goes on along the minus strand of CM038465.1, from coordinate 40,323,377 downwards.
TCATTTAGCTCGGATGAGCTGATTGGTGAGGATATCCTTCAATCCGGGAGCTAGTCGTAGCTCTGATGTTTGAGATGTCTTAAGCCCGAATCCTTCGTATGTGAACAAGGTCGACAATTCGATGCCTGCAAGAGGTCTTTTGCCTTTTTTAGGTCTTTTGCCTGTGTTAGAGGTCTTTTCTTCTTCTTCTTCTTCTTTTTTTTTTTTTTTTTTTTTTTTTAAGTCAGTATAAAAAATCTTACCACGGCAAGAAATATTACCGCGGCATCAACATCAACACACATTTTCTTCCCCTATGGCGACATCAAATAGGGATCTAGGGCGGTGTAGTCTGAATGCACGCGGGGGGCGCTGCACGCGGGGGCGCTGTATATTTTGACTTTTTAAGAAGACAGTTTTTCGTCTTCGGGATTTTTTCAATGCTAGATGCCTCTTGTCCCCTCTTTCTTGTCATCTCCCTCAAGATCCATCTTCTTCTTATACCTTTTACAGGGGATACCCATGAATAAGGGAAAGTAAATCACAAGTATGCCGAATGTGCCGAATACCTTCCGTTGTACAGGTTCTTCTTGTGCTGCTTGTACTTATAACCGTAAGAAATGTCAGCCATGGTGTGAATATGCACAAATTTTTCGAGATGTGATTAATCGCCAGGATTATCGCACAATCTTCACTGTTTTTGGGGTGAAGAACGTTGCAGATATTTTACAAAATATTTCCGAATATCAACATCTTGAGACTCTTTATTCATTTCTTTTTGAAGCTAAGGCGAGAATCGAGAATCCCATTAAAGGGTGTACTGCTCTCCTTGCTTCTCTTGAACAGAAGGTGGAAGAGTTACAAGAACGGGTGACGGCATTAGAGGCTCGTCAGAAGGAGGGCCTTCCTGTGTTAACCCGTTATGCTCATTTGCTCCTCCTCGAGGTTCTTCGAGGTTCCTTTCGTCGGTAGAAAATAACGCGGCTGATGTTATTCCGTCTGCCGTGAATCCTCCAGAACTTGTTCCCGGAGATTTTTTAAGGTTCCTCATGTCGGCAGAAGAGATTGCACCTGAGATCCCTCCGCCTACCGTGAATCTTATGGAAAACGAGGCTTTTTTGACTGAAGTGGAACCAACCAGCCCTGACTGGACAGCTTTAGGGGATATTCGCCATGATTTTTCTGATTACTCTTCTTCTGATTTAAGTACTATTTTGAATTTTGATGCTGATGATCTTCGGATTCTTCAGCCTTTTCTTTGATTAGATAAGTTATCTACCCCTCCACTTTCATGTTTTTTTTGTTTACGAAGAAGGGGTTCAACACGTATCTGCTTATCATTCAATAGCATACCGTTCAGCCCTGACAATGTATGCACTTCTAATGAGGGTTTTGTTCTTTAAACAAGTGTTCCGCAAATATTCCACCTGTAACATCTCTTTTCATCAATAAATAAACAAGTTTTGTTTCAGAATTTTTTTTTTATATCTTCTGTGTGCTCTTTTTATGTTTTGTTTTGAGTTGTTATTGTGAGATTTGAATAAGCCATATATGAATGGTTATCCCTTTTCCCCCACACTCAAAGTAAAACAGTAAAGGCAAAAGAGATAAAATAAATCCAGTAAAGATGCCTGTATTAGAGGTCTTTTGGCAGTTTTTCCTAAAAGGGACCTGGTGTGCAACAGGTTTTTATTGGGTCATTTGTACGTAAGGAATTATTCTTATTTTGGCTAAGTCTATAAGAGTTGTGCCCCCTAGACTTTAACCAAATTTTGTAAGATTCTTTTCGAACGTCAATTAGACTCCTCAGAGTGTAAGTGTGCTCATGTAAAAGAGCTGTGCACCAACAAACTGACCTCTTTAATTAGAGGAATTTCTCAGCTCTCAGCAAGTCTGCACTTAGACGTTATACGCTTGGTGGCTGACCTACATGGCAGTAGGAATTTTTTCAAGGTCGTTGATGTATAAAAGGAAAACTTGTGCTTTTTGGTTAAGTCTACAGAAATGTCATGCCTTCTTTTGACTTAAGCAAATTATAACAGCTTTCTCAATTATTTTTATGCAACCTCTTTAGCGTATTTTCGACCTCCTTGTGAGAGTTTTGCTTCTTGTAAATAACGGTATACCAAAGTAAAATTTCATATATTTTTCTTCGGAGCAAGTCATTACAAGATTACAAAGTACTTCAGTCAGGGATAGTATCTCTTGAGGTACTCTATGTTCCATGGCCTCATGAGCTCCATTCCATCCATGGTTCTCAAGTAGTAGGTACCAGGTCTGCTGACTTTGGTTACCACATATGGACCCTCCCATTTGGCAGCTAGCTTCCCATGTTGGGAAATTTTGGTGGCTAAAATGACTTTTCGGAGCACCAAGTTGCCCACAGTGAGGCTTCGGTGCCTGACTCTTTTGTTGTAACTCTTGACCATATTCCTTTTGTAGGCCTCTTATTTCATCCGAGCTTGTTCTCTTTTTTCTTCGAGGAGGTCTAAGTTGGCTAAGAGTCCCTCGTCATTTCGAGCTGGGTCATGATGGTTGATTCTGTACGTTGGCATTCCCATTTCTACCGGAATCACCGCTTCAGTTCCATAGGTCAAAGAGAAAGGAGTTTCCCCCGTAGGCCCTCGGATCGTAGTCCTGTAAGCCCAAAGAACTGAAGGGAGTTCTTCAGACCAATTTCCCTTAGCATCGTCGAGTCTCTTCTTCAGCGAGTTCAGGAGAGTTCTGTTGGTGACTTCTGCTTGGCCATTTGCTTGGGGATGGACAGGCGAACTGTAGTGATTCTCTATTCCATGATCTTCACAAAAATTTCTGAAGAGATCACAATCAAATTGTTTGCCATTATCAGTGATCATAATCTTTGGGAGGCCGAAACGACAGATGATATTTCTCCATACAAAGTTTTGAATTTTCATAGTGGTGATGGTGGTCAATGCTTCTGCCTCAGCCCATTTGGTGAAGTAGTCAATGGCTACAACTGCGAACTTGGTTTGTCCTTTACCCAAGGGAAAAGGGCCAACAATGTCCATCCCCCACTGAGAAAAAGGCCATGGGCTGCTGACAGGAGTCATGAGCTCTGCTGGGAGTTGTTGGACATTGGCAAACCGTTGGCACTTGTCACATTTCTTTACCAGTTCTTTGGCATCTTGTAGGATGGTTGGCCAAAAGTAACCTTGTCGTCCAACTTTGAGAGCTAAGGAACGAGCTGCTGGGTGCCCACCACACAACCCCTCATGGATCTCCAATAGGGCCGCTTGAGCTTGATGGGGGTGTAGGCAGAGTAAGAAAGGAAGAACATACCCTCTCTTGTACAGGGTTGCTTCTATGACTACATATCTGTTGGAGATGTATTTGATCCTTTTGGCCATCTTTTTTTCTTCTGGCAAAACCCCATTTGTGAGGTAGTCCAGAATTGGGTCAATCCAGCACTTGCAGACTTGTACTGGGGCTGCATCCACTTCTTCAAGCTCATTGATGGCTTTGCTTTCTAAATATTCAATGTGGACACCGCTTGGTGCCTCTGTTGATGAAGCTAGCTTGGCCAGGCGGTCTGCCTTGTTATTCTGAGCTCGGGGAACTTTGATGAATACCACGTTTGTAAACTTTCGGGATGCCGTTTGAGTTTTAGCCAGGTAAGCGGCCATGTGATCTTCTTTAGCCATGTTGTGGCCTAGTATTTGGCCAACTACGACTGCAGAGTCATTGTAAACCACCATCTGTTTTGCCCCCAAGTCTCCAGCAATCCTCAGACCTCCTATGATAGCTTCATATTCTGCTTCGTTGTTTGATGCCTTGAAAAGGAATTTGAGGGCTATCTCCAATGTGTTAGCCTCAGGGGTGATCAATACTAGACCAGCTCCAGAACCTTGAGAGTTGGAGGCTCCATCTGCGTGGAGTATCCACACTGGGATCTCTGGCATCAGGCCTATTGAGGTGAAAGGGCTCGAGGTACTTGGATCTACTGTTGGCAGTAGCTTTGGAAGTTCGACAACTTGTTCATCTGTGTAAGTAAACTCGGCTATGAAGTCAGCCACAGCCTGCCCTTTGATTGATACTCGTGGTTTGTAACTGATCACAAATTGTCCGAGTTCTACAGCCCAGATAGCTAGCCTTCCTGACTGATCCGGTTTGTCAAGAATTCGTCGTAGTGGTTGGTCTGTGAGTACATCAATGGCATGGGCTTGAAAGTAGGGCCTCAGTTTCCTAGAAGTGATGAGAAGAGCATATGCCAATTTTTCCAACCTTGGGTAATTAAGCTCGGCCGTGCGCAGAGCTCGGCTCGTGTAGTAGACAGGGAGTTGCGCCCCCTCTTCATTCCTCATGAGGGCTGAGCTGACCGCTGTTTGGGAAACAGCCAAGTAAAGGCAGAGAATTTCGCCCTTCTTTGGAGAACTCAATAAAGGAGGAGCTCCGAGGTATTGCTTGAGCTGCTGAAAAGAAAACTCACATTCTTCCGTCCACTCGAAGGCCTTTTTTAGAGTTTTGAAGAATGGGTGGCATTTGTCAGTAGCCTTAAAGATGAACCTGTTAAGTGCTGCTACTCGACCTGCTAAGCTCTGAACTTCCTTTGGTTTGGTGGGAGACTTCATGTTAATCAAATATTGTATCTTCTCGAGGTTAGCTTCAATTCCCCTTTGAGTGACCATAAAGCCCAAGAATTTCCCTCCTTTAACTCCAAAAGCGCACTTGGCTGGGTTGAGGGACATACTGTTCTGTCTGAGTATGGCAAAGGCTTCATTGAGGTCGGCCACATGGTTTGGGGCTTTAAGGCTTTTAACCAACATATCATCAACATAAACCTCCATGTTTCTGCCTATTTGGTCTTTAAACAACGCGCTCATCACCCTTTGGTAGGTAGCTCCAGCATTTCTTAGGCCGAATGGCATAGCTTTGTAACAATACGTGCCTTCGTTGGTGATAAATGAGGTTTTCTCTTCATCTTCTAGAGCCATTCTGACCTGATTGTAACCGGAGTATGCATCCATGAAACTCAACATTTCGTGGCCCGTAGTTGCGTCTACAAGCTGGTCGATCTTTGGGAGTGGAAAACTGTCTTTCGGACAGGCCTTATTGAGATCTTTGAAGTCCACGCACATTCTCCACTTCCCACTGTGCTTCTTTACGAGCACTATGTTAGAGAGCCACTTCGGATAGTGGACCTCCCGAATGAAACCAGCTCGGAGGAGCTTTTGGACCTCTTCTTTGGCGGCCAAATTCCTTTCTGCAGCAAAATTTCTTTTCTTCTACCTCACGGGTTTGAAAGTGGGGTCGGCATTGAGCCTGTGTACCATGACCTCCAGGTTCAGCCCCTTCATATCGTCGTGGGACCATGCGAAGATATCAGCGTTAGCCCGTAAGCATTGACAAAGTTCTTCTCTGATCTCTGTGCAAAGTCGATTACTGATTTTTAGGATCCTATCGGGCTGTGAGGGGTTCAAAACTAAATCTTCCAAGTCTTCTACTGGTTCACCACGGAGCTCTTTTTTTTCATCCCTGGGATCTAAGGTGTCGATTTCCCACTTCTCTGTGTCGCTAAGCTCTCCTGTCCCCGTCAATTCTTTCTCAATAGTGACTTTGACCTCAGCAACCCTGATGTCTGTAGTTCTGACTTCTTTTAGTGTCCCGAACTGGCAGCTACGAGCTTTGACCTGATTTCCTTTGACCTCCCCGACTCCGTGGGGGGTAGGGAATCTCATGGTCAGGCTTCAAGTCGAAATTGCAGCCCTGATCTCATTGAGCGTTCCCCTGCCGAGGATGGCGTTATAATGGGGGGCTCTGTTTAATATCAAGAACTCGGCGATTGTGGTGATCTGTTTTGGAGCTGTTCCCAGGGTTATAGTGAGCTTAATTGTTCCCAGAGATTTAGTCTTTTCTCCTGAAAAACCAACCAGGGTGACCGAGGAAGGGGTTAGCTGATCCGTGGTCAGACCCATGGCCTTAAAGGCGCTGTAGTACATGATGTTGGAAGTGGCCCCTGTGTCAATGAGGATTCTGTGGACATTGTGATTGCCCACCATCGCTGTTACTACTAGAGGATCGTCATGAGGGAACTCTACCCCGCTCATATCTTCGTCGGTGAATACGAGCTCCTTCACATCATACTTCACCATTTTGGTAGGTCTGAAGCTGAAGCATTCTGACTCTAAGCTCGAGGATTTGGCCTGTCTGATGTAGGCCTTCCTGGACCTATTGCTGTTCCCAGAGTAGGAGGAGCCTCCTTCAATCAGGAAGATTTCATTTTCTGGTGCCTTTCCTTTGACTTCTGGGAGCCCTCTTCTTTTTATCTACGTATCGCCTGAGTTGCCCTCTTTGAATGAGCTTCTCAATTTCTCCTTTTAGGTTCCAGCAATCATCTGTTTCATGGCCGTGATCCTTATGGTACCGGCAATACTTGGTCGTGTCCCTTTTCTTTTCAGGCGTCTTCATCTTTCGGGCCTCTGGGATCTGCTCCGGATCTAGTTGGGCGTAGACCTCACTTAAAGGGGCTGTTAGGGGGGTAAAATGTTGGCGTGCCTTGCCTTCTCTTGGCTCTGGTTTGTCTGATTCTTTCTTACCCTTTTTACCCTCTCTTTCCCGACCGCGGGGTGGGCTGTCCCCTCTTTGGCGCTTGGAGGAGGATAAAAAGGTTGACAGGCTTGACAGGTTCCTTCCTTGCAGAGTTTCTTCCACGCCGATTTGCTTATTGACCTCATCCAAGAGTTCGGACATGGTCTTCGGGGCCATTCTTACTAGAGTCATGAGGCAGTATGGGGAGGTTACCCCCTCCATGAAGGCTGCTATAGCCACTCCTTCGTTTAGGTCGGTGACCATGAGGCTTTCCTGGTTAAAACGGCGAGCATATTCTTTCAAGCTCTCGGTAGATCCCTGCTTTATGGTGAAGAGGTGAGTAGAGGTTTTGGACTGTCGCTTTATTCCCATAAAATGTGAAATGAACTTGGTACCGAGCTCCTGTGAGCTTGAGATCGACCCTGGTAGCAGGCTGTTGCACCATGTTCGGGCTGCCCCCTTAAGAGTGGTAACGAAAACTCTGCATATTATGCCGTCTGGGACATTCTGGAGCCCCATCATGTTTCCGTACTGTTGCCAATGATCCACAGGGTCAGTGGTTCCATCGTATGATTCCAGTGCTGGGAGTCTAAATTTTTTAGGAACCAGACAATTTTGAATGTGATCCGCAAAAGGGGACTTAGAGTCCCTAACCAGAGCTGCTGCCGAGCTCCCTGCCAGATGACCCACCGTCTTCATCACTTCAGCCATTTGGGCCTCCATCCTCGACATCAGTCTTTTCTCGACCTCTTCGACCGACTCTTTGTGAGAGATTCTATCAAAAACGGACCCCCTAGGTCTATCTTCCGCCTCTCGTCCTGGTATTTGAGCTGTCGGGAGGGGAGGTAGGCCTACGCTTGGGCTCCGATGTCGCGAAACTTCATTTGAGCGCCTCTCACGAATCACATTAATCCGTGGGTCCCTTGCTGGTGGAGGAGGGGGCGAGGCCGAAATTTCTTCATAAGAGGTCTCCCTAGTAGAGCTGGAGTGGTGGGATTCGGGCTCGTCAGTTCTGCTGCGGTTCGCCCTAGATCCTTTGGCACGAGCTCCGAGTCTTTCTCTGATTGGGACTCGTGGAGGGATTGGGTGAACATTAGCAGATGTGGAGGCTGAAAATGACCTGCTTCTAGAGCTGGCCCGGGGACTTTCTCTTTGGGCTAAGAGTCTGTCAATTCGGACTTGAAGAGCAGCTTATTGCTCCTGCAGGGCCAGTATAGGGTCTGGTTGAGTTCGTCTAGAAGACATAATAAATTTTTGATGCCTTTGTAACTTAGGGGAGGTAGGTGACTTTGAGAAACTGTCTTTCCCACAGACGGCGCCAAACTGATGGTGTCAAAATCTAGAACAGATAATTGACGACCGACCAATCAATGAATAATGGTGAATTGGATTGTAACTGTGAATAATGATTGTGAACAGTACCACCGTATACATGAACAGTGCTTGCGAACAGTACCACTGTATATGTGAACAGTAACTGTAAACAGTAACTATGAACAGTACCACTGTATATGTGAACAGTGGTTGTGAATAGTGACTGTGAACAGTACCACCGTATATATGAACAGTGACTATGAACAGTACCGGCAGAAACTGATTAAAAAATGAAGATGAACACGAGACATTTTTTTATCAAGGTAGGTTCCCTCGGTAGCGCTTATGCTAGTCCGGCAATACGTCCTCCTTTTGTGTGTGCTTGTTTTGTATTAGCTCAAAGGCGATAAATTTGGATGATAATACAAGCTATCAATCTCTCTCTCTCTTTATTATTTCCTTAATTCTATTTATAAGTATAGAATTAGGATTACAAATATTTCAACAGAATAAATAATAAACTGTGTAGAGAGAGAGAGTGTATAGGGGTTGGTATTTTTGGGGTACGAAAAGAAAGAGTATAAGACCCTTGAAAATTGGCTTGTATTTGTATTGCCAATGGCTTTATATCTCTTGGAAGAGATGAATGGATCTAGTGAGAGAAGGAAGAGATGTTTTTGGTGTGTTTTGAATGAATGAATGAGGGGGGTATTTATTGGTAAAAAATGAAGGGCAAAAAGGTAAATTTGTGTAATGTATATGATGTGTATGCTTAGGTCACATGTATTCTAGAATGTATATGATGTGTATGCTTAGGTCACATGTATTCTAGAATGTAGATGATGTGTATACTTATGTCACATAGGTAAAAATGGTATTTTACTGGAGGTAAAAATGTTAAATTGGTAAAATTAGTATTTAACCCCATCATATAACAAGACAAACGCACTCTTAAAACATCTTCAATCTTAGTGTAGATGTCTGGCTAGCACTATAAATAACCACTCTAATGTATATGTTACAAGTTTTGCTACTTAGCAAAAATGCACTTAGATGTTAAATTGCTAGCCACAAGTAACGACCACTTTGGCTAGCTAAGAAAATTTTGCCAAATAATAATGTGGGCCCCACTTTTTAACATTTTTCAAGAGCTATTTAAATAATGACATGTGTAACTAATGAGTGACTAGTTGAAAAACCACGGGAGTATAAAAATATATGGGAATTAGTAAGTAAAAAATGTACAAATTAGTTAGTAAAAATGTATTAACATAACACTTTAAATTGAATTTCGGAGGCTGCAAAAATATTATATGACTAATAGTGAGTGTGGTCTAAGATGTAAAAATAGATTAATCGAAATATGTGAAGCTGGCTTAGACACCCCGCCTAATATAAACTAAAAAAAAAACCTTTAACAAGTAAAAAGTTAACATCTCCATAAAATATGCTCTTAATCTAAGGTCTATAACCAGAAAGTGTCACAAATCACTCCTCCTCACTTTACAAACTATTGACTTTGAGGCTAAGATGTAAGACTTTAGTATGTGAAGAAAAAAAAAGGTAGAAGCTACAACTTTATCACGCGACTCATTGAGGGTACCTGCATGGATCTCGCTAAAACACAAATAGACGTTTTATTTGGGTTCAAAAAACCAAATTCAATCTATTCAACCCTTTTGCTATAAGTTAAATAATTTAAAATTGTTTAATTTAAAATTATTTAATTTAAATATTTAATTGTAAAAATAAATTAACATATAAAATTTTAAGTTTATACTTAAGAAAGAGGAAAAAATTAAAACTTTCTAGAGAGAGAAAGTATCAAAATTCTCTCTTTTCTCTCCTCGGCCCGATGAACTTTTTAAAATCCAAAGTTTACACTTGGTTTTAATAATGAATAATAGAAAGTGTTTACAACAAAAGAAAGAAAGAAAGGTAACCGTGGAATTGTTTGGTGCAGGGGTGTTAAGGTAACCCCGAAAACTAAATGCTCGAACCAAACTGACTCGAATCAATTTATAAAAAACCTCACCGAAGAAAAATCAAAATTGAAACAAAAAAATCGAACCAAAAACAAATTAATTTGGTTCGAGTCTAGGGTGTGCATGTGAATCCTAAAGTAATGTACATGCCTATAATATTTGCATGTATATAGACAAATTTATTTATTTAATTAATTTTTTGTGTACAAAGAATTAGTGCCCCTTGAATTTGCAATGCTCCTCGAATTCCTGCATGATCACAAATGGCCCTTAAATGTTTTCAATATTGATTCTGCGAATATTATATATGTTTGATCAGGTTTGTTCTTTAGCAACCTAAAGCTTTCCTCTTTGTTAGTTGGTATTACTGTATTAGCATATATTTTTTTTTCTTTTCGAATTTTCTTGCATTTAGTAAGTGTTTTAAATTTACTGTAAACCTGCAATCCATATTGAATCTTTGATCAGCATTCGGCTGCATGATGGTGGGATTATGGGTGTACTGCATATTTGCAGGGGGTTTGCACATTTTTCCACGGATTAGAGGATTTCACTTTAGAGAGTTAAAGAAATCTGAACATCATATGTTATAAATTAGAATGTTCAGATTTTGATTGATGGTTTGTGTTTAAATGAGTTCTTACCAGAGGCAGACAATGCTTGAGAAAGCGGTACAATTTTAAATTAACAGTTTGAATTTACTACTCTATTTAAGAGGAGCCAAATTTGTCACGCAACTGCTATAACACATTTTATGCTATAACAAGTATGTCATCTTGTTTTCAACTCCCTATGTGTGTTCACTCTTGTAGCAGTTATTAAATTATTTGACAAATTACAATAAGCCCCTTATGGAATTTTTTTTTTTTTTTTTTTGGTGTTTGTGAACCACAGGGCATTGAATACTCACATAACCCTCCACCGCTAGCTTGAGAAATGCTAAACGAAAAAAATACTTTTTAAAAATTTGACCTAGACACACTTGATGATAACGTGTTAATCTTTAATCCACTGTTAATTTTGAATCAAGACAGCGTAAATGTGTTTTTTCCCTATCAATACCTTTTCTTCTCCTCTTTTATACTTACCCCAAATCTTCCTTAATATATTACAAAGTTTGAAATTACTCTATATTATTGCAATTTGTACATGTCTAATTTAATTACGTATTATGTTAAACTTTATTAACCGTAAAATTTTGAAAATGAATTAAATTTGTTGCACTTTCTTTTGTTCAAAAATTGTTGATTGTATGAATATTATTTCTTGAAAAATGATGATGTTATTTGTACTTATTTAATATACTTTTTACATAATCTTATAATTTTTATAGCATTTTTTTTATACAAGTAAGAAAATATACGCATTTACTTGCAATAACCTTAATACTAAGTGCAATTTAATTTATGAAGAGAACTTAAATTTGATATAAATATATAAGTTTTTGAAAATTGTTTATATTTTGATTGTTTATAGTGGTTTGTATGATATTAAATAGTTGTGATTGCAGTGAATTGTGGTTAGAAGTATATTTTTCAATAACTACATATAAAAAATAGATAATAATTTACTTGCAACATTGTTTCTCATATAAAGGGGTGTTTGTTGTTACCATTCTACCACCAAGGTATTGCTCTCTGTCGGAGTTGCACACCTTTAGGCTTCAATTAAGAGATCTTTTAAGAATTTCAAGAGGCTCAAATAAATGTTGAAAATAAAATACACAAACTCCTATAAAATATTAATTTTATTACACTCAATGGTCAATTTTATAAATTACTGCTAATTATTTTGGAATTTGTTAAAACTACTTTTTATTATTTGAAAATTTACTTTGACTTCAGAAATCCTGCCTATTCCAATCGCAAATGTTGATTAAGAAAAGGTGAGCTACGTATATATATTTACACGCGCACATACATGTGTGTATATATATACTAGTTATAGGGCACTTGCACGTGGTTAGACGATGAATGTTAAAAGCATAAATAAAATTATATATAGGTTGCAAAACAATTATGCAAAGTAAATTGTATTAAAAAAGATTTAAACTTGAATTAGGAAAAATTCTAGAGGAATGCTATGATTTGAATAAGACAATTGATGGTACATAATGAAATTTTTTGAATAAAGCTGTGTAAATATTATATTTTGTATCAAGAACATTGATACTTCTTGTTTTTATTATATTCCCCCCTTTACTATTTAGTTATAAAAATAATGTTGTTAAATTTCTTTTAACTAAAGCAAATAATGTATAGGGTATTTCTATATTATGTTTTACATGTAACACATTTCAGCAGATGAATCCAAAACCGCTTCAACAAACAAAGTTACCATCTAGTTCTTGGGATATTAGAAATGTTGTTTGTTTTTAGAGTTAAATTTTGCATTTCGTGGATGCATAAGAACAATTTTGGTGTGGGAATTGTAAGGAAAAAAAAAATTGTTCCTCAAAGAAAATGAAAAAATCTATGGTATTTATACTTATTAATACCTTGCAAGTGAAATATGGTTTTAGTGGATTTTGTTGTATATTACAATATCAAAATTTGTTTGTGGATTTTTTTTGTAATATCAAAGTTATTTAACTATGTGTATTATATTATTATATAAAAAATTAATTGCATAAAAATATACTTTTGTTAAAAAACTTAATGGAAAACAATAAAAATGTTACTCAAAGGTTAACAAAACCCGAATACATAGACTGAAAAATATATAGAAAAACCCACAAACATATAGATAGAATTCAAACCTAATAAAGATAGTACATGAAGAGAGAGATTAGATAGTTTATGTTGCTAGATAGACAAATATTTTTATTTTTTTGACATTTTGCGATGGATTTACATACATACAACCTTAATCAATAAATAGTATCAAATGCTTATATATGTGTTTTAGAAATTAACCATCAATGGGATTTTTTTTGTTAAGTAGGTCATTATTTTGTAAAGGATTACAAAAAATAATCTAGACATGTGTGCTACTCTCTTTTAAAATTTCAAAACCATTCTTCAATATTCAAATTTATCATTTGAAGTTATATAACAAGACAAACGCACCCTTAAAGCATTTTCAATCTTTTTTGTTTTAACAAATTCAATCTTAGTGTCATATGTTTGGTTAGCACTATAAATAACCACTCTTAATGCATATGTTAGAAGTTTTGCTACTTAACAAAAATTCACCTAGATGTTAAATTGCTAGCCACAAGTAATGGTGCGTACAGTCCGGTTGATCGAACCGAATATCAGTGGACCAGACCAGACTTAATGTATCAGTCCAATGATTTAGTAGAGTGGACTGGACCAAATCCGTCTAATTTTGGTTGGTCCATTTGATCTTTTTTTTTTACCCATTTTTTTGGACTTTTTTAACCCATTTTTTGGACTTTTTGATAATATCTCACGCGCTTATATTTATTATGTTAGTTGACCAATTTTATGACTTAACCATAGCATTGGTTATCCTTGTAATGTTTAACCGCTTTTAGTCCAAAACATTAAAATAGAAAATAAAGGGGCAAACAGAATTACTAAGCCGGCAAAAAAACATCTAACAGGTAATTCGAAAATAAATTCACAAGAAAATTAAGAAAACTTCAGGTTTTGTGAAACTAATCTGCTACAAAGAGAATACTTTAATCTAAACGTTGTGCTGATGAAACCAATTCATAAATATATATATATATAGAGTCCCTATCTCATACGGATTACTATTCACGGACCATCCGTACGGATTGGTCCGTTTGGCACGCTTCCCGATGGAATTTTTTGATGAAATTTTGTGGGGATGTTCTTCATCGTGTGTAGAACATCTCCACCAAAGTTCATCAAAAAATTCAACCGAGAAGTAGGTTAACTACATGATTGAAAAATATTGGATTTTATATATCTATTTCTGGACCAGTTTTTTTCAATCATGTAGTTAACCTACTTCCCGGTTGAATTTTTTGATGAAATTTGGTGGAGATGTTCTACACACGATGAAGAACATCCCCAAAAAATTTCATCAAAAAATTCCATCGGGAAGCGTGCCAAACGGACCAATCCGTACGGATGGTCCGTGAACAGTAATCCGCATGAGATATTTGCCCTATATATATATATTATAATACCGGTTCAACTGAAACCTTAAAAATCTAAGACTGAGGACCAGACCGAACTATTTCATTCCTTCTAAATTTGGACTGGACTAGATCAAATTCAAACGGTCCAGTCTAAATCGGTCCATTTTCCGGTCCAATTCATTCAATTTGGCGGTCTAGTTCGGTTTCTAAACACCCCTAGCCATAGGTACTTGACCACTTTGGCTAGCCAAGAAAATTTTGCTAAGTAATAATGCGAGCGCACTTTTTAACCTTTTTCAAGAACCACTTAAATAATGCTATGTGTAACTAATGAGTGATTAGTTGAAGAACCACTGGAGTATAAAAGTGTATGTTAATTAATAAATAAATAATGTACAAATTAGTGAGTAAAAATGTACTGACATAACACCTTAAGTCAAATTTTGAAGGCTGCAAAAATATTATGTGACTAGTAGTGAGTGTTGTCTAAAATACGAAAAAAATTTAATTAAAATGCGTGAGAATGGGCTCAGACCAACTAATATAAACTTAAAAAAAATAATAAAAAAAAACACCTAACAAATAAAAAGTTTAGCATCTACATAGAATATGCTCCTAGTGTAAGGTCTATAGCTAGAAAGTGTCATGAAATCACTCCTCACTTTATGCTATAAACTTTTGACTTTGAGGCTTAGGTGCAAGACTTTAGTGTGTAAAAAAAAATAATAAAAAAAAAATGCTACAACTTTAGTGCGTGACAAATTGAGGGTGACTACGTGGATTGAGCTAAAACGCGATTATAGACGTGTTATTTGGGTGCGCAAATTAACGTGTTATTTGAGTTAAAAAAACAAATTCTATCTATTTGAATCTCTTTTCTATAAGTTAAATAATTTAAAATTATTTAATTTAAATATTTTTTTGAAAAAATAAATTAATATATAATTTTTTTGCTAATTAAGTAATAATATTGGCTCCACTTTATAATCTTTTTTAGAGTCACTTAAATAATGTTACGTGTAATCAATGAGTGATTAGTTGAAGAACCACATGAGTATAAAAATGTATGGTAATTAGTAAGTAAATAATGTATAAATTAGTGAGTAAAAATGTGTTGACATAACACTTTAAGTTGACTCCCAAAAACTGCAAAAATATTATGTGACTAGCCATAAGTGTGATCTAAAATGCAAAAAAAAAAATGCATAAAAATTAATTAGCTTAAACATCACCTAATATAAAATTATTAAAAAAAAAACACACCTTAACAAGTAAAAAAAAGTTAGCGTCTCCATGGTCCATAGAATATGCTTTTAGTCTAAGACCATCTCCACTGAAAGACTAATTAATATGACAAATTTAGGCTTTTTGATGCTGCAACAGATCGACTAAAATGTCACGAGATCACTCCTCCTTAATTTGTAGTACACACTTTTGACTTTGAGGCTTTAGATGTAAGACTTTAGGTGTAAACCAAAAAAAAAAAAAAAAGAAGTGGTTATACAACTTTAGCGCGTGGATCCCCTTAAAATGCAAATAGACATGTTATTTGGGTGCGCGAATTAACGTGTTATGTGGGTCCAAAAAAAACAAATTCAATTTATTTAAACGGCTTTGCTTAAATAATTTAAAATTATTTCATTTCTAAATTATTTAATTTAAATATTTGGTGAAAAAATAAATTAATATATAAAAATTTAATTTTATACTTAAGAGAGAGAGAGAGAAAAAAAAACTTTCTAGAGAGAGAAAGCATCAAAATCCTCTCTTTTCTCTCCTTCGTCTCAAGAATTTTTAAAACCCAAACTTTACACTTGGTTTTAGTAGAATGAATAATAGTGTTTACACTAAAAGAAAGAAAGGTAAACATGGAGTTGTTTGGTAGAGAGAAGAGAAACTTTTTCAAAGAGGTTGAGAGAGACAATGTTAAAATATGAGCAAAAATATTTTGGGTAAATTAGAGTGTAGGATTTCAAGAAAAGAGAGTGCGGATAAAGTAATTTTGAAAAGTTTGAAATTTGAATTTCAAATTTGTAGATTTTTTTCAACTTTTTTTGAAAAAAGTTTAAAAGCGGATTAAAAATAATATATTTTAAGATATATGTAAGAGGTAAATTTTAGATATGAGGGTTGGGCCAAGGCCCAAGTTTATATGAATATGATTCGACACAAATTTGTGTTAGAAATCTTGTACAAGAACATGAGTTCTCATTTTTGTTATATATAATAATACGAAAGTTGTGAATGACAAGTTTGGAAGACGGATCTGATCATAGCAATGATGTATTTAGAGAAAATACAAATGTGTTTAGAGGTTTTCTTTTATATGTTTTTTAATCATTGATCAAGATGTGCCATCAGGATTATGTTATTTTTTTTGGGTGGAAGTTGTGGTTGGGATTATGTTAATTTTTTTTTTGAATGGAATTTGACTATATTTTTATTAGTAAATGTGCTCTATCATTTTTAATTATGAATTTATTTACAAATTGAACTAAAGATGAAATAGTGAACTATTGCTTCTCAATTATTTACAAAAGTCAGTCCTAAAATTTACCTCTTGTAAATAATTACAAATGAGATAAGAAATAAAATTTGGGTGAGGCTATTGACGCAATCCAAACTTCTTTGTAACATTCCCTCTTGTTATTCGGTGCAATAGAGTTGAGCAAATGCACATTATCTTGGTGCAATAGGGTCGAGTTATTGTTGAAGAAAAAAAATATAGTGGCTTGGCCCTATTGCACTGAAATAATGTGCATATAGTTGACCATATTATAATGAGATAATGTGCACTAGGGATGGCAATGGGTTAGTTCGGGGACGGATATAAGGTCTCCTACACTCGCTCCCGATTACCAAAATCGCCCCCATACCCGGTTAGGAGTTTTGGGCACTCCCCATCCCTGTTCCCGTTGGGTACCGAGTACCCACGGGAACCCGAATTATTATTTAAAAAAAATATTAGTTTAACTATCAAAATTAATTTTTAATAAAAACATTGTAGTATAATAATATATTAAAAAAAGCTAAAATAAATAGGAAATAAAATCTAAGATATAATATAACATTACAAGATCTAAGATTCTAACAAAACATTGAATGACATATATATATATATATATATATAACTTGTAAAATGTAAACTAATGAAATGAGATATTATAGTATAATAATATATAAAAATAAAATAAAATAAATCAGAAATAAAAACTAAAATAAGAGAAATTTTACTAAACTTAGGAGCAAATACAACGCCAATGAGACGAACAAAAAATGCACCTTGAAGCTCGGTTGTTTTCAACTAACAGAAAATGCTTCATTCTAATATTGTTCTACAAGATAAGAGGAAACAATAATTAGTCAAAAGACTCAAAACCTAATGACTATACTATTGATATTTTATAAAATAAAAAGTTATAAAAGTCTAAATAATTTTTTTTTTCATTAATATATAATAAAATAATTTAAATTAATCGATAGTGGAAACCGTGCAATTAGAAAGAACGAAAGATGTGGCCATGTGACTTTGTGGGAAAGCGTGAAATTTAAAAGTTTTAAATTTAAAAATCGTCACTTTTGAAAAGTGGAGCCTAATAAGTGAAGTGACAACTGTAGGTCGGAAAATACCTTAGAGGGGGGTGAATAGAGTTTTTAAAACTAAATCGAATTTTTAGAATTGTTTTAAAAATTTAATCAAAGTCTATATTAAGCAACCAAGCAAAACACCAAAGTAATTCTAAGCACAAAGAAGATATAGCAATCAATAATAGAGCAAGAGATAGAAAGATTAAACCGATAGAAGTCGAAGACTTTTTGTCCACACGGATCAGCTTGTTAGCCTCTACTTCCGCCCTCGGATAGTTCCCTGAGAATTTTCACTCATATCGATCTTCTTTCAGGTGAAGATCAAACCTTTACAAGTGTTTACACTCTACAAATGTTGATTTCTCTCAACACTCATACAAGAATAACCTTTTGCTATTTTAAGAGATGAACCTTTCTTAATTTTTGAAGAATAAGAATTTGGTGACTAATACCAATGTACAATAGCTCACAAGTGTGTAAAGATTACAATTTAAGCTCACACTAGGAGATATCAAATTTGATTAACAATTTATAGCTCAAAATAATGATGATTGATCAAAAACAATGTTCTTGAACCTTTGAATATTGAATATAGATGAAGAGAATAGTGTTAAAATGATTCAAGAGTGTTAAATATGTTTTAAATAGTGTATATGTAGTCTACGACAACATATAGCCTTTTGGAGTGAGTTGGTAGAAGTTTTGTGCCAAAAATGGTAAAAAATCAGAAATCCAACGGCTAGTTTTTGGACCATCATTCGACTGAGCAAGGCTCATCAATCGACTGATGAGCACTGTCTGGCTGGCCAAAAATACAATTTTTACACTTTTACAAATTAGCTCTAAAATCAATTTTAATGCTTGGGGAAGGTCAAATATAGGTTCATAAGACACCTATTTTTGTTAGAGCTCCAAATAAGATCATTTAGAATTTAATATGAATTAAATCTAAAACCGGTTTTTGTCAAAAGATATTTTGAAATGATCTTGAAGAGAACTTTGATTTGATCAATCTAATTATGTAAAAACAAAGTGTATGAGTTATAAAGAGAATCAAACAAGACCCTATACATAGAAGACATAAGCACTCACTCAAATATCAAACAATGAGACTTCGAGGGCTTTGTTTGTATCTTTGTTTCTTTTCTTCCTTAAGTCAATGATCTTCATAGAAATGCCATTGTGATAGTGCATTAATCAAGTAGTTGTGTGAGGTGAGAGACATTGATAATAGAGATCTTTGTAGGTGAATAATCTTGGTTCCGGCTTTTCGCTTTAGTCTACGTGTGATCAATTAAATGTTGCTATTACTCAAAACATCAACTTAGTTAAATAACACAAGATTAACGTTACTATTATTATTATCAAAACAAGATTAGTGACTTTTAGGTCAACAATCTCCCCTTTTTTGATGATGACATTAAATTAATGTCTGTTTGCGATTAAGATCATAAGTTGATCGAAATTTATAAAGAGGAAGCTCCCCCTCAAACTATGCATAAGATATAATATAACAAGTACGCATAAAAAAGATTTCAAACCATTGCAAGATTATAATAAAACTTTAACTTTAACTAAGTTCAACTAGATTTAAATAAAATACTAGAGTTAAAACCATACTAAAAACCAATCAAAACATAAGATATAAGTTCTTAAGTTCAAAGTTAAGCATAATAGGAAAAGTGTGTACCAAACACTTATTTATTCCTCCCCCTTTGTCATAATCAAAAAGGGAGGGGAGAGAGAGATCACTCGTCGGCATCTTCTTATGGCCATTGACCCAATCCTTGATTGCCATGCCACAGGTTCCATGGTGGAAAGACATAGTCGGGGTGGTAGTGGATGAATGAAGCTTCATGTGCTCTTTGCCTTTCCTCAATACGGTTGAACCTATTATCCATGGTCACCGAGAGATTTTGGATTGCTTGTAGGATGGCTTCATTTGGATTAGCCGAATGAGACGCTTGGTGCGAACTAGTGGGGGCTTGTGAGGAAATTCTTTATTGAGGTAATTCTTGTTCTATGGGCTCGATTTGAGTCAAATCCACATCATCATCACTATCATCCTCATTTTCGTTAAGAGGATCATTGGAGATCCATTCACCGTCATCAATGTGATATCCCATTAGGCGAATAGTTTTGGCAGTGTAGATCTCATTATCCGTGGGAATAATAACATCGGTTTCATCATTGAGGTTGATATCATAGAATTAAAATAGGCGAGTGAGAGCCATCCCATATACCAAACCTTGTTTCTTACGACTAGTTATGTTAAAAATATGATGAAACATAAGATTTGCATAATTGAGCTTGTGTCCCATAACTATTGCCTACAAAAAAAATGTGTCCAATGCATTTACCGAAACCCGACTACCCCGTCTTGGAAAAATTGAATACCCGAGTATAGAGTGAATGAGTCGGCTTTGCAAAGTAAGCATAGATGCTTTGATTTCGAGTCCCGTACCACTGTTGTGTTGCATATAGCGTCTTTTAAGAATGAGAGTTAGGGCTGCGACTTTCTCATACCCAAGTAAATTGCCAAAGTTGGACGGTACGTCCGTCACGTTTTCGGTTGGAAAGTGATAAATTCTACTTAAATCAGTTTCAGAGAAAGTAATCATGCGTCCATTTAGCAATGTAGCAAGTCTAAACATGTTTGGACATACGAATTCAAGTAAGGGGTGATAAAGGTTGGCATATAACAATCTAACTAAGCGTGGATAGACATTGTCTCTTATAGACAAGAAATTTAGGATGCCTTGGTTACGAAATAAGGCAGTGATATTCAAACCATTAGAAGAGAATAATTCGATATTGAATTGTTTATCTTCAACGATGGTACAAGTAACATAGTCGGTGTTGAATTTTTCCTCAGCTTTGTTGGATATGAACAATGGCGGCTATGAGAACCTGCGTTCTCGAAGCTCGGGGGTCCTCGTGGGCGACGATTCCGTTTTTGCTTTAAAAATCGGTTTTGAAAAGAATAAGAGTTGCCAGTTTGTTTTACTAAACAAACAAAAAAGGTTTGTGTAAAAGAGATGTATTTATGGACTAAATATCCTCTTATACACAATATATGCGAAACCAGCTGATTCGAAGGTTCGGGGATTAAGTTACGAATTGGGAATGTGTTAGGCACCCAATTCACCCTTTCGGTCTCTTGAGTAGGATATGCGTATATTATAATTTAGTTCTTGCATGCTATTACTATTACTTTACAACTTTTCATGCTTGCCTTAGAAATTGGAATTTTGGGGGTGGGATGAAAACGATGTATTTCCTAATTCGCCCATGATTTAAAAATAAGTGTGTGTGTGATTTGAAAAAAGAGAATTTGAGAATAATAAATGCAATGAAACAAGTGATTTTGTAAAGTATTGGGCTTTTCGGAAACTGATTCAATGTGGAATCTTATACTCGATATGATATGAGGCGAGTTAACTAATTGTGTACCATAGTCTATTGATTAAACCGGTATAGATGGCACTAGTACTCTCATCATCGAGTATTCATCACATATACACCACAATCTATGAGTTAGATTGAATATATAGCGATTATCGATTCCTTCGTATAACAATACCGCTAATTCGGGCTTTTGAAAAAGTAAGAAAGTAATAATACTATTTTGAAATTGGATTAGGGTTTATTATACCCCTTTGGTTTTGAAAAACAATTTGAAAAGGGGTTTTGAAAAGCTATCAAGTGATAGAAATTATGCAGACAAGAATATAAATTATAAAACTGACGAATAAATAAAAGAAGAGAGAGAAAATTATACCTGAGCCTCCTTGGAGGGAGAGAATAAGGATCTCTTGGTGTGTACCACGAAGTCCCCTTGATTGTTGATGATCAAAATATGAATGGAGGGGGGTCTATTTATAGTTGTCAAAATACTTGGAGAGCAAGAAAAGATATTGCAACTAGGCCTCATGGAACTTATCGCGAAGCCTTCCCATCATTGGATCATCCTGATTTTTGGGTATGTGTTGAAAATATAAGTCTTCTAGATCGTGTAAAAATTTCAGGTCGATCATAATTCGGGAAGGTCTCCTTTTGTTCTGATTGGTACGACGAGTTTGTTTCCGCGTAGGAAAGGTACTTGTTGTAGACAAGGTCCCTTATTTGCACGACAAGTCAGGTTATCACCGTTGGATCATGCTGAATTTTGGATATATTGCCAATATAAGTCTTTTCGACCCTATAAAAATTTGAAGACGATCGGAGTTCAAAAAGGACTCGGTCTCCTCGAATTAGTACAAAGAGTTTGTTCCCGCGTAGGAAACATACTTGCGTACAACAACCTCAAGAACTGAACTTCTAACCGTTGGATTATGCTGAATTTTGGATATGTTTTCCCTCCAAATGTTTTCTAGCTTATGTACAAATTTTAGGTCAATCAGAATTTGGGAAGGCCTATATTCATTTTAATTTGCTACGAAGGACATTTCGATTAAAATTGCACGGTAGACAGATTGATTCTTGAGGATCCCATGTCTGACAATACTAAAATTTTAATATGTTCTTCCTCATGATAAGACCTATCTACTAACCAAATTTCAGTCCATTTTAACTTCGAGAAGACCTCCATTTGATCACCCGAAACATACTCATGATGTTTTGAATTTTCGGAGATCCGACCGTCGAATTGAGCTGATTTTCTAGTATGTTATTCCTTATGGTAATGTCTAATAACTCTCAGAGTTTGAGGATGATCCGAAATGTGTAACTCTCCTTTCACAAGTTTCCAGGAGTTTCGACGATTTTCGGTTCAGGCAATTTTCGATAATTCTGTAACTTCTCATCTGGGGTCCTTTCAGCTTTCTTCTTTAACCTGTATCACATGTACAAAGCATGTGTGCATCTAATAATGCTCGTGCATGCATGCGTGCTTATTTTTTTGAAAATTAGGATTCTTGCGGGGGTCGCAAAATGAGGTGTTCACAGCGACAATGGTACTTGCGGTGGGATAGCTGAAGATGCACCTATTTGTGGTACATTCTTGCGAGGGCGACGAGAGCGAGGTCTTTGAGACATTTTTAGAGAATAGGTTTGAGAGGTTAGGATTAGAGGGAAAATTTGAAATTTTTGGGGGGGAAATTTAAAATTTTTGGGGGGAAAATTTGTTTTGGATGAAGGAAAATGGGAAGAAATTGTTTATATGGATGAAGTAAGATGAATTTGTAAAAAAATTTGGTGTAAGATAGAGTTTTGGGTGAAAGATCAATAATGGAGGCTAGGGTTGGGGTTAGATAGAGAGTTATATGGGTTTGAGTGATTTGGGGTGAGAAAGTTGTGATTTGTGGTTGATTTGGTGTAGGATAATGAGATTTTTGATTAAAATGGTGTTTTGGTGAAGAAATTAGAGGGCTTGGTTGAATTGTGAATGTTGAGAATGGTTTTGGAGAGGGATGGCTCGAAATAGAGAGAGAAGATAATAGGGAAAACAGGGGTTTAATGTGCAAGCTCTCAGCCACTGCTTAGTCGACTGACGAGAGGCTTTAGTCGACTGAGCAAGGCTGAGTCGACTGACCACAAGTCCTTAGTCGACTGATCATCTGTTTTTGCCCAGAATTTCTCAGCTTTTGCTCTTTAATCCTTTTGAGGTTAGAACTAACATGTAGGAGTACTTTACAACTGCAAGATTACTATTAGTACACATTATAATATAAAAATGAAATGCGAGCTAAGTACAAATATTATTTGCAGAAAAATTAATCAATTTACAACAAAATTTGTATGCTTTAGAGACAAGCAATTTTTATCAATATACATGAGTATTTTGGTCAACTAGATATAACATGCTCTAGTCATACCAAGTTCACGTCGAATGGTGCAAAAGCGATCGTCGGGAAGTGGTTTTGTGAAAAAATTCGCAAATTGTGATTTGGTGCCAACGAATTCAATATCAACATCACCTTTTTGCACATGATCACGAATAAAATAATATCTTATCTCAATGTGCTTAGTACGTGAATATTTTATGGGGTTCTTGATCAAGCTAATAGCACTTGTGTTATCACATTTTATAGGAATGTGGTTAAGACTAATTCCAAAGTCTTCTAGTTATTGTTTAATGTACAAAGTTTTTGCACAATAACTTCCGGTCGCCACATATTCGGCTTCAGTCGTTGAAAGGGTCACCGAATTTTATTTCTTGCTTGACAAAGATACTAGTGCGTATCTTAGAAAATGACAAGTGCCACTAGTGCTTTTCCTATCGATTTTGCAACTGGCAAAATTCACGTCGGAATAACTTATTAGGTCAAAAGTGTTCTCTCTTGGGTACCACAAACCCAAAGAACTAGTACCGGAAAGCTAGATAACGAAATATCCGTTTAACGGCAAGTAAATGTGATTCTTTAGGATCCTCTTGGAATCGTGCACAAAGGCATACACTAAACATAATATCCGGCCTAGAGGCCGTCAAATAAAATAAACTTCCGATTATACCTCGGTATTTCTTGATATCCACACTTTTACCAATCTCGTCTTTGTCAAGCTTCAATGTTGAACTCATAAGCGTGCTCATTGATTTTGCGCCTTCCATGTCGAACTTCTTCAAGAGTTCATTCACATACTTCTCTTGATTGATAAAAATTCCTTCTTGGCATTGTTTCACTTATAATCCAAGGAAGTAATTCATTTCTCCCATCATGCTCATTTCGAATTCTTTTTGCATACATGTGAAAAAGTCCTTTTAAAGATTCTCGTTAGTAGAACCGAAAATAATATGATCAACATAGATTTGCACAAGTAGTATATCATTATCATGATTTTTGATAAATAAAGAAATATCAATTTTACCCCTAACAAAACCATTGTTAATTAAGAATGAACTTAATCTATCATACCCATGCTCTAGGTGCTTGTTTTAAACCATATAAAGCTTTATACAATTTAAATACATAATCCGGATAAGCATGATCTTCTAAACCGGGAGGTTGTTTCACATAAACTTCCTCTTCAATAAAATCATTTGAGAAAGCACTTTTCACATCCATTTGATATAACTTAAAATTCTTAAAACATGAATAAGTAAGTAACATGCGAATCTCTTCTAAACGTGCTACGAGTGCATATGTTTTCTCATAATCAATGCCCTCCTCTTGATTGTATCCTTGGGCAACAAGTCTAGCTTTATTTCTAACAATTACACCACTTTCATCCTTTTTATTGGGAAATGCCTATAATAGTGTGATCATTAGGTTTGGGAATAAGTGTCCACACTTTGTTTCTCTCAAATTGATTGAGCTCTTCTTGCATAGCCATCATCCAAGATTCATCTTATTCGGCTTCATTTATGTTTTTAGGCTCATATTGAGAAACAAATGCCACATTATTGCATACATTTCTTAAGGATGATCTAGTTATAACCTTACTAGATGGCTCTCTAAGAATTTGATCAATAGGATGGTTGGACACGAATTTTCAACATCTAGGCAACTCATTCGAGTTTTGCTCGGTTGTGTTTTCTAACTCTTTAGAAGGAGCTTGAGCACTCGATGTTTCTTTCTTAGATGTGTCATTAATTTGAATATCCAAAATCTTTTGGATAATTTCAACATCGTCATCGCAATGCACTATGGGTGAAAAAGGATTGGACTCATCAAATACAACATGCATAGACTCTTGGACTACCAAACTTTTCTTATTATAAACTCTATATGCTTTGCTATTAGTGGCATACCCCAGAAAAATTCCTTCATCGAATTTGGCATCAAATTTACCCAAGTGATCACGATCATTCAAAATAAAACATTTACAACAAAAAACTTTAAAACAAGCAATATTTGATTTCTTGTCATTCCATAATTCATAAGGTGTTTTATCTAACTTTTTACGAATGATAGTACGATTAATCACATAGCACGCGGTGTTAACGGCTTCCGCCCACAAATACTCCAGCAAAGAATTTTCGTTTAACATAGTCCTAGACATCTCTTGAAGAGATCTATTTTTTCTTTCAACAACACCATTTTGTTGAGGAGTTCTAGGTGCCGAAAAGTTATGATCAATACCATGCTCATCACAAAAGTTCTCAATATCAACATTATCGAATTCTCTACCTCTATTATTCCTAACATGCATAATAGAAACACCTTTCTCATTTTGAATTTTTCTACAAAATTTAGCAAAAACATGTGGAGTTTCACTTTTGTGAGAAAAAAAGAACACCCAAGTAAGTCTAGTATAATTATCAACAATAACAAAAGCAAACAATTTGCACCCAAACTAGCAACCGAATTATGACCAAACAAATCAAGATGCAACATATCAAGAGGTCCAGTTGTAGTAATATCCTTCTTACACTTAAATGAAGATTTGTGTTGTTTACCAAGTTGACATGCATCACAAATTTTATCTTTAACAATTTGGTTTTAGGAAATCCTTTAACTAACTCTTTCTTAGACAAAGTATGAATTAAGTCCATATTAGCATGTCCTAATCTTCTATGCCATAACCAAGACACATCGTTAATAGCGGATAAATATTTAACATCTTATTGTGATAAATCATCAAGCTCAAGTGTGTACACATTGTTAGTTATATATGCAACAAGTAAGATGGAATCATCACTAATATTCTTAACAATATTGCAACTATCAGATTTAAAAATAACTTCATAGCCCTTATCACACAATTGACTAATACTAAGTAAATTATGCTTTAAACCTTCAACTAAGAGAACATTATCAATACATATAGAATACTTACCAACCTTACCTATACCGATGATTTTGCCCTTGGCATTATCTCCAAAAGTTACATTCCCTCCTTGCTTGGGAATGAGACTTAAGAAGTTGTTTTTGTCTTCCGTCATGTGCTTTGAGCATCCACTAACCAAGAACCATTTGATTTTGCTACCTTTAGCTTTGAAGCACACCTACACCATAACCTTAAGTAACTTCTCCTTTAGTACCCAAAATGTGTTGGGTCCCTTTGGGTTAGCAAACATAGTGGTTCCTTTTGGAACCCAAGCAAGCTTCCTCTTAAGGAAACTCTCATTCCTATAGTAACAATGATCCACATAGTGATTATTTCTACCACAATATGAACAACGATGAGTAGGATCATGAGGTGTGTATATTTTAAAAAAGTTTTTGTAATCCTTTTGGTTGTCAATTTGGTTATAATCCAAATCGGCTTTGTCGAATACACACCTTTGCATTCCTAATAGTTTATCTAAGTTATTCCTTCCATTGGTGAACTTGGCTAGATTATTAGTTATGTCATCCACTTGATCTTTCAATTTAACATTTTTCACTACAAGTGTGTTTGGAGTTTCTTTCTCATTTCCTTTCTTCAAAGTTTTGATATCATTTCTCAAAACCACATTTTCTTTTTCAAATGTTTCACACTTGCTAGAAACCATCAAATTTTTCTTTTTGAGGCTTGCATACTTTTTAAATAAGTTTTTAAACTTGCTATGCAATTCCTCAAACATTTCATTCAATTCATCATAGTCATTCTTATCATGTGCATCATTATTAATAAAGTCTACCTCATCGTCATTTGCCATACGGCAAAGGTTTGCCATTTTCTCGTCGCTAGAGTCGGCATCGGACTCTCCTCATTCGGAATCACTCCAAGTGCCTTGGAGGTCGTGCTTTACTTGTTTGAAAGCTTTGTCCCTTTTATCCCTCTTTTTTTTCTTCTAACCAGGCAATTGGTTTTGAAATGCCCTGGTTGATTGCAATGGAAACACTTCTTTACCTTTTCGTTTTCAACTCTTGGTTGAATTGATCGATCATTGTTTCCTCTAGATGAAGAATCAAAGTTGTTTCTTTTTCCTTGAAATTTCTTCTTCTTAGCTAGAAATTTTATGAATTTTCTAGAAAGAAGAGCCATGTCATCATCTCTTCCCATCGACTCCTCATCATCCTCTCGTTGACTTACTTTGAGAGCTAGAGACTTTTTGGCTTTCGAATCACCCTCTTCTTCTTATTCCAATTTCTTCTCATGGGTTTTAAGTGAACCCAAGAGTTCGTCCATGCTAAGCGTCTTGAGGTTCTTGGCTTCTTGAATAACCGTCACTTTGGGTCTCCATTTCTTAGGAAAAGTTCTAAGAATCTTTCGAATTTTCTCTTCATTAGAGTATACCTTTCCAAGAAGATCTAAAGCATTAGTGATAATAGAAAACCTACTATACATAAAAGCAAGCGATTCATTTGGCTCCATTTTGAATAGTTCATAATCATGAACAAGCATGCCAATATTGTCATCCTTAACTTGTGAGGTTCCCTCATGAGCAACCTTTAATTTATCCCAAATTTCTTTGGCGGTTTTACAACTAGAAATTTTGTTGTATTCATCCATGGTTAATGCACAATGTAGAGAATTTAAAGCTTTAGCATTAAATTGGATTTTCTTAATGTCATGCTCATCATATTCGAAAATAGACTTAAGAGTAACATTACCCCTTTCATTGGTTTTGGTAATCTCATAGGGTCCAATGAGTGTAACCCTCCATTGTTCAAAGTCACTAGCCTGTAGAAATGAACACATCCGATTTCTCCAATAACTATAATTTTTGCAATCAAATAGAGGTGGCCTAGTGGTGGAAGAACCTTCGTTAAGTCCGGTTCCTTGATAGATAAACATGATCGTAAACTCTAAGATTGTAAAATCAAAACAAGAGTACAACCTCGGATACCAATTGTAGGTCAAAAAATACTGTAGAGGGGGGTGAATAGGGTTTTTAAAACTAAATTAGATTTTTAGAATCGTTTTAAAAATTTAATCAAAGTCTATATTAAGCAACCAAGCAAAACACCAAAGTAATTTTAAGCACAAAGAAGATATATCAATCAATAATAGAGCAAGAGATAGAAAGATTAAACCGATAGAAGTCGAAGACTTTTTGCCCACACAGTTCGGCTTGTTAGCCTCTACTTCCGTGCTCGGATAGTTCTCCGAGAATTTTCACTAATACCGATATTCTTCCGGGTGAAGATTAAACCTTTACAAGTGTTCACATTTTACAAATGTTGATTTCTTTCAACACTCACACAAAAATAACTTCTTGCTATTTTAAGAGATGAACATCTCTTAATTTTTGAAGAATAATAATTTGGTGACTAACACCAATGTACAATAGCTCACAAGTGTGTAAAGATTACAATTTAAGCTCACACAAGGAGATATCAAATTTGATTAACAATTTATAGCTCAAAATAATGATGATTGATCAAAAGAAATGTTCTTGAACCTTTGAATATTGAGTATAGATGAAGAGAATAGTGTTGGAATGATTCAAGAGTATTTAAATATGTCTTAGATAGTGTATATATAGTTTAGGACAACATATGGCCGTTTGGAGTGAGTTGGTAGAAGTTTGGTGCCAAAAATGGAAAAAATTAGAAATCCAACGGCTAGTTTTTGGAGCATCAGTCGACTGAGTAGCCATTAGTCGACTGCACTGCTCATCAGTCGACTGATGAGCACCATTTGGCATGCCAAAAATGCAATTTTTACACTTTTTCAAATTAGCTCTAAAATCAATTTTAATGCTTGGGGAAGGTCAAATATAGGTTCCTAAGACACTTATTTTTGTTAGAACTCCAAATAAGACCATTTAGAATTTAATATGAATTAAATTCAAAATCGGTTTTTGTCAAAAGATATTTTGAAAGGATCTTGAAGAGAACTTTGATTTGATTAATTTTATTGTGCAAAAACAAAGTGTATGAGCTATAAAGAGAATCAAACAATAACCTTTACATAGAATACATAAGCACTTACTCAAATATCAAATAATGAGATTTCGAGGGTTTTGTTTATATCTTCGTTTCTTTTCTTCCTTGGGTCAATGATCTTCAAAGAAATGCCATTGTGATAGTGCATTGATTAAGTAGTTGTGTGAGGTGAGAGACATTGATAATAGAGATCTTTGTAGGTGAATAATCTTGGTTCCGGCTTTTCGGTTTGGTCCACGTGTGATCAATTAAATGTGGTTATTACTCAAAACATCAACTTAGTTAAATAACACAGGATTAACGTTATTGTTATTATCAAAACAAAATTAGTGACTTTTAGGTCAACAACAACTATTATACAAGCCATGGAAAAAAAATTAATTAAGCTTATTTTTAAAAGAATTACGTGTGTAGTAATGGTTATTCGTCAAATTTGGGGATGAGTTGTGTTAAATTTAACTTTTATCCATTTAAAAATATAATGAATTCGACGTCAATTTAATATTGAAAAGAGTTTAACTATGAATTATGAAAGCTTAAAATTTTTGCTTTTATTATATTGCCAAATCTACCCAACTGTGACATAAGCGTATTATTATAGTATTTAAAGAAAAAATATATGATTTATGAGTTGGTTTAATTATAACGTGCTAAATTTATATAAAACCAAGTTGGACAAACCCCAAATAGTATTTTTATTTGAAACCTACCCATGCGTATGCCAATAATAATAATAAAAAAATCTAGTTTTAGCCCTTAAGGTAATAGATAGTCAAAAACTTGTTGGAATAAATAACTTTTTTATCCTAAATCCTTATTGTTATTGCCAAAATAGTTTTATTTTTTATCAAACCAAATTTATAACTTTTTTTAAGGGCAACCAAATTTATAATTCAATAATTATGGTCAGGAATAATAAATTACTTTTAACATAATTCATTTCATTCACAATAATATTAATCTATTTTTGTATATATCATTTGTAAATTAAAAAAGATAACAAAATAAATATTATTAAATTATACGCTCCCTAAATCTATATATATATATATATATTTTACTTATATCCTCCCTTTAATACTGTAATGTATAATGGGAAGGATTGTTCATTTATTAGAAGAAGCACTTACACATATATATACATCCCAAGACTCCTAACACAAAGACTACTACTCCAATGTGGGAAGAAAAATAAAGTCCTACTATCTATTTTCTCTTTAACTATTTACAACTTATAACACTCCCCCTCAAGCTGGAGCATATATATCGATCATGCCCAGCTTGTTACAAAGATAATCAACACGGATCCCATTTAAGGCTTTCTTTAAAAGATCACCTAATTGTTCTCTAGTCTTCACATACCCTGTAGAAATTAAACCTTGCTGTATCTTCTCACGGATAAAATGGCAATCAATTTCAATATGTTTCGTTCGTTCATGGAACACGGGATTAGACGCAATATGTAAGGCAGCTTGGTTATCACACCACAGTTTTGCTGGTACCGAAGTCTTAATCCCTACTTCAGTTAAAAGTTGAAATATCCACATTATTTCACATACAGATTGAGCCATAGCTCTATATTCTGATTCTGCACTGGATCGTGACACAACATTCTGCTTCTTACTTTTCCAAGAAACCAAATTTCCTCCAACAAAGACACAATAGCCTGATGTGGATCTTCTATCCACCTTGGACCCTGCCCAATCTGCATATGAAAAACATTCCATACGAGTATGCCCATGATTTGCATACAAAATACCCCGTCCAGGTGCTCCTTTTAGGTAACACAAAATTTGTTCTAATGCTGCCCAATGATGAACTATTGGGGATGACATAAATTGGCTCACCACACTAACAGAGTACCAATATCCGGACGAGTCACTGTAAGATAATTCAGCTTCCCCACCAATCTTCTATATTTCTCAGGATTCTCGAATAATTCACCATCTTTTGTCAGCTGTACATTAGGAATCATCGGAGTACTACACGGCTTTGCAACCAACTTTCCTGTCTCAGCTAATAAATCAAGAACATATTTTCTCTGAGACAGAAAGATACCCTTTTTACTCCTTGCAACTTCGACACCCAAAAAGTATTTTAGCGTCCCTAAGTCCTTTGTATGAAATTGAGTATGAAGGAAGGACTTAAGAAATGAGATTCCCGTGGTATCACTCCTAGTAATGACAATGTCATCTACGTACACAACTAACAAAATGACGCCTGCTTCAGATTGTTTATAAAATACAGAGTGGTCAGACTTACTCTTTGCCATGCCAAACATCTCAATGACTTGGCTAAATTTTCCAAACCAAGCACGAGGACTCTGTTTCAAGCCATACAAAGATTTTCGAAGATGACAGACTTTTCCATACTCCCCCTGAGCAACAAACCCAGGTGGTTGCTCCATATAGACCTCTTCCTGAAGATCACCGTGAAGGAAAGCATTTTTGATATCTAGTTGATGCAAAGGCCAACGATGAGTAGATGCCAAAGATATAAATAACCTGACAGATGTTAATTTAGCAACAGGCGAAAAAGTATCAGAATAATCTACGCCATAGGTTTGAGCATATCCCTTAGCAACAAGGCGGGCTTTTAAACGAGCAATAGACCCATCAGGATTGACCTTGACGGTAAACACCCATTTGCATCCGATAGCCTGTTTCCCTGCAGGTAAAGTTACCAAGTCCCATGTACCAGTCTTATCTAAAGCATCAATTTCCTCTAACATGGCTTTTCGCCATCCAGGATGTGATATTGCCTCATGAACAGTTTTAGGAATAGATAGAGAGTCAAGAGAAGCAATGAATGAATAAGAGCAAGGTGACAAGTGATCATAAGAGACACATGAAGAAACAGGATAAGTACATTGACGTTTACCTTTGCGTAAACCAATAGGAAGATCATCGCTTGTCACTGAATCTGATGAAGAAGAAGCTGGTGGAAGACATGGATCAGGAGGGTGTCGCCGCCTAGAGTAAACCTGATGAATGGGAGGTTTGACTGGTGCTGGTTCAACAAATGGTTCAGGAGACGTGATTGTATAAACTAACATATCATCATCATCATCCTCCCCCTGACGTTCAGAAGTGGAGGATGGAAAATACGGCACTTCTTCCATGAATGTAACATCAGCTGAGACAAGGTACTTATTAAGACTAGGACAATAACACCGGTATCCTTTCTGAAGACGAGAATACCCAAGAAAAATACACTTCAAAGACTTCGGGTCTAACTTAGTAACATGTGGACGAACATCCCGAACAAAGCAAGTACTACCAAATATTTTGGGTTCAATAGGAAACAATGATTTACTAGGAAAGAGAACCTTGTAAGGACTTTCACCATGAAGAACAGATGAGGGCATTCGATTAATGAGAAAGCATGTTGTGGAAACTGCATCAGCCCATAATGGTTTAGGAACATGCATTTGAAATAATAATGCTCTTGCAGTTTCAAGAAGATGTATGTTCTTCCTTTCCGCCACCCCATTTTGGGATGGAGTATCAACACAAGAAGTTTGATGAAGAATACCGTTTTGGATCATGTAAGTTTGAAAAGATGAAGACAAATATTCTTTGGTGTTATCACTGCGTAATGTATGAACAGAAGTAGCAATCTGAGTTTTAATTTCAGCACAAAATGCACAAAAATGAGAAAACAATTCAGAACGACTTTTCATTAAATATAACCAAGTTGTACGAGAATAATCATCGACAAAAGTAACAAAATACTTAAACCCAGTTTTAGACGTAACAGGACATGGACCCCAAACATCAGAATGAACTAATTCGAATGGAGCACTTGCTCTCTTATTGACTCTCGGACTAAGGCTAGTATGGTGATGTTTGGCAAACCGACACGACTCACAATCTAAAGAAGACACTTTGCTAAACTGTGGACACAACTCCTTAAGCAGAGAAAGTGATGGGTGACCAAGCCTACAATGAGCTTGGAAAGCAGATGTGACACCCGAACATGCGACGGATTTGGGTAATTGTGTATCAAGGATGTAGAGGCCTCCTGATTCATGTCCTTTACCAATAGTCTTCTTCGTCAAAAGATCCTGAAACAAACAATAATCAGGGAAGAATGAGATACAACAATTTAGGGTACGAGTAAGCTGGCTTAATGAAATTAGATTAAAGGACAATTGAGGCAAATGTAAAACAGATGATAAGGGAAGTAAAGGGGTTGGTGTGATTGTTCCAGACCCGAGAACGGAAGATGGTGAACCATCTGCTAAAGTAACACTGGAAGGAGATTTATATGATTGAAAGGTAGAAAAGAGACTAGTATTACCTATCATATGATCTGTGGCTCCAGAGTCAATGACCCATTTAGGAGACGAGGAAACAAGGCATGTATTCGTTTTACCTGAATTGGCAATAGCAGTGACAGAGGTGACCGGAGTGGATGTGGACTTTAGAGATTCTTGGTATTTAGAGAACTTGGCAAACTCGTTTGCAGGGATCAGAACTGATTTTTCAGCCGTATCATTTGTAGATGCAATATGGGCCGAATGAGCTTTCTGAGTCCTGTACCGAAGCTTCCTACAATCCCGCTTCAGATGCCTTGGAGTATGACAATAATGACATACAATCCCACTAGAGCCCTGTCCCCGAATCATACCACCTCCTGAATCATGTGCACGAGTATCAAAATTATTGTTGTTCGATCCCCCTCCTTGGTTGCCTCCCCGATAATGTGGTTGCCGAAGTTCACACTTAGTATTTCTACTAACCAGAGCACTATCAAACGGAACAAAAGGAGTCTGAACAGGTGGATTCCCCTCTGTGCGTAGAACTCTAGTATACACATCCTCTAAAGAGGAGAACTCAGGACTAGAAAGGATCTGGTTCTTTGCAGTGTCAAATTCAGACGGAAGACCGGCTAGAAAGCTCATGATAGCCATCTGCTCTCGCTGACGCTGTTGAACTTTTATATCAGAACTGTACGGCATTAACATATTAAGTTCCTCGTAAATTTTCTTAAAATCCATAAAATAATGCATAATCGACCTGTCCTGTTTTTCTGCACGGTAAAATGCTTTACAAACATCATAAATGCGATTAATGTTGCCTTTCCCAGAATAAAGAAAATCCAGATAATCCATTAATTCCTTAACCAACTCACAGTGATTAATCAAACTAATGACTTCACTTTCAATAGAATTTTGTATCTGCAAGAATAATCGAGCATCTTCTCTTAACCATGTCTGTCTAGAGTCATCGGAGGGTGGATCATCAATCATATGATCATCTTTGTCAATACTTCGCAGATAAATTCGAATTGTTTTACTCCAATCCAGGTAATTAGAGCCATTAAGCTTGTGGTCAGTGATTTTTGACATCACCGAAATTACATCCGAAACAATTGTTGCCTTTTTATCAGTCATGATTCAAATAATTTTATTTGTAAAATACACAAGAACAAATAAAATTATAGTCGATAGCGAGAAGCGAACCAACCAAAAACTATAATGCACGAATAAAGCAAGGAACAAACTAACCCGTAACCACAAAGCACGAAACCCGACCAAACAGCTGCTAGAAACTGTTTCAGGCCTGGAAACAAGTGTACATCAGATTTGGATGTGCAGAAACTACACGAGGAAGGCTAAAATGCCAGCCAAATTCAGATCTACGCCAAATGAAGATGAACTGAACCAAACCAAGCACATATATGTACTGTAGAAGCTAAGACGAAGCCAACGGCGGTGGCCGGAGGTTGAACGGAGGTGCGACGCGCCGTCACGCGCCGGCGTCGGACTTCTTGTGGTGGCGCGTGAGGGCCACGCGCTGCTCGTTTTGATGCCGGCTTTTGGGCGAGTCCTAGACGGTGGATGGTGCTCCTCCCTAGGCCGGAGGTGAGGTTAAACAAGCACTTTGGATTGCTAAACCAAAATATAGAAATTGGAAACCCTAGGCACTGCCTAGCAAACTGCTGTCAAATAGCAGACCAAGGAACAAAACCCTAATCGCTCTGATACCATGTAATGTATAATGGGAAGGATTGTTCATTTATTAGAAGAAGCACTTACACATATATATACATCCCAAGACTCCTAACACAAAGACTACTACTCCAATGTGGGAAGAAAAATAAAGTCCTACTATCTATTTTCTCTTTAACTATTTACAACTTATAACAAATACCTTATTTTTAACTTCACCCGAACCTTGAGAATATTAATCAATATATATATATATATATATATATATATATATCATTTGTAAATTTAAAATAACAAAATAATCACTAAATTAGTGTCCCTAAAAAAATGAACTTTAAAGATTATTAAATTATATGCTCCTTAAATAAAAAAAACAAATATTTATATCCTTCCTTTAGTGACTCATTTTTAAGTTCACCAACCTTTTGTATATAAATCTATTTTTGAATATATCATTTATAAATAAAAAAATAATAACTAAATTAATGTCCCTAGAACTTTAAAGATTATTAAATTATACACAAAAATTACTTATACCTTCCCTTTAATGCTTCATTTTTTATTTTGCCAACCTAAAAGGTTTGAGTCTTATTAGTAAATTCATGTCCTTTTTTTTTTTTTTTTTGTTTTTTGCATTATTCAAGACTTTTTTTAGAAGAAAAATAAAACTACCATCATGTCTTAACTACTCTTTAACAAAAAAATGGCAACTCAAAATTTTTTTTTTTTAATAATTTTTTTAATTGATAACCCAATAGGAGTCATAAAAATCTCATAATAAAGTTAAATAACCCAATTCTAGTAGATATTTAGTTATTCATAAATTAAAATTACCACCAATCACGCAACAATTTTGGGACATAATATATGATTACATTTCTACATCAAACATATTTAAAGATGCCCAAATCCTGATCAATTAAGTCCCATGTTCAAATTTAAATATAACATGAATTTCATTAATTAACTCTCTATGTCATAAAAAATATATATAAATAAAAACCCAAATTTAGATGTTGCAGGTTCAAGTTTCTCCGTAATGACAACATTTTACTTTACTCCCTTAGATAAAACATCAAAATTAATTAAATTCATATGATGGTTAACTTCATACGTTGCTAGTCTTGCATTTCATTAAATGCATAAACACTCTAAATAAAATTTAATCTCATAATATTTAAGTGCTAATTATTTTATGCTTTTTGATTTTTTTGAAGGAATAATAATACGTGTACAAAAAATCTTACACATGCTAGTGGGGTATAAGCAAGAAAAAAAATAGAAAGAAAGAAATAAAGATGGACTATTTTAATAGTGTGGATTATCATAGGAAAGAATAAATATTGTTTAATGTTATATTTTTATTATATGATAAGATTTTTATCAATGATAATTTGCATATTGTGTTTTTAAATGATCTCCAAAGATAGTGTATAATAATGTTTAAATCCTACCTATCAATGTGCTTTTACACACAAATTGAAAGTCTAATAAAAAAAATATATACTATAATGGTACCTTTAAATAATAGCAATACAGGTTAAATGAATTTTTTGTATTTTTTTTCTTCTATTTATTGAAATTTATAAATTAGAGTTTTTCTATATTTCTTGCATGATCGCATGTTAAATTTAAATCTAAATTAAGTAGAAGGAGAAAGAAAATTAATTTTGATTTATGAGATAATGCTTGTTTACTTTATCACACAAATTGAAATTAATTAGAAGATAAGGAGAAATAGAAAGAAACGTAGATACAGAGATCCAAAAGTACGTATAAATTTTATATTTTATTTTAGAAGGAAAAAGGAGACCTATGTAGGGTTTAAGTTTATCACAAACTAATAAAGAGGTAAATACATGCATGTTTAATAAATACTTGTTTAGTTTATTATCATTGAAATTAGTTAGGAGATAAATTAATTAAGAAAAAAATATGAGCCAACAGATTAAAACATAAAAGCTGAAGTTAAATCTAAATCACCAGTTGAAAAGATAAGTGAATGCTATATGTAAACTGTTAGATTAAAACATAAATGCTAAAACTAAATCTGATGCACTAGTTGAAAAACATAAGTTAAGAAGATCCTAACATATTAAGACTGACTTGATTTATTAATAGATAATATTTAAATAAGTTATTGTTGTCTTGATGTTGCGGCTGCTATATTTATTATTATTATTATTATTATATATAATATTATATATATATGGAATTGGGTATTGGTTCGGGATACGGACCACAACTCCCGTCCCCGAACTAAATCCGTTGACTTTTTGATTTACCCGAACCCAAATCTGAATTGCCTCCTCCATATCCGATCCCGTCGGGTCTGATACCCACATGTACCCGAATCTACGAATATTTTGCCATTCCATTGTGCATGTACTCGGCCTTATTGCATTGAGTAAAGAAAGGGTGGTGTAACTTACACCCCCAAATATGTCATAAACACCGCTTCTAAAATTTAGCCAAAAACATATTTTAACACCTCTTTATTTATCACAAACACCTCCTTCTATGATGTTGGATGAGTACTTAACAACACACTCTTCTCACGTGAGCCGAGTTTATGTAAGTGCACTCTCTTCTCATTAGGTTAGTTCTATTTGAAAAATAGTGTAGTAATCCCTTACTTGATATTAGACGAGTTCTTACATACAAACTCTCCCCAAATGGGGCGATTGTGCTCGACTACACTCACCTTTCATTAGACGAGTTTCAGGGGTATTAGTGATTAGAAATTTACCTTTGAGTGTGTTTGTGACAAGAATGGTATTTGTGACAAATATGGGGTGTAAATAACACCGCTCTAAAGAAATGAGTCTCTAACTAAGCGCGTCTTTTAAGTTTGAATTGACAGAAACAAAGTTGGGGTTTTAGCATGCCGCGAGAGATCTCTAACTCACAGGTGATATTAGATCAATTTGAAGAAGGTAATTGTTAATGTAATGCCTGTTGATTTGCAATAAAAAATTTCGCCCCTTCTTTATATCTCTGTAATCATAATCTTGGTTTGTAAACCAATACAGAGACCCTATTCAATTTATGAATGCATGGTTCAAATATGAAACTTTGATTTTTATATATCATAATATTGTAATATCCTTGCTTTTTGAAATCTGATTGTTAACTCCATCTATTATGATTCTTGGGCTAAGTGTTGGCTCTTCTCATAATATAGTAGTTTTATGTTGTTTAGGGGATCTTGTTATGTATCTTGGTTGTGCTTTTAGTTTACTTTTTTGTAGCACTGGTTGATCTAAGGGAAATTTTCATGCAATTGACTTGAGAATTAGTGCTTGTGTTGTGTTCGTGCCTAGGATTTTTAATTCAATGTTTTGTTGTGTTAAAATTTTAAAACGAAATTGGCATGGAATTGGAGTTATGTTAAGTTAATCGTGCATTGTCGTGTTAATTTGGGTCTTATCGTGTCTAAATTAGAGAAAATTCTGGTTTCTACAACGTTATAATGTGTTTATTTCAGTGTACAATACTTATTGTCATGTTTATGTCTTATTATTCCTTGTCGTGTCGTGTCAGGCCTAAACACGATCTAAAAACACAAATTTCCACCTCTAGGTACGTTCACTAAATTATCTATACTTCCTAGTTTTTCTGGTAATAAAATTTTCTTGTATGTTATTACAAAATATTTAAAACTTTCGATTCCAGAGCCTGGTCTATGATGGAGATCAAGGTTTATCAGATAATCTAATTCTCTATGCTGGTGGATATATATATATATATATATATATGTATTCCTCATCGTCCTAGGGTCCTTTTATGTGTTTCTTTGTAAACATCTTATGGTGGTTTGGTTCTCGATGAAATAAGCGGTGAATGAACCTTGTTGGTTGTTTTTCTATTTAGATTTGCTTTACTGTTTTTGTATGAATTTGTTCACAATTTTATACAAATGAAGGAAATCCCTGCCCCCTGAGGTAATTGGGTTCTCCATGAGGATCCACAGCTGATACTTCCCTTCCTTAATTGATGCAAAACTTACAAACTGCTTGTACAGAGCAGTAAAATCAATAAAAAACTAATATAAACATCCTAAATTCCTTTTATCAAACTTCTTTATGATATCATCTCTTAACCATAATTAACCATTCAATGATGATACACTACTTAAAATACCAAATTAAATAGCACAAACAAATATAAAAAGGGGATATAATGAAAAAAAGAAGGAAAAAATATTGAAAGAGAATGAAAAGAAGGATAAAATATATGGGGTAAGTTATGAGTATACTTGGAGAGTATGCGCATTGGTGTGTGAGCCTGAGTAGAGTGAAAGATGAATATATTGATTCTGCATGTAGGGTTGTGAGCATGGGACGTGGAGAGAAATAATTTCTTCCTGTTCTTGAACCAAATAGATAATGAAATAATGAGGCATGTAACTAAACATCTTCCTCTCTCCCAACTCTCTCCGATGATGTGAACTACCTGCTAGCAGTCATGGTGCGATTTACTCTGCTCTCTATCCTGTTTTATTTGTATCTGCTATGAGTTGTAAGTTTAGTGTTTGTATCTGCTATGAGTTGTAAGTTTAGTGTTTGTATCTGCTATGAGTTATAAGTTTAGTGTTTGTTCTTTGAAAGCCTCAAACACATGTCCGTGTTAGGTTCCTTAGTTGATGTTAGCCCTCTTCCCAACTAGTTTATTGAGGCATTGGAATCTAGACCAAAAACTATCTCTGTGAATTTGAAGCAGAAAATCGAACATATATTAGTGAATCTCTACAAATTTGATGATATTCATGCTACTTAGCAAAATATTTGATGTTTTTGTGGGATCGGTATGCTTGATTTGAAATTTTGAGAACTTGAGTTGCTAAATTTGACGGCTTTTACTTTTAAACTTGCCTTCTCATTGAAACTATTTTCTGGAACAAAAGCTTATGGTTTCTCTTTTGGTTGCCCATATAGCCTTTTCATACAACTCATTGGTCATGCTTATGTGAAATATCATAGAACTAGCAAATAACTTTAACAACTGTGATTTGAGGTAGAGACTCGATCCTACGCCCTTGTCCAATCCTGAATCAGAGGCTTCATTCCCCAACTTCCTGCCCCTACCAGTTGGTTCTTTTGCTATCCCTAAAACTATGTAAATATACTTTTTATCATCTCATTTTAGACGAAGTGTTCTAACTTAAAATTCTCCGCCTATGGTACTTGGCAAGTTGCCATATTGCCTAGCACAAAACCTGAGGAAATATTGGCTTATGAATATTAGGGGGATTACATAGTTTCAAATGGACATACTGTCAATTGTTCATCAGTGTTGTAAAATTTTACTATTTTAGTCTGAACACCTTTTAAGATTTAACTCTATGAGGAAATTAATTAAATGCATAATTTTTATATATTTCCATTTTTCCCTTTCGTTCCTTCTTTGTTGAACTTCCCAGACTCCCAGTATGTAATTATATTTGGTAGGATAAACTTGACTAAGATTCATAATACCCTTCTTATTATTTTATGTTTGGAAGCGGATTTTTTCCTCTGAAGAGAAGTAATCTAGAATGTAAGTTGATAGAGGTAATTTAAAATGTAAGTTAAGTAGAGATACAGAAGCAATTGTGTCCGTATGAAGCTAATTAAACAAAGAAAAATCTAACCCCACCTCTGATTTCTCCTTAAAGTGCTATGGTACTGACACACATCAATTGAACAACTTTCATGGCTCAAAAGCCGCAAGGACACAAATCGACAAAAAAGGGTGTTATAGAGAGCTTATTTCATGTACATCAGAGGTCTAGGAAGCATTAACTGACAATTTCAAGGAAGAAATTTGCATTAGACCAATAACATATGGTAAGGTGTACCGGGGTGACAATTTCAAGGAAGAAAATTTCTTTGGACCAATAACATATGGTAAGGTGTACCGAGGAAAGCTTATGCTTGATTCAATTGGAATTGAAACAAAAGTTGTGACAGTAAAGATTTGGGATGATAAAGTAGATGTTATTGATGATGGTAAAGTGGTTGAGATATGTCCTTGATACCTATTTGTCATAGGTAATTTCTCTTTAATCTTTTTGAAAAATAAAAAAAAATTGGCTAATGATATTATTTAAGTTTTAAGAAGAAGTGAAGTTTCTATCTCATATGAATCACTACCCTAACTTGGCAAAGTTGATAGGCTTTTGCAGTAATGACTGATGGGGACCCGTGAGTGGT
This sequence comes from Lonicera japonica, assembly GCA_021464415.1. Classification (NCBI taxonomy): domain Eukaryota; kingdom Viridiplantae; phylum Streptophyta; class Magnoliopsida; order Dipsacales; family Caprifoliaceae; genus Lonicera; species Lonicera japonica. The sequence goes on along the minus strand of CM038465.1, from coordinate 40,282,041 downwards.
GTTGTTTATGATCTCAATCCATTAAATACTTTGTATAATTACACTTTAAAAGGTATTTCTATTTTGCGTTTTTATGGTTCAAATTGCAACTTTCCTACTTTAAATTTATTGTTTTGCAGTTACAACTTAGAACTTCATGTATTTTTTTTTTCATTTTAATTTTCGTAAAATGTGAAAATAATCAGGGACATTTGAAGTTAAAATTAACATTAAGGGGGGGGGTGAAAAACATGAAGTTTATCATCTATAAAGTGGCTAGTGGTGCACGCAGTCTTCTCCCCATGCTGATAAATTTAGTAAAGGCAACTGAATTTTATTTTATTTTTAATTTTCCTGATAAATTTTTAGTGAGGGGTTGTTTGTTGTTGTTGTTGTTCCTCTGAATTTAAAGCTAGTTAATATTGATGAACTCTCAAATAAATATTTCTTGGAGCTCAGTCCTCGATAGTGTAATATCATACTTAAGGATAATTTAATATTTGCATATACATAGACAAATTTTCTTGAATCTAGAGGTTTTAAGTAGCGCTTGAATTTGGGAAGCTCCTTAAATGTCTACATTATGGCATTGCTCATGGGCGATGGCCATACTTTGTCTTTAATATTGATTCAACAAATATTATATATGCTTGATGGGGTTGGTTTTGATGTTGCTTTTCTTTCTGTATAAACACTAAATTTTCCCCTTTGTTTACTAGTACTTTTTTTTGGTCGAGTTTTCTTACATTCAGTAAAGGTGTGTTTGATAAAAAGGTTGGAAATAATCGGAAGCACTTATACTTTTTTTATGAGAAGTTGGAAAAAGAGACGAGTAATTTAGTGAGATGCCCTATTAGTCTTGTGGTTTTTCCAAGGAATTCAATTCTTTGGGTGACGGAATTTTTTTACGTGAAAGTAGATGAAAAGTTGGAGAACACCTCACCAAATCAGCCGTCTCCTTTTCCATTTTTTTATAAAATTTAATCATTTTCCACCTTTTTATCAAACTAATATGTGTCATAAAAATTTGGAAATGATTTAAAACACTACTTGTTATGATGAAGTTGGAAAAATAAAAGATGAGTCAGTTTGCGAGATGTTCTCCACCTTTTCTTATTTTCCTGGGAATAATTTTCTTGGTAACCACCAAAAGAATTTTATTCAGTGGAAAATCAAAAATTAATAAAACATTTTACCAACTCAGGATTTCTTTTTCCAATCAACCATAAAACTTAGTAGTGTTTTTAAGCATTTTCCAACTTTTATGTCAAACGGATTGCAACTGTTCTAAATTAACTTGTTTTCTGTGTAGGCCTACAATCCAATAGTGATAGACTTTGGGCTGCTTAATGGTGGGATTATGGGCCGGATCATGTTTTTCACAGCAGTTTAGACATATGTCACTAGGCTACTGTGACCCATATTATGCTGAGAGAGGTATCTCATCTTGTCCCCATCTATGTATGAGTTTGTGAATTTATTTCGATCCAAAATCAATAGTTATGAAAAGTCAATATTTACATCATATTGTTCACTTGTGGAATGGGTTATATGTGATAACATAGAACAGGGTGAGGGAATTGATACTTTAATTTACTGCTTTATGTTTTATTTTCTTAATTGTAAAAAAATTATAGGAATAAGGAGGACATGGAGTGTAGACACCCCGATCCGTGACCCCCGCAAGAACCCTAACGACCTTCAAGAACTACTGTTTTTGGGCCCGGGACCCACCCGAGCACCCGAAAGGGTTTGTTGGCCAACAAATCTATTTTCAAGAGAGATTGTCGCACGACATATCACATTGTCGCGACACAATCACTGATATGTCGCGCGACAATCCCACTATGTCGCGCGACAATCCCCATCTACACCAGACCATCCACTCTCTGACACATCAGTTTGTCAGAAACATCACTTCAGCCGTTTGTCGCGCGACATTGGACACATTGTCGCGCGACATATGCCTTTTTTGGGGAAATGTCGCGCGACAATATTCCCCGAGCAGTATAAATAGGCCAACACCCCCAAGGGTTCAAGGCAACAACTTGGGATTGAAGAATTCTAAGCTTTAAATCGGATTTTCTAGTGTTTTATCAAGCATTCTCTATTATCGTCTTATTTCTGAAGAATTATCGGATCTATTCTCGACGTGTCCCGTCTTTGGAATCGAATTCTCGGAAATATCTGAAGAAGGAAAATATCATCATCGCCGAAAATCTCTCCGCCGTATTATATTTTCTTTCTTATTATTATTCTCGTCGGGAATGTAAAGAAAGTCTCTTCTAGTATTTAACATTAAATATATGTGTACTTGTTTTATTTCCGTTGTTTTGTCCACATTTTATTTGAATAAACTTATTGCCAAGTTACAAATAGTCTATCGTTTCAAAACAAAAGACCCTGATAAACCATTTGCAAAATCAGAAGAGTAAGTACATTACCATCTGGATAAAATCCTGTTTTCAAAACCCGGACCGGTAAAACTTACTTAGGAATTAAAAAGCCCGGTATATCCTATATGTTTCATAGATTGTGATACGTCCGGTAGAACTCCCCTCAAGAGTTCCAATTCCATATTGAATTAGTTCTAGTAAAGATCCGAACTTTTCCAAAAGTAATCACTGTACGAGAAAACTGCCATTATCCGAGGAATAAGACGGGAAGCTCCCTCTCTAAAGAAAAATAACTTTTGTCACTTGTATTTGCATTTCTCAAAACGAAACATCGGATCTCGGAGCACAAAGGTTTTCTATCCATTTCCTGTTTTTCTCAGAAATTAGGGTTTTCATTGGAAAAGTAGTAGACTGTCAGTAAAAGCATCCAAGTTTTTCAACATAGAATAAACATATAAAATACCACTAGAGACCGAAAGGGAGGAATGGGTGCTTAACACCTTCCCAAACCGTAATATAGTTTCTGAACCCTATAGAATCCTAGTTTCGTAGACAAACGTGTAAAGAAAGGCTTAACTGTAGCCCTCCCTCTTACACAACCATTTTGTCCATTTTCTCGTAAAACGTACTGGCGACTCTGAATGAACCCCTATGTATCTAGAAATAGAGCATAGGGACACCTGATATGAATCAAAAGAGACACTCCAGCAAATGGAACGACGGAATCCGTTCCGACGTTTCAGACGCCCAACCGAACGGGGACGAGACCCGGGGGGTCGCATTTGCGGATTCTCACAGTGGCGACTCTGCTGGGGACTGTTAGAAAACTAGACTCTTATATGTGGACTTTTGTTTATCTGTTGAATACTTGCTTTTACTGCTTTCCCTACTTATGTTAATTGATTGAGAAGAAACATTTTTCTAAAGAATGGGAGTTTTTCAAAAATACGTAATCAAGATAATGATATTTGTAAAACCAAAACTTTCGAACTTTACACGCACTTTCACAAATCATGCATTGGTTCTACGAGTGTGAATCTACCCCAAACCCTCGGAAGTATTATAAGTGAGTAGGGAGTTGGCTTGCTTGGGCCAACATAAACCGAAAGTATTTACTTCCACTCTCCTTGGCCAAGTACGCCCCCGAGGTATATCGAGTGACGAGCACACTCACGTACCCGGGAAGTATATCAAAAGGCTCTTGCACGTACCCGCCCCTGGGGTATATCGCAAGGTCTTGCCAAAAAGGAGGGAGCCTGAAGCCTTAACTGTTCGTACACCTACGCTGCATATAAGATTGAGTCGAGTTAAAACACTTGTCAAACAGCCGTAGGGGATGTACCACCTTACGGCTTACTTTTCGACGCCCTTTTAAAATCCGAGGTTATTCTCGGCAATTTTTAGTGGTTCTTTTGGCAAAAATCGAGTCGCATCACAGTCTTCCTTCATCTTCGCCACCTGATTTCATCTACAGTCGTGAAGCGACGACAGACTGGAAGGTTGGGCCGGTCGAGATCACACCGGGAGACTAGTAAGACCAAGCACATCTGAAATGGCCGATGAACGCGAGAACCGAGAGACAGATCAGAGCCTAGCCGAGGCGTCTACACCGCAGCCTACTTAGCCGAGATGCAATGTCTGTTAACGACCGTCAGCATGAACCTAACAAGCCTCACAAGCGAGCAACAAAATACTCGAGTCCGAGTAGAGGAATTGTCAGCCGTACGGACCGCACCACCGGGGTTTGAACGACTACCACCGAATCGAGATCAAGGGCAGTCATCGCAAGTGCTCCCCCTGGTTCCAGGAGCCAATCCCCCCCAAACGGGCCCCGTCATGGCCGGTCCCGTTCAAACCGATACTAACAATCATAACCAATGGGCCCTGGATTCAGGCCCCACTTACCAACAACAAGAGCCACCCATCATCTGGCCACAACCTCAACAAGGCCTTGATCCCCAGTACCAATCGTGGCCACAAGTCCCCGCAAGACCTATTCCACTACCGGCCCCAGTAGCCCCTCCCAATGAATACCCAGACATCAACCGACTCCGGGCAGTGTATGCGGAATCAGTTATAGCTCGAGAACAGCCCGACGAGGTGTCAAGAGAGAGCGAAGAGATGAAGAAACTGAAAGAGCAGATGAAGGTTCTGCAAAGAGGGATTTCTCTGATAAAAGGGGCAGACGAGATCACAGATATGAACGCCTTCTCCCTCTACCCAGAAGCCAGACTACCTCAGGGATTCAAGCTCCCTTCCATCACCAAATTCACAGGGACCACACCCCCTAAAACCCATCTCCAATCCTACATCAGATCCATGCAAGTGTCCGGCTGTGGAGAGCCGGAGTTGGCTCAGGCCTTTCATATGACACTCACGGGGGCCGCCCTGAGATGGTTTTTTGATCTGGAAAGACACCACACAAAAACTTGGGGGGATATCGTCAAGGAGTTCATGACCAAGTACAGGTCCAACGAGAATTTGGAAATTACCCGTAAACACCTGGAAATGGCCAAGCAAGGCGAGAAAGAGAGCTTCAGCGACTTTGTCACCCGCTGGAGAGAAATGGCCTCCCAAATGTCCAAGCGGCCCGATGAAGAAGAACAGTTGGAGATCATACAGAAAAATTTTACTCCAGCTGTATTAAACTGCATGGGAAAGCATGTTTTCCCACACTTCAGAGCCCTGTTAAGTATGGGGTCACAAGTGGAGGAAGAATTGGCCAAGAAGGAAGAAACGGATACCAAGAAAGCCTCTTACACCGGGAGAAAGACGACCACTCCAGCCGTAAACCAACTAAGCTCATACCCGTATCAACAAAACCCATTTCAACAGTCACCGCAAGTCCCTCCAATGAATTGGCCTGCACAAGGAGACTCTTCGAGCACCGAGGCCAAGAAAAGGAGAAATTTCTGCACCCTCCCCACTACTCTGGTAAAAAGCCTTGGACTACTCCGGAAGGCCGGACTGATCACTCCGCTCAACCCGCGCCCCCCACCAAACCCCATTCCCGGCACCTGGAGAATGAATGAGAACTGTGCATACCATCAAGCGGCAGGCCATGACACGGAACGCTGCTTGACTCTTCGCCATCGTATCCAGGACCTTATTGAAGCCGGAACCATCCCCGCACCCGGCGGGCCCAATGTTACCAACAACCCCCTTCCCAATCATGCTCCATTTGCGGGAATTAACGCCTTGACCACTGATGAAGAAAGCTTTGACCCCGTAAGACTCATCCGGGATGACCCAGCCTATAAGGCACCCGTTATGCTACCGACAAGAGCTCAAGTTGCCCCAGGCCTCAATCCGATAATCGATCAATGGATGGCCAAGATGAACTTCCTACCTGGGCAGGGCTTAGGAAAGACAAATCAGGGGATCTCGCAACCACTCATAATCAAAACCAATCCCGGAAAATCTGGGATAGGATGGACCCAAGAGAACAAGGGACAACCGAGAAAACCACGAGGCCCCCCTAAGGAGACAATCTGTATGACAGAAACCTCCCCCGGGACTTTCAGTTGGTTGGAAGAGCCAGAGACATCAGAAATCTCAGAGGGATCAGACCCAGCATCCCTTTGGATACAACATATTACCCGTTCAGGAAGGGTATACCAGCCACCACTGATGGAGACCGAGAAATCACCACCTCCTAAGGAAATAGGAGAAGACCGGGTACTAGAACATTTAAAGAAAACGCAGGCACACATCACTATTTGGGGCCTCTTGGTTGCCTCCAAACCTCACAGGACCGCCTTTATCAAGCTCCTAGATGAGGCCATCATATCACCCGATTCCACCCCAAAACAACTGCCAAACATGATTGGGTCACTCACAATCCAAAGAAGTCTGTCATTTTCAGATGAAGACTTATCTCCATTGGGAAGGAAACACAGCCTGGCCCTCCATTTCACTGTCCGAACCCGGGGGAAAATCTTGCCGGAAGTCCTCATCGACAACGGATCAACCATAAACGTTTGCCCCCTGAAGACCACTAGATGCTTGGGTATCTTGGATTCAGAGCTTTCTCCATCCGCCGTAACCATCAGGGCCTATGACAACACCAGGACAGCCATTTTGGGTTCTCTAAAGCTCGATCTCATGGTCAGTCTCGGAAACTTTCCGGCCGACTTTCAAATCATAGACATTCCCTCCAGTTTTAACCTACTATTAGGAAGGGCATGGCTACACGACATAGGAGCACTCCCCTCCTCCCTACACCAAAAGATTAAGATACCGTTCGAGGAGAACATAATCACCATCCAAGGAGATCCTGAAAGGACCTTGGCAGATCTGGAATTACTTGTTTTGGGCATCGGGAGTCAGAGCATACAGTTGGGAGGCTTTTCTTACGAGCCTCAAGTACAAACTCTCAGCACCCAGATAATCGAGTATCTTCCCCTTGACAATATCCCCGGTCTCAGCACCAAGATCACAAATATGCTGAGAATGATGAATTACTTACCTGGAGCCAGTCTGGGAATGGGACAGCCATGACTACTTCAAGCCTTGGAAACAGTAACGAGGTACGAAAGGGAAGGTTTGGGGTACCAACACACTGAAGAAGACGATCAACAAAAAAGGGGTCGAGGGCATCAGTATCCGAGTTTCAGCTCTCTGAACGGGTTTTTTGTCAAAGAAGGAGAGGACTTCCCTTTTTGCAGCTTTCAGGAGCCTTGGAGAAACAGCAATGGGGAGAACCTTCCGGGATGGGAAATCTTCTATGAAGAAGACCTATATATCAAGGAAAACATCGTACACAGTTTCTCTACCAAATTGACAATCGAGTTGAAGGAAGAAAATGAGGACAAGAAGGATGAGGAGGAAGAAATGATCGGAGATCTCTTCGACATCATGGCTCTGGGGGATAACGAGCCAAGAAACGACCCTGTACACTTGATATACGCTGATCCAGACTACCAAGGAGAAAGGGGAAAGAGTGAAATTGTAAAGGTGGGAGCTAAGAGTGAGGGTAAGGCTAGGGAAGAGTCACTCCTAGATTTACTTTTTAAACTTGTACCTGTAAACACTGTTATCAATGAAGAAAACTCTGTTTTGCGTTATCCTGTTATTTTTAATTCTGTAATTGCTTATATGGAGTTGGAAAGATTGAACGAACACCCTGAACGGGAGGAGCAGCGTATACAGAGCGAGGAAGGAGACACTCTTGTAATTGACCTCGGGACAGAAGAGGAAAGAAAGGAGGTCCGCATTGGGGCAAGCCTGAGTGAAACAGAAAGAGAGGAATTCACACAAACTCTGAAAGAGTACGTGGATGTCTTCGCCTGGTCTTATGCGGATATTCCAGGATTGAACAGTCAGATAGTCATGCACGAGATACACACCAAACCGGAGTTCAGACCTGTCAAGCAAAAGTTGAGAAAACTTACGCCAGAATGGTACCTGAAAGTAAAAAAAGAAGTGATGAAACAACTGAGTGTAGGGTTTTTGCGGGTGATCGATACCCTTTATGGTTAGCCAACATTGTGCCCGTTCCAAAGGCAAATGGGAAGGTCCGCATGTGTGTGGATTATCGAGATCTCAATAAAACTTGTCCAAAAGACGATTTTCCATTGCCCAACATCGATTTGATAATAGATAATACTACCAACCACGCCCTGAAGTCATTTGTGGATGGTTTTGCCGGGTATAACCAGATCAAGATGCACCCGGATCACCAGGAGAAAACAGCATTCATCACACCATGGGGAACATACTGCTACACCGTCATGCCATTTGGGCTGAAGAACGCCAGGGCAACGTATCAGAGGGCAGCCGCCGCTATTTTCCACGATATGATCCACAAAGAAGTAGAGGTGTATGTGGACGACATGATAATCAAATCAAAGGAGAGGGAAGGTCACGTACCAGCTCTGCGAGCCTTCTTTGATCAGCTCCGCCAGTATCAGATGAGACTCAACCCGCAGAAATGTATGTTCGGGGTAACCAAAGGAAAGCTCCTGGGCTACGTCGTTAGTAAAAAGGGAATCGAGATAGACCCTGCCAAAGTTTGAGCTATCCAAGACATGCCCGAGCCTCATACCGAGAAAGAAGTCCGGGGATTTTTGGGTAATTTGCAGTAAATCAGCAGCTTCATCTCTCAGCTTACTCAAACTTGCGAACCTATCTTCAAACTCCTAAGGAAGTCTTCACCAGGAGAATGGGACGATCAGTGCTAGGAAGCCTTTGATAGGATAAAAGACTACCTCTCCAGCCCCCCGGTATTAGCCCCACCACAAACCGGACTACCACTAATCTTGTACCTAACCGTCACTGATTCAGTCGCGGGAGCAATGCTAGCCCAACACTTGACTGATACCTGGAAAGAACAGGCCATCTATTTCCTCAGCAAGAAGCTGTCCCCGTTTAAGATGAACTACACACCATTGGAGAAATCATGCACCGCTCTCGTCTGGGTAACACAGAAACTATGACACTACATGCTAGTTTTCTCAGCCATCCTGGCATCACGGATTGATCCGTTGAAATACCTCTTCGAGAAATCGGCTCTCTCGAACCGAATGGCAAAATGGTTATTTCTACTCTCCGAATTCGACATCACCTACATGACCCAGAAGGCAGTCAAAGGCAAGATCATAGCTGATTATCTAGCCCACAATGCAATATTGGGAGACATGCTAGAAGAAGCCGAGTTCCCAGACGAAACCATCATGAATGTCGAGATCGATGAAGACTGGAAGTTGTACTTTGACGGGGCCGCCAATCGAAACAAAAACGGGATAAGCATCCTATTAGTCTCTCCGGACCAAACTCACTCTCCGGTATCATATCGTCTGGACTTTTTCTGCACCAACAACATGGCCGAATATGAAGCCTGCATACTCGGGTTAGAGATCGCTCTTCAAAGGGGTATAAAGAGAATACAGGTATACGGAGATTCAGCACTAGTGGTCCACCAAGTTCTGAAAGAATGGAAGATCAGAGATGAGAAATTAGTCCCTTACCTCGCCTGACTGGAGGATGTCGCGGGAAAGTTCGAGCATGTAGTGTTTTACTACGTCCCCAGGTCTCAGAACAGTTTTGCTGACACACTGGCAATCCTGGCATCTATGATCGATATTCCGCAGGGGATGGAAGAAATAACTCTCGCAGTATAAAAGAAATCAGGACCCGCACACTGCATGGCCCTTGAGGTAGAGAATGAAAAGGACAGTGACTCAACCGCTTGGTTTTATGACATCTGGAACCTGCTGAAGAACCATCAGTATCCCGAGAAAACAGACAAGAAAACGCGGGTCACACTCAGAAGATTAGCATCAAGGATCATACTTTGTGCCGGAAGATTGTATAAGAGGAACTACGACGGGACTCGTCTTCAATGTCCCACCGAAGAAGAATCAGTCAGAATGATGGATCAGATACATGGGGGCGATTGCGGACCTCATATGAGCAGACATACACTTGCCCGCAAAATCATCAGACAAGGGTATTTTTGGTCTACATTACAAACTGACTGCGCTAACCACGTACGCCGTTGTCACAAGTGCCAAATTTATGCTAAATCCCAGAAGCTTCCTCCAAAAGAATTGTACAACATGACTGCTCCATGGCCTTTCCCAACCTGGGGAATCGACGTCATTGGGAAAATCTCGCCCAAAGCTAGCAACGGTCATGAATTCATACTAGTAGCCATCGACTACTTCACCAAATGGGTGAAAGCCGAGTCTTACCAGACCCTAAATGCCAAGAAAGTTGCCCGATTCATCAAAAAAAATATTGTCTGCCGATATGGGGTCCCACACGAGATCATCTCGGATAACGGCACCCACTTCGAAGGAGAAGCTAATACAGTCATGGAAGAATACGGTATCACCCGACACAAATCTTCGCCGTATAGACCACAAACCAATGGGGCAGTTGAAGTCGCCAACAAAAATTTGAAGAATATCCTAAGCAAGATGACCGACACATGCCGGGACTGGCCGGAGAAATTACCATATGCATTGTGGGGATACCGCACCACCGAGAGGGTCTCCACCGGGGCAACCCCGTTTTCTCTTACATACGGAATGGAAGCGGTCCTCCCTGTCGAGTTAGAGGTCCCTTCCCTCAGGGTAATGCTACAGAATCAAGTCAATGAACTGGAGTGGGTCCAGGCACGTTATAACGAGCTAGCCCTACTGGATGAAAATAGATTGAAAGCCGCGTACCACCATCAAGGGTATCAGAAGAGAATCGCTCGAGCATTTAACCAGAAAGTGAGGACTCGGGGTATCAATGAAAATGACATCGTATTGAAAGAAATTCGAGAGCCAGCCAGAGATCCGAGGGGTAAGTTCAGGCAGAAGTGGACAGGGCCGTATATCGTCAAAGAAATCGATACAGGGGGTGCCGCTATACTCACTGATTTGGATGGACAGTTACTGCATTCTCCGGTCAACGTGGATCGACTGAAGAAGTATTATCAATAGGTGTAACATGTAAGGCAAGAACTACGTAAACCTGAGCCCCAACAAAAATTATGTTGTTTTGAATAAAAAAGGGGAACGTAGGCAACCTGAGAAGTGACTTCAGGCCCGGTTTAAACCTTGTAGAGAAAATTATTTTCCATAAACAGTCCTTCATATATTATTAAAAGCAGTGGTTCAGAACACCGAAGGTTACAAAGGAGATACAACATACAGAAGAAACTAATCCCTAGGGGTTGGCCACACTGGGTCCTCAGTAGCCAAATCAATTCGAGCCTCGTCCAAAATCTGGTACGCAAAAACATTGTTATCATCAGTGGCCTCAGTATCCATGAATCGGAACCACTCCATTTGAAGGGGGTCGTCAATCAGTTCTCCTTCCAGAGATTGTTAGCAAGAGCAGATAATATCAGCCCAGAGGGGTCGGGTAATACCAAAACGGGCGTAGTTAAACTGACGAGTTAGTCGAGCACGCCACATCCTCTCTACCGATAAAGAAACATGCGGGGTCATAAATTTGGACTCAGAAGCCAAGTTGTTCAGACCAAGGGGAACCTCTTGAGGAACGTTAAACTGCCGAAGAAGACGTCCAGGGAGATAAAAGGAGGTAAACCAGAGCCCGCGGAGCCGGACGTAGTTCTCAATGCTAAGTACCATCGCCCTCAGCTTCCACCAAGGAATGTTCCACCGGATAGCCCAAAAGTTCTCCGAAAACCACACCGTCCAATCAGAGGAAGACATGGTCAAAGCCCCAAAGAGGGGACGACGGAAGAAATGCGTCGGATTATCGAGCCGAACCCCGTTGAAACCCATCGATCGGAAGTGCTCCAGTAGCCACATGTATAGTAAACGCGGACTCCCCCTGAAGAAGGGTGAAGCCCCCCGTTGAACCTCATCGAGACCATTCAGGGTCTCTGCAAGAACGATCGGCACTATAGACTCCCCATTTCTAGCCTGGTAAATCAGACTCAGAATAGTCGGATCAACACGTGAAGAACCTGTCGCCAGTAACATATCAGAAACCAGGCAGATCAGGGCCGCTACAGTACGCCCCACGCCGTAAGAGGCCCTATCTTCATAACGATGAAAGAATCTCACCATTTTATGGAGGTCAAGGAGTCCTTCGGCAATAAAACCATCACAGGCCGCTTGGGGAATGGCTAACAAAGAAATCAGCATATCTCGAGGACCGATTTCTTCTATGGGAACTGCCATTGGGAGACGAACGTCCGAACGCAACAGCCAAGAGAACTCCTCATAAGTCGGACAAAGCTCATCTAACCCAAAGCGGAAAAGATGGTCTGCAGGACTCCAGAAATACAAAGCACCTAACAGAAAGGAAAAATCGACGGGATTATGGTACCAGCCCGCTAAAGGACTAAAAGCACCGAAGTTCAGACCGTTTTCAGAAGATATCAAAGCATCTCGAGCATGGACATAAGAAAAATCAGATTTTGTGCGATAAGAGGACATTTTTGGAAGGTGTAAGGATGAAGGAAGGAAGATGGGTGTATTTATAGCAAAAACGAGGGACCTGTGCTTGTTTGTCGCGCGACAAACCCATGTCCAGGAGGGATTATCGCGCGACAAACCCTTCTAGGGGCACCCTATTTTTGTTTTCCTTACACATAGCAGTCATTTTTGCCAAAGAATCACTTCTTGATGCTTTCTTGTTCTCACTTTGTTCTTTTTACAGGAAATATAAGTATCACTACGCTACAAGGTATGGCTTCTAAATCACCGACTCATGTATATATATATATCTTTCACAGACAGAGAATAAAAGTATAATCAAGCACAGGTAAAGATATTTTATAAATTCAAAAGAACAGTTTTTTAAGACTAAAATATCTTTCTAAACATGTCTAAAGTAAATACATATCTGTCCAAACTAACACTAAATGCAGAAAGGGAAAACTAATCTACTCGGGCGCGTTTTGACACGCTCCCACTATCACTCGAGCCCTCCTCGGGAGTAAGATCAACAACTGGGACGCCGAGAATGGGAGGAACTGCCGCCTGGGAAGGCCCCGTAGACGGAACCGGTGCCGTCGGGCGGATCACCGAGGATCGGGATCGCCTAGAAGTCCAACTGCTACTTCGCCTAGACTCCGACCGGGCATGAGAGGAAGTCAAGGGGTCGTCCGGACGTAGGGAGACGTCAATAGCCCTCTGATAGTCACGCATGTAGGCTGGAGGGTCTCGTCCGACGTACTGGAGCAGGTTCCAGCTGTAGAGGTACTGGGCGTGCCAAGCCTGTAGATCTGCCACCCGGACACTCACCCTCTGTAAGAGACATAAGATAAAAGAGTCAGCACAGTCAAGAGGATAAATAAGTATAGATGAAATCAAGAGAAGGTAAAGAAGGTACCTCGTCACCAGGGCGACCACCCAGATAGTCGAAAGTATCCTTAGGAAGAGGGTACTCCGGGACAGGATATCGACGCAAGCCGGCGCCGACATAAGAGATATCTCTGGGAAGTGGGGGTAGATCTACCCACGAAATAGACGACCCCACAGGAACAGCTGCAGAAGTAGACCCTCCCTCGTCGCGGATAGGGAACAAAAGAGGGCGAGAAGATGAGCCACCAAGACCTGGAGATCGGCGCTGGAGGCCCCATGACAGTCGTCAGGAGAGGAGTCAATGTAGCGTAGGTGCGGACCCCTGGAGGATCCACCATGGCCGTCGCCCTCAAAGGAGGTACCCCACTAGAAAGAGTAGTCGCCGCCGCAGGAGGAGTCCGCCCAAACTGCTCGTAATCTGCCCCAAGGTCCGCAGGCTCCCAGGACCTCTCAGAAAATCCCGCTCTCCCCTCGGCAGCCTCAGCAGCAGCAAAAAGGACCCCGGAGACACAGAAGGGCCGGTAGGGAACTCAAAACCCTCAGCGCGCCGCTCCCCCACGGGTGTCGTCTGAGGTGAGTGCTCCGGAGCCGCTGTCGCATCACATCCTTCACCCTCTGACCTACCACCACCCTCGGCAACAGCATGAACATCCCTCTCTCCCTCGGGGTCCTCATCCTCGGAATCCGAAATGTTATCCCTCTGGTCGGGGACAGGTGGCAGATGACCCGGAACCGCCCTAGCTAAGTGGGTCTGTCCCCATATGAAATGGGGATCACCTCCCAATGCCCGGTATCTCTCATAGAAGACCCGTCCCCAAGTCCCCTTCGGCTCCCTCATCAGATAACGGGCAGCAAAAGCAGCGTAGTCTCCCTCCTCGGTGAACGTCTGAAAACCAAGTCCGTCGACCAAGGCCTACACCGTCACCGGATCAATCTCGCCCTTCCACCTCATCAGAACTGGGGGGAATAGCGGAACTCGAGGCCACTGGGTCGGTGTGTGCTGGCGAATGACCCTCTCACCCAAATAGAAGTGAAGGCCGTACTCGGCCCGGATGAGCCGCCTGGTCCTCGAGGCGGTCAGAGCACGGCCATACCCAAAGTGAAGGCCTAGATCACCCCAGGGGGCCCACTCAATCTACAAGGAGAACAAAATTTGATTTTCAGTTATTTATACATATATATCTTACCATTTATTTATGGAAAAAAGAGAATACTAAAATATTTACCTGCTCCTCCAGCAGGTCATGGACGGCAGTAGCACCGGTCTCTCGAGTCCGGTATACATAAGGATCCCTGTAGTTCCCCGTGATGAATCGGCGGAGAAAGGGGAACTGATCCTCGTTCTCGACGAGGAGATCCACCTGGGCGCGTCCCAGACGGGTATACGCCACGAACCAACTCTGAAGAAGAAACATAAAGGATATCAGCAATAATAATAAAAAAAAAAGTAAAGAACTAGGACAAAGGTAAAAAGGAAGAAAGGTATATACCTCCCACGGCAGAGAAAAGCCCTTAAGGTTCAGGGCTAAATGGCGAGAAACCTGGTCCATAGCATCATATAAGACTGCAAGGATGAAGCCGCCCCAGTCATAATCAAACATGATGCTGAAGTCCCGAAGGTAAGGCAGCCACCAGAGATGAGCCGTGTCCCCCCCCCGCGGGCCTCGAACAGATCGTGGAGCGTCAGTAAAAGGAGAACACGAGCATACTGACGCGCCTCCTGACGGGTCATCGGAGCTCCTAAAGCAACCAAACGAGCTCTCTCTGTGGCCAGGCGAGTAACCAGAACCGCCCGGAGAATCGTATCACCGGAACTCCGCCGCTCCGAAAACCAGCCTAACGCACCAACGATGCCCTCTGCTGTCAGACGCAAGGGGACATCAATCTGTATAGGGACCCTCCCTAAAGGAATCCCGGTCAGAGCAAACAAGTCGAGGGGGGTCATCGTCATCTCCCCCCCAGCTCCAGTGAAAAGTGTGAATGGTGTCCCACCAATGGCAGGCCAAAGCTGACACCAACACAGCTGCCCTAGATACTCGCTCCGGAAGGGCATCAAAGAGGGGACCAAAAGGAGTTGCAAGAAGCAACTCCTGGACAGGGGCAGGCGCCTGTCGCCACTCTAAGGAAATAGTGTTGGGAGAACCCCAACCACGGCCAACCCACTGCGGACAAAAGAAATGAATACAGGATTATGAGGGTACTTTGGTGTAATTATAAGAGTTATAGGGTTATAGGGGTAAATTATGTAATTTTCCAAACCTGAGGGTACTTTGGTGTAATTATAAGAGTTATAGGGTTATAAGGGTAAATTACGTAATTTTCCAAACCTGAGGGAACTTTGGTGTAATTATGAGAGTTATGGGGTTATAAGGGGTAAATTATGTAATTTTCCAAACCTGAGGGTACTTTGGTGTAATTATGAGAGTTATAGGGTTATAAGGGTAAATTACGTAATTTTCCAAACCTGAGGGTACTTTGGTGTAATTATGAAAGTTATGGGGTTATAAGGGTAAAATTATGTAATTTCCCAAAACCTAAGGGTACTTTGGTGTAATTATAAGAGTTATAGGGTTATAAGGATAAATTACGTAATTTTCCAAACCTGAGGGTACTTTGGTGTAATTATGAGAGTTATGGGGTTATAAGGGTAAAATTATGTAATTTTCCAAACCTGAGGGTACTTTGGTGTGATTATAAGAGTTATAGGGTTATAGGGGTAAATTACGTAATTTTCCAAACCTGAGGGTACTTTGGTGTAATTATGAGAGTTATGGGGTTATAAGGGTAAAATTTTGTAATTTTCCAAACCTGAGGGTAGTTTGGTGTAATTATAAGAGTTATAGGGTTATAGGGATAAAGTATGTAATTTTCTAAACCTGAGGGTACTTTGGTGTAATTATAAGAGTTATGGGGTTATAAGGGTAAAATTATGTAATTTTCCAAACCTGAGGGTACTTTGGTGTAATTATAAGAGTTATAGGGTTATAAGGGTAAAGTATGTAATTTTCTAAACCTGAGGGTACTTTGGTGTAATTATAAGAGTTATGAGGTTATAAGGGTAAATTATGTAACTTTCCAAACCTGAGGGTACTTTGGTGTAATTGTGAACGGTATAGGGTTATAAGGGTAAATTATGTAATTTTCCAAACCTGAGGGTACTTTGGTGTAATTATAAGAGCTATAGGGTTATAAGGGTAAAATTATGTAATTTTCCAAACCTGAGGGTACTTTGGTGTAATTATAAGTGTTATAGGGTTATAGGGGTAAATTATGTAATTTTCCAAACCTGAGGTACTTTGGTGTAATTGTGAGCGGTATAGGGTTATAAGGGTAAATTACGTAATTTTCCAAACCTGAGGGTACTTTGGTGTAATTATAAGAGTTATAGGGTTATAAGGGTAAAATTATGTAATTTTCCAAACCTGAGGGTACTTTGGTGTAATTGTGAGAGATATAGGGTTATAAGGGTAAAATTATGTAATTTTTTAAACCTGAGGGTACTTTGGTGTAATTTTGAGAGTTATAGGGTTATAGGGATAAATTATGTAATTTTTCAAACCTAAAGGGTATCACAAGTAAAAAGTATGTGTTTATTAAATCGGATGTTATTTCTAGACAGGCACGCATACTAAACATTGTTTAAAATACATGCAGGAAACGACAGAAATAAAAGAACAGATAAATACACAAAAGAAGACATACCAGAGATCGACGACGAATCTCGTGAGAAACGAGCTCCATCAAGAGCCAAGGAATGTCCGAAATTTGAGCAGCCCGGGTCACGTCCCGGTAGATCACCGCCCGACCGCGGTCCACCCCATCCTCGCCGTACCAATCCAAGTCGGCCCAGTCATCGTGGTGAGGGCTTCAACGAAGGACGCCCTGAGCGTCGGTAAAAGTGACCTCCTCCTGGTCACCCTCTAATCTATCAGGGTGTGCAGGATCCATCGGAGTATGAATTAATATAAGAGAGTCGAAAAAGTCAAAAAAAAGCGGCAGGGCTTCCGCGCTTGGGAGAAGAGAGAAAGAAGAAGGAGAGAATGAGGTGGAATGAGCTCAGCAGGGGGCTTATATAGTGGAACACTTTGTCGCGCGACAAACAGGGTCATTGTCGCGCGACAAAGAGCCTGGCCACCGAGGTGTCGCGCGACAAAGGCCCCCCTCCCCTGATTTTTTGACCTTTGTCTCATTTTATCTCCTGCAGGAGGACTTCCGAGAAGCAGTTTTCGAAAAAATTGCCAAAAACCGCACACCCAGGATGAGAACACGAGGAAAGACTTTCAAATCATCTCTCCGAAAATGCGAGAATGAAATACAAACGGTTAAAAATAGTCTCTAATCTACCAGAAAGGACCGAGACCATCAAAAAGAGAAAAAGCAAGTTAAAACGGGAATAGAAAAAAATTGAAAGAGTAGAAAAGAGAAAGAACCCGCATGAGTGCCCAAAGCGAGCGTGAGAAACAGAAATCCAGAGTGACAGGGAGAGCCACACCAAAAGTGACAGCTAGGTCAAAACCGACTCAGGGCTTCGTTTTGGGTGAGTAAGGCTCCTGATCACGACAAAGGGATGAAAAGACTCCTGGTCAAAAACAGAAAAGGCCAGGAAAAGTCTTTCCCAAAAGAGGGAGAAATAAGGGCATCGAAAAACAGAATACGATGTGGGCCCACCGAAAGAGAAAACTAAGAAGAGAACAGAGATCAGAGATTGAACTTTCAAACAAATTTTCTTTTTAGCATAATACAGAAGAGATGATTTGGAAAACCTCGGACCATCACTCTGCGGAGAGCAAGAGAAATCCGAAAACTGCCTTCTGAGAGAAGTATCTTCACTCGAGGAAAACATGAGAGTAAAGTTCAGAAAAGATACAGGGAAACGAACATCCGGACAAAGTTTAGACCCCGAGAAGCTCTTTTCACCTTTGCAAGATTTACTCTCTCTCTCTCTCTCTAGCAGTCTAAGAGAGGCAGATCACAATCATAAGCCCTCGTCAGAGGCAAATCACAATCATAAGCCCTCGACAGAGGCAAATCAGAAACACAAGCCCTCTCCGGAGGCAAATCACAATCATAAGCCCTCGTCAGAGGCAAAATCACAAACACAAGCCCTCTCCGGAGGCAAAACACAATCACAAGCCCTCGTCAGAGGCAAATCACAAACACAAGCCCTCTCCGGAGGCAAAACACAAACACAAGCCCTCTCCGGAGGTAAGTCACCAACACAAACCCTCGCCAGAGGCACAATGGTAGTCCTCCCACCTAAGGCAAGAAGATCAAAAGTCCTCCCGGAGAGGAACAGTGTAGCAACGGTAGTCCTCTCATCTGAGGCACAATGGTAGTCCTCCCACCTGAGGCGAGAAGATCAAAAGCCCTCCTAGAGAGGCACAGTGTAACAACGGTAGTCCTCCCACCTGAGGCGCAATGGTAGTCCTCCCACCTGAGGCGCAATGGTAGTCCTCCCACCTGAGGCGAGAAGATCAAAAGCCCTCCCAGAGAGGCACAGTGGAGCAATGGTAGTCCTCCCACCTGAGGCAAGAAGATCAAAATTCCTCCCAGAGAGGCACAGTGTAGCAACGGTAGTTCTCCCATCTGAGGCATAATGGTAGTCCTCCCACCTGAGGCAAGAAGATCAAAAGCCCTCCCAGAGAGGCACAGTATAGCAACGGTAGTCCTCCCATCTGAGGCGCAATGGTAGTCCTCCCACCTGAGGCGAGAAGATCAAAAGCCCTCCCAGAGAGGCACAGTGGAGCAATGGTAGTCCTCCCACCTGAGGCGCAATGGTAGTCCTCCCATCTGAGGCAAGTAGAGCAAATGAAAGCCCTCGAGAGAGGCAATGAGGTAACAAAAGCCCTCTCCGGAGGCAAAACCAAACACAAAGCCCTCTCCGGAGGCACTCACGAGCACTTTTTTGCATAAACACTCCTTTAGAGTTCGTGCGGGAGCCATGGATCATGGTCTCTTCCAGTCGCCTCAATTCCTTGCAAGCAAGGAGCTTGAGTCGAGAGGGTCTGTAGACACCCCGATCCGTGACCCCCGCAAGAACCCTAACGACCTTCAAGAACTACTGTTTTTGGGCCCGGGACCCACTCGAGCACTCGAAACCACCCCAAAAAGGTTTGTTGGCCAACAAATCTATTTTCAAGAGAGATTGTCGCACGACATATCACATTGTCAGGCGACAATCACTGATCTGTCGCACGACAATCCCACTATGTCGCGCGACAATCCCCCTCTGCACCAGACCATCCACTCTCTGACACATAAGTCTGTCAGAAACATCACTTCAGCCGTTTGTCGCGCGACATTGGACACATTGTCGCGCGACATATGCCTTTTTTGGGAAAATGTCGCGCGACAATCTTCCCCGAGCAGTATAAATAGGCCAACACCCCCAAGGGTTCAAGGCAATAACTTGGGATTGAAGAATTCTATGCTTTAAATCGGATTTTCTAGTGTTTTATGAAGCATTCTCTATTATCGTCTTATTTCTGAAGAATTATCAGATCTATTCTCGACACTCGACGTGTCCCGTCCCTGGAATCGAATTCTCGGAAATATCTGAAGAAGGAAAAGATCATCATCGCCGGAAATCTTTCCGCCGTATTATATTTTCTTTCTTATTATTATTCTCGTCGGGAATGTAAAGAAAGTCTCTTCTAGTATTTAACATTAAATATATGTGTACTTGTTTTATTTCTGTTGTTTTGTCCACGTTTTATCTGAATAAACTTATTGCCAAGTTACAAATAGTCTATCATTTCAAAACAAAAGACCCTAATAAAACCATTTGCAAAACCAGAAGAGTAAGTACATTACCATCTGGATAAAATCCTGTTTTCAAAACCCGGACCGGTAAAACTTACTTAGGAATTAAAAAGCCCGGTATATCCTATCTGTTTCATAGATTGTGATACGTCCGGTAGAACTCCCCTCAAGAGTTCCAATTCCATATTGAATTAGTTCTAGTAAAGATCCGAACTTTTCCAAAAGTAATCACTGTACGAGAAAACCGCCATTATCCGAGGAATAAGACGGGAAGCTCCCTCTCTAAAGAAAAATAACTTTTGTCACTTGTATTTGCATTTCTCAAAACGAAACATCGGATCTCGGAGCACAAAGGTTTTCTATCCATTTCCTGTTTTCCTCAGAAATTAGGGTTTTCATTGGAAAAAGTAGTAGACTGTCAGTAAAAGCATCCAAGTTTTTCAACATAGAATAAACATATAAAAGACCACTAGAGACCAAAAGGGCGGAATGGGTGCTTAACACCTTCCCAAACCGTAATATAGTTTTCGAACCCTATAGAATCCTGGTTTCGTAGACAAACGTGTAAAGAAAGGCTTAACTGTAGCCCTCCCTCTTACACAACCATTTTGTCCGTTTTCTCGTAAAACGTACTGGCGACTCTGAATGAACCCCTTTGTATCTAGAAATAGAGCATAGGGACACCTGATATGAATCAAAAGAGACACTCCAGCAAATAGAACGACGGAATCCGTTCCGACATTTCAGACGCCCAACCAAACGGGGACGAGACCCGGGGGGTCCCATTTGCGGATTCTCACATGGAGCGATGTGTTTTCCTATGGACTGATTTTGCTTGGGCTTATAGCCAAGGGAATTGACTTGACGGAGGATGTGGTAAAACTCAACTACAAAATGTTGGATGAGTGGGCCTACGAAGTGTACAAGCCTCGATGCTCACTTATACACACTAGCCTAATGGTTGACATGGATTACAATGTGGCAGATAGTATTAGGTTAACTAAACTGGGCGGTGCGTTGTATACAAAAAGATAATGCACAAGGGTGACCCACAATGAGTTAAGTTGTCAAGTGCCTCAAGAATTTAAGTGCTTTTCAACTTCTTAGTGAGTATGCACGCAAAGACAAAATGATGAAACTCGGGGACACGTAAGTTAGATAAAGAGTTCAATTGATCACCTGTATGCCATCTGTTTTATTTGTCATTAATATGTGATTTAACATGGTAAAACAACATTGACATGATAAATGGTCCGACTCCTATTCATTACCACATAAGTAATTTTAGTGGACCCACTAATAGGGACTAAAAAAGTGACTTAGTGATGGGTCACAAATTCATTAGTTATTTTAGCTTGTAAATGTGTTAATCTAACTCCACTAATGAATTTGTGTCACTTCACAAAATGAGCTATTTGTTTTTTTAGCTTTTGAATCTTGGACATTGAATTCTCAAGAATTAATGTTGAACAAAACCTCTAAAATTGTGTTTGCTTTTATATGAAGGAACATTTAAATATATTATTTATGTTCAAATTTATTTGGATTTGAATATTGATGCATTGCATTTTTCAAATTAAATCTTACCCTACATTAACACCTGAAATAAAAAGAAAAATAATGCAATTATAATACGATTTGTTGCCTCTTCTGTACTAAAATTTAAGCTAATGGCCTTGTAGCATAGTGATAAATATTGCTAGACATCTAAGCCCATCTCCACTGGCTTGTCTATGAATGGATTCTCAATCTTACGTATCAAGCTATTTTATACTCGACACGTTTTTGTATTCATAGACACCTTCCGAAAAAAGTCTCTTTTATAAATCCTTGTCTATCTTCACATATGTACATATAAATTCATAAATGCAATAAAAAGATAGAGTAGAGAAGGTCATGGATTAGATTTTTTTTTACCTCATTGTTTATGAAACTCTAAAGATAAGTAGAGAGTCTTATAGATAATGTGGAAATGATTACTTTCTCATGTCATATCTACACTAAAAAACTAAGAACACGAGCGGAGTGAATTAACCTATGCATATTATTTTCTGAATTAAGTAAAAACACTTTAATTAATATACCAGAAATAAACCTAAGAGTCTACCAATTTTAATTTAGAAAGTTTGTTTAATCTTGTCTAGCATGCATCAGTAAAAACAATTAATCAATCAAACACAGATAATCCAGATAAGATATAACGAAGTATCCCTGCAGTGCAGGACTAATCCTTAACAAACAATTTCATTATAATAATCACAAGAGGTACAAACTCGATTAATCAATAACCGACTTAGACGAACAATTCTTGAATTGCTCAAGACCAACTCTAGACATAACGTCTAGTACAGTATCTTCCTCCTCGAATCTCTCAATTTGGAAAACAAGGTATCATATGCCTCAGACTCCTCCGATATTTTTGACAACCTCGCGCTTCAATGATGGGCTCGAGATCTTTGTTCTTGGAGTAGAATAATTGGATCGGCATGAAAGTTTATTTAAAAACCTAGGTGGTGTGATGAGAAAATTACTCTTTGAAAAGTATGAATTTTGAAATAAAAAAGCACGAATTGATATAAGACCTTAGTAGTTAATTTATAGAGAATAATAAATCCAACTCCTAGTAAAAATAGGAAACATACCAATTTAAACAAGATTTTATGATAAAATTCAATGCTTGAAAAATACTAGCTAAACCGGTCCAAGTTACCAAAAGCTGGACCAGTCCACCACTTGAAAAGCTGTGGAAAAGTAATACTACCAGACCAGTCTAACAGGAACCCTTGTACCAGTCCCAAATCAAGATTTCAATTCCTTGAGGATTTAAACGCTGGATCGGTTTAACATAAAGGATTGTACCAGTTCGAAAAGTAGGGTAGGAATTTTTTTTCTTTCAAAAACATGTTGTAATTTAATTTCAAAATAAAACACATCACCACCTAAGAGAATCAATCAATTTTACCAAGTTTACCACTTTAAACTTTGCTTTGAATGTCTGGAAACTTTGGCACTCTTGAAGTCTTCAATTTGACTCAACAACATACAAGCGA
Source organism: Lonicera japonica (assembly GCA_021464415.1). Classification (NCBI taxonomy): domain Eukaryota; kingdom Viridiplantae; phylum Streptophyta; class Magnoliopsida; order Dipsacales; family Caprifoliaceae; genus Lonicera; species Lonicera japonica. Next base: position 40,259,079 of record CM038465.1, on the reverse strand, counting down.
AACGGTATTTTTGTTAAAAGAATAAAACCAACATATTCTAGACCTTACATGCATTAGGTTCCACAATGAGATAGATAACCCATTGGAGTGTTTTTATCTTTATTTAACTTTACCCTTTGAGAAAAATATTCAGAAGTTCTGGAGTGCCATATGACTATACTCCAAAACCAATAGGCGAGAGCCATATTTATTCTTTATATAAATTTTTTTATCCTTGCATGCAAAATAAATTTTAGCTGGATGGTAATCCATTAATTGATAATCCTATCTAAAATGTAATAATTGGACTGAAATACAGCACTGCGATGGTCCATAGTACTTATGTCCTCAACAAACATCGAAAAGACAATTATATTGTTGTAGTTCAGAGAAAATATAAATAAAAACTGGAGATAATTTAAACTCAAAAATGGGGTATACAAATAGTATCGCTTGTTTGTCCAAAAGCTTAGCTCAAGTGGCATCAGCCCTCACTGATGTGTGCCAAGAAATTGGTACATTGTAATCCATTAATATTTAGTTTGGAGAGCACATATTATTACATTTATTTTGTTTTTGGACCCTTTCAGGTGTTTGGAATTAATTCGAGAAGTTTTTGAATGAAGAAAGAAAGTGGTTGTGCGCAATGCCTGTATTCAAAAACAATTATGGCACTAATCCGTATGAAATTTGAAGAAAACTCCAGAGACAAAAGTTCTAGATCTTTGAGTTAGCTATGTGTGAGAGAAAACCTTGCATCAATCGGAGTACGGAGCACGAAGTTATGGTCCAAATACAATCAATGTGCTGAAAAAAGTAATTCCAGCGGGCCAATTAAAATAGCAAGCCCACTTAATTAATCCAGCAATTCTCAGTAGCCCAATGTACAAGCCACCACAGACTAAAGCTCAAGTTAATTTAATCAAGTCATATACCAATCCATTCGAGCCCTAGCCCATTAAATAGAGCAGCCAATCAATTATAAAAGGCGGGGCATGAGATACACAGCAGCGGCAGCAATTGAGGGCAAAAATTTGGAGGAGCCTGTCGATTTTTTCCCTTCTCTATTTTTTCTTCTTCTTCTACGTGCGTTTATCGAGAGAGAGCTACAAATATTTTTTTTCCCTTCTTTTCTCTTCTGCCGAGTACTATTATTGTTTTCTCCATATTCATTTCAAATATTTGAATGCTTTGTGAATCATTACAATTAATTCAGAATTATTGTTCATGTTCAATAATTTTTTGCGCGTACTCAAGTAAGTATTTAACTTATTTATTTATGTACTCATTAATTATTTTTTGTATTTTAATTGCAAGCATGCTAGGCTATGTTATTTTCTAGGGTTGAGAATGAGTATATTTGATTGATTCTCTTGCACGTATTCATGCCAATTGACTCTACCAATTTAATGCTTTAATATTAAAAATAATTCTTCCTATTGAATGTCTATTTTAATTGATAAAAATAAGATTGTATTCTCATTATTTTTTTGTGGGATTCACCTTATGATTTGTTGATAGCGGATATAGGGTGTGTTTTGACGGATATAGTGAGTATTTTGATTTTATACATACGCTTGGCTGTGAAAGAATAAAAAATTAGATTTTAAAAATTAATTGGACTTAATTGAATTTACTTTCTGCATCTAATAGAATCGAGAGACCAAATTAGTACGGGACAGAGAGTAGAGTTTGTTGGGCATGAATATAAGGAACATGATATCGAATATATGACTCCGCCACCCTAATATTTTGTTAATTTATTATTTCATTAATATTCTTTTTAATTATTTTATTTGTATTTTAGTTGATACATCATCCTATTGAATTTTTAAGCTAGATTAGGAATTAATTAGAATCCGTGAGAGAGATACGTACGTTCCATCCGTCAAGTTCCTAAGGTTCGATCTCGCACTTGCTTAAGCTATACTAAATACCGATTCGGGCACTTGCGAGTATATAAAACATTCACAACACTCACTTACCACTTAGGAGGTTATGGGTTCCATTCCCCTTTCCATAAGATTTGTAGTATTTTCAAAAGAAGAGACTTTAGACCTTCCTTTCAAAAGAAATTTTAAATAGTATTTACTCTTAATTTTTCAAAATTCTTTTTCATAGAAGGTTGTAAATTTTCTTTAAATCATTGTTAGGGGTCTATTGGAAAAACCTAATTTAGTTAGGAGTAGCAAGTTTCAAAGTTGGAGTTTTCGCATGGCACCAAGGATCATCATAATTTTTTTCTAAATCATTGTTAGGGTTATGTTGGAGAAACCTAATTTAGTTAGGGGCTACAAGTTTCAAAGTTTGGGTTTTCGCATGGCGCCAAGGATCTCCAATTTGCAGCAGATTGACACAATACATCAGTTTGAAAAAGGTAACTCTTACATTTTCAATAATAATTTCATTACATTTTATTCATTCATTTTTTCCTTCTTTTTCTCTTAATAAATCCGGGTTGAAAATTTGATAAAGAGCCTATTAGATCATTTTGTTGGTTTCGTTACCATAATAATGTCTGAATGTGTGTGTTTTGGTAGCTTCGTCTCAAATTGATGAGTTCTTTCTTATATATATATATATTGCATTGAACGTAGATACGTGAATTCTTGTTTTTGAAATCTTGTATCAGAGCTTCTCTATGATGAGTATCCAGTTTTATCGGAGATAGTCTAGGTCTCTGTGTTGGTGAACTGGTAGCTATATTTGAGTATGCTATGGTGGTAGCCAAATTTGTCTATTCCTAGTTGCCTTAGAGTTTTCTTTGTAAACTTTTGAAGGCTGTTTGATTAGGGATGTAATAAATTTCACTTGGGAAAACTAAAGCAGTGAAATAAATATGGTAAGGTGTTTTTTTTTATTTTTTTATTAAAGTTTTAATGATTGCTTAACTAAATTGTGTGAATTTGTTTATAATTTCATACAAATGAAGGTGGGTTGGGTTTGCACAATTTAGCGGTAGTAGGGGATCCCTGCCCCCTCGGTTTAAAGTGAAACTAACAAATTGCTAGAACACAATGCAATACAAATAATCTTTGAGGATTTAGCCTCGGATGAAGCAGTGATTTGGAGCAAAATCATATTTACCGCCTCCATAAGGGCATTTTCCTCCAAAAAATTTGGGGATCTGTCAATTTTGGATATCAAAATGGACTGGCTGCAGCGATGTGTTAGGCCACTTAGCCTACCGCAGAATAAAAACCTTACACTAAGTTCTCTAATAGCGTGTTAATAAATCTGTAACAGTTATGTTGGGCTTTGTAGTTTGGTTTTCAACTTATTTTCTTGCTTCTTTCTTGTCTGCTTTATTTTCATTCGATGAACCTGGTCCACCATTTATATACATTATCAGCTTTTATAGATGAAATATTGTTGTTTCCGATTTGTTTTTGCTAGAACCAAATAGCAAGGTCAACAAAAAAACTATAAACACCCAATGTGCCTTTTCATATCATCTAACCTCTGTATGACATCTTATCTTGAACAACTGCACTAGTACCATTTAAAATACCAAAAAATTGACATAAGTAACATAAAAATAGGGATAGAATGAAGCCTAAGGGTTTCACCCCCTTGTGGTAAAGGCGCCAACCCGGATATGGGATATCCCGATATGTAATCTTTATTTGGTAGGGCAAAACCTCAACTTAGAATCATAAAGAAAAAAACCAAAATGGCCACTGAACATTACCTCGTGTTCCAATTTGACCACTGAATTTTTATTTTTTTCAATTTACCTATTAAAGTTTAGGCCGTGTTTTAATATGACCATTCCGTCCATTTTTCACCGTTAAAGTCAAGAAAAAACATAGTAAAAAACCAAAATGGCCACTCAACTTTACCCCGAGTTTTAATTTAACCACTAAATTTGTATTTTTCTCAATTTACCCATTAAAGTTTATGTTGCATTTTAATTTGACCATACTGTTAAAGTAAGGAAAAAAACACATGTGCTTTAAAAAAAGGTAAAAATGTCATTTTAAGTGTAAATGTTAATTTTCTAAACAACGGCAAACCCTCACCACGGCCGCAGGAAACCACCACCTCCGATGGCGGAGAGAGGTGGAGGTAAAATGAGTAATTCTTGTATCATGCTATTGTATCTGGTGGAGCTATATTTATAATTTATGCCATTGTGCTAATTTGGGGTGCCAAAAATTCAAAAAACAGAGGAGATCAAGAACATTAAAAATTTATCAAGTAGATCAAAGTTTTTGGGCTCTCAAAATCTAGTAAGAAAGGTAAGTTTTGATTTAGATCCTTATCATATTTATATAGATTCTTTAGAAATTGTTTTGGAATTAGAACCCCAAAGATTGAATAAAAAATAAGAACCTCCTGTTACTGCTCCATCTCCATTTATTAGAAATAGTTCTGACGAGAATTCGAGGAAATTGGATTTGCTGGAGCTCCACCCATTACCGCCGTTAAGTGTTTGTTTACGACAGAATCCTGTCAGAGACGACAAATATGAGGAATTTTACTCTCCAAGAGGATCAACCACCAATTGACACTGATTCCGCCTCTAGGAGAGTGTTTGCAGCAGTAGAAGCGAAGAATTTTGAAGGGATTAGTATATCTAGTTCTTCATCTTACTCATCTTCTATCGCCTGCTTGATTCGTTTCTCTAAGTATTTCACTACTGGTTAGTTTAAGCCCCATTAGCTCGAGAATTATATCGCCATAATTATCTATTATTCTGAATGCTCCACTGTCTAATTCCTATTCTGCGAACAACTCATATTTGTCAGATTCGTTATAGTCATCACCGAGAATATCAAGAAGCAGGTGACGACGACAATGATGGTGAATATAATAAAAAAAAATTACCATTGACGTTGGTTTCCTTTGAGTTAAAAGTGTTAATTCCAAGTTAAGCCCTGAATTTAAATAGAAAATTAACATTTACACCTAAAATAATGGTTTTGCCCTTGTTAAGAGCACTTGTGCAAGGCACATGTGTTCTCAAAAGAGTAAAAAACCAAAATGGCCACTGAACTTTACCCCGAATTTCAATTTGACCACCAAATTTTTATTTTTCTCAATTTACCCATTAAAGTTTAGGCCGCGTTTTAATTTGACCATTCCGTCCATTTTTCACATGAAAGAGGATGTGGTAAAATTCAAGTATAAAACATTGGATGAGTGGGTCTACAAAGCATACGAGCCTTAACACTCACTTGTGCATACTAGCCTAATTAAAGACAAGGATTAAAATGAGTCTTATGTTATCGCATTGACTGAGCTGACGATGCACTGTATGCAAGTAGATAATCCAGAAGCGCACCCCACAATGAATGAAGTTGTCAATGGCCTTAAGAATTTAAGCATTTTTCAAATTCTTTGTGATGAATTAAGGTGACGCACACAAAGTAAAGTGGTTAATATATCATTTTTTTCACCATGGTTGTTATTTTTAGAGACATGTTACAATTGTCTGATGATATTATTTGGTTTTCAAGAAGAAGTGAAGTTTCTAGCTCATCATAGCGTGAATCATTGCTCTAATTTGGTGAAGTTGATAGGCTTTTGCAGTGAGGGATTGGTCAATGGTGGTGTTTATGATGTCAACCTGTTGGATATTTTGTATAGTCAAGATCCGAAAAGCATTTTCTAGTATGGTTTTATGGTTCCAATTGAATATTTATTACTTTAAAGATATAGTTTACTTACAGACGAGTAGATACCATCAATGGCCACTAAACTATTGGCAAGTTCTACCAATGGCTACTGTACTTCATTTAGTTACAATCGAACCATTAAACTTTTAAAAAGTATTGACAGTGGCTGTTGAAGTTTTGTGTATTTTGAAAAAATGGAAGAAGAAGGAAAACTAAAGCAAGCACCAAGTGTACACTATTAGTTTTCCTAAGTCCCACATAGGAGGAATATAAAAACTTTCATGGGTTAAAATAAGGGAGAATTTACCTAAGGGCTTGAGCCCTTTGGGGATTAGAATTTTGTGCTATTGGGTGAAGACTTGGATGAGTGTGGTTTACCACACATGCGCTCGCAGACCGACAGAACCGACCCTACCCAAGCAGGGCTCGGGCTTACTTTGGGTCAAGTATTATCTTTTTAGACAAAATACTTTTGACTTAGTCCGAGCAGAGCTACGAAACGTCTTAAAGAGAGCGACTTAGTCCGTGACTCAACCCGGTGTTACCAATTGCTGTTTGTTTTGGTAATTTCGTTCTGTTGTTTCAACAGTGACCACTCTGTCAAATCTCACTGTTAAAGTCTAACGGCAGTTAGATCATGTGACAATCACATGACCCAATTAATGGTATTTTAGTCAAATTTTAAATTATTATCAAAGTATCAAACCCTAAAGTTTTCCTTCACAAAAACCCTAACCCTAACCCCCCCAAAACACTTCAATTTCTTCATTTCAAAGCCAAATTCTACAACTAAACAACAAAATTCACCAAATCAAGACATGAATTAATTAAACCAAATGGAAATTTCTTAACCAAATACAAAAATAAAAGAAGGAAAACAGAGAAGAATGGAATAAGGAGAGGAAATCGGAGGAAGAAGAAGGGAAATAATTTCATCAATAAATTATACCATGTTCTGGCTTGCAAATCCATTTCCTTTAAGCCCACTCTCTGCGATAATTCCATCATTATCCCTAATCTTGCACTAAAATCAACCATTCTCAACTGGTGCAAATCTTCTCTTATTCAGCCTCTAATTCACCTCGATTTTCACTCTGTTAAAAACATTGTCTATGCTTTAAAACACCAAGAATTTCATCTGATTACAGAGGGGGAAAGGGAAAGAATTTCATTAGATTACAAGGGGAAAGGAAAAGGGAAAGAAGAAAGGGAAAGGAAAAGAATTTCATCGAATTTCATCGTCTGTGCAAATCTTCCCTTCATCCCTTCGAGTTCTGATGAAGAATTTCGGAGAAAAAGGAGAAGAAGAAAGCCCCTTCTTCCCTTCAAGTTCCAATGAAGAATTTCGGAGAAGAAGAAGATTTTCCTAGAATTGGAATAAGAAAAAAGGGAAAGAAGAAAAGGAAAGGAAAAAATAAAACAGGAGCAAATTGACTTAAATGCCCCTACTATATCACATGACATGTATTCCTCCAAAAACTAATGATGGGATTTGACGGAGTGGCCATTGGCGGTATTTGTTTTTAAAGTTTAATGGTTTGGTTGTAACTAAATAAAGTACAGTGGCCATTGGTAGAATTTGCCAACAGTTCAATAGTCATTGATGGTATTTACTCAAAGATGTGCAATTAGTCAGGGCCATTAGGAGATCAGTGAAACTTCTTTTTAGGATTTGAAAGTACTAATACACAAAGCACTCAAGGTTAATGCCATCGATATGATGGACCAAATACATAAACAACTCGCTTGTAATGCTTCTTGAATTCGTGCATGATTGTGAATGGCCCTTAATGGTTTTTAATATTGACTTAGCAAATATTATGTTTGCTCAGGTTTTGTTCTCTAAGAAAGTTAAAGCTTTCCTCTTTGTTAGTTGGTATTAGTATCTTCTTTTCTTTCTGAGTTTTCTTGCATTCAATAAGTGTTCTAAATTTACTTGTTTTTATGTGTAAGCCTTGCAATCCAATATTGAATCTTTGATCGACTTTTGGATGCTTAGTCGTGGGATTATAGGCGTACCTGAAAGAAATCTAAGCCATTGCTTTAAAATTAGATGGTTCAAATTTTGATAGAGTTTAAATTTATTTGGAACAATAATACTAAAATAAAAATATATGGAGTTATACACTTATAGTCTTATACTATTTAATTTAATGTAAATCTAGCTTAAATTTTTTGTTTAATTATTTTAGCAAATAGAGTAGAGTTTGAAATTTATTTGAAATACTAATAGTAATATAAAAATATATGGTGTTATACTGATTTATTTAATGTAAATCTTAAAATCTTTTGTATAAAAATGAAGGGGCATATTAGTCTTCACAAAAAAAGGGAAAAACATTTAAGTTATTTCGTACTTTTGCATATAGTATAGATATATATTACAATAAGCTCCTTGGTTTTTTTGGGTTTGTGAGTCACACGGCAATATTGAATACTCACATAACCCTCTATCTACTTGAGAAATGTTAAACAAACAACATACACTTCAAAAATTTGATCTAGATACACTTGGCGTTAATGTGTTGATCTTTAATCCTCCATCAATTACGAACCAAGTCCGTGTAAATGTGTTTTTTCCCTGCCAATATCTTCTCTTCTCTTTTGTACTTTTATTTACCCCAAATCTTCCTTAAGATATTACCAAGTTTGAAAGTACTCTATATTATTGCAATTTGTACATGTCTAATTTAATTAAGTATTATGTTAAACATTATTAACTGTAAAATTTTGAGTATCAATTAAATAACCTTATTTAACGTGGAAGTATCTGATTTGTTGCCCTTTCTTTTGCACAAAAATTGTTGCTTATATGAATGGTATTTCCTAAAAAGTGATGATATTATTTGTACTTATTTAATATATTTTTTTACATAATCTTATAATTTTTATAGCATTTTTTTTACATCAGTAAGAAAATAAACGTGTTTACTTATAATAACTTTAATACTAAGTTCAATTTAATTTATGAAGAGAACATAATTAAATCTGATATAAAAAAAGTTTTGTATTGTTTATAGTAGTTTGTATGATATTAAATAGTTGTGATTGTTGTGAATTATGGTTATAAATATATTTTTCAATAACTATATTTAAAAATAAATAAACAATCAAACAAATAAATGCTAAACATATCTCAATTTTATAATTTCAAATTTTATAAAGAAATTTGTTACATTCACTTTAGAAGTTTTAAAAAAGCTAAATCAAGATTACGGCTTCCAATGGACAAGTATTCACAAAGATTATCATGGAAAAATTCTATATACTCCTCGTCCCCTTCCCCTTCGTTGTTGACATCCTCCCATATAATACTCGACCTTTTCGAGTCATAGTCCATGTTGGTTAACCCGCCGCTCGTCTCCACTAGATCGAAGCCTATTTTATGCCCATGGATTTTGTCAACTGAAAAACATCCCGTACATGTTCCATAGAAGAGCTGAAGTTGGCACACCTTCACCACAACACATGCAGATGGTGCTATTTCAAAGCATACCTCTATTCTTTCTACACCTTCAATTTCATACATACCAGAACCGAGTGGCATTGTGCTGAACAAAGAGTAGTTTCCACAGTTTCGTGATTCGTAATGGGGAAAACAAAATCTGAATTGATAACGACTTGCTTTATGAGGATCAAGTACCTCAGAAATACGAATTGATACAGACCCATCTGTCTTGGCCTCATAAACAACACGAAGGTCTAACTCAATAAATTCTTTCTTTTCTGTAGTTGATGGAATATCAAATAAAATACAACACGTCCTTTTCTCTTCTGTAGTTGCTGGAATATCAAATAAAGGAGAAGATATATTTTTGTTTCTGATTGGACCTGGAAGACCAGCATGTTCAGTGTCTACCTGCTACATAAACATCATCACTTGTTAATGTATGTATGCGCGCACGCATGTGTGTGCGTGAGAGAGAGAGAGAGAGAGAGAGAGAGACTAACCTGAGAAAGACTATCCATGAAATTCATAACCAGATTACTATTCCTTTGAATGGTAAGGAACCTCAAATTGTTGAAGGCCGCCATATTGTGTCTCTCAGCAAGGCTAATACATTTATCAAGATGGAATGATATATATTCCTCACCTGAACCGTCCGATAAATCAGGTAATCTTTCCACTGATGTGCAATTATCCATATTTACTGACTCGAGATTTGGAGGCAGCTTTGGGAATGATTGAAGACTCTTACAGTTATCTACAAAAAGCCTTTCTAGCTTTGATAGTAGACTAAGGCTCTCCGGTAGGAAACAGAAAATATTTGAACCTAAATCCAAAATTTTCAATGAGGACAAGCTCCCAATATCAACTGGAATATCCCCATCTGATATATTGCAGTCTCTTGCACTTAACACTGTTAAACACTGCAAAGAAGAAACAGAATTTGGCAGAAATCTCGTTGAACCGGGACTTCTTTTCAGTGGCACCCAAGAAGCAATGGATGAAAACCAAGAGTTGTTTACTGGCTTTCTTTTATTACACCCATCAATGTATAAGCTTGTAAGGTTCTTGAGAAGTCCCATATTTTCAGGTAACTTGTCTAGATTGGAGCAACCTGTAAGATTTAGGTATCCAAGTGATTTTAGCATACAAATGCTATCTGGAAGATTTCTGAGCTCCTTGCAACCTTTTAAATTCAAGTGAGCTAGCCTAACCAAAACTCCAATTGATGAATGAACCTCGAGTAAACTTGTACATCCTTCAAGCAATAATGTCTCCAACATTGGTACTCCGTTGAAGTCCACGATACCCTTTAGCAAGTTTGAATGACTAAGGTTTAATATCTTCAAGCTTTTAAGAAACTGTTCAACCAAGAAAAAAAATTATATATGAAATTAGGGTCTTATGCGTGCGCATTTTTATTTTGCTAGGCCTCCTAATCTAAGGCGAAATACAAAAGGTTACAGACTGTCATACCTTGCTACCTTTCCATATTATATTGAGTTTACTGTACTGCATATCTAGCACCACGAGCTTTTCCATAGGAAAAATAGACTGTAAACATTTCAAAGGATTGTGATGCCAGTAAAGCCACCTTAATTGGTTTGACAAATGTTCAAGGCTTCCAGTGACATGTACATTGTTCATCTTAAGCAATTGTAAATTACTAATCCTTGCAAATGATGTAGAGCTAATTTTTGTTTCCTCTGTCATTGGAGGTACTAGGCTGATACCTTCAATTGCTTCTGTCCCCTAACAACAACAAGAAAACCATTTATATTAAGCGAGTTCAACATATACATGATTACATGAAGCTTGTGTTAAGGGTGTACGTGCGTTTGTGTTTGAAGGGAAAGAGAGACTTCTAAACTTTATGAATAAGTGAAAAGAGAATTAGCATTTGCCTTTAACCTTATCATTTTGTAGGACATGGTCTACGTCCTCATGAAACCATAATCGGCTGTGCCTTCCTGGTTTTTGAGGAGATTCTTCATGAACAATTGCCCTCCCCATATCTCGAACCAAATTGTGCATAATCAGCTCATTATTTTTACCCGTGACTTTTAGTAAACACCTCTCTTTCAACACATTGATTCCAATTTCCGAGTGGAAACCACAACCATTCAATATAATTCTCACCAAGTTGTACTCCATTCCGACAAAAAAACACGCAATATGAAGAAAGATTCTCTTTACGTCACGATCCAATCCATGATAGCTTATCTCGAGTTGTTTTTGAATATTATTGTCGGGAATTTGTTGTAGTCTTTTAAATGCACTTTCCCACTGTTCTCTGGGTCTTCCGACCAAATTACCACCGAAAACATCAAGAGCTAACGGAAGGCCCCCAAAATAATTTATCAGGCCTTTAGAAAGCTCCAAATAATCATCCGGCACATTGGTGGTTTTGAAGGCATGCAAACTGAAGAGCTCCAAAGACTCTTCGTAATCCAATTTATCGACATTGTACCTCGAATCCACATTAGCTTGCTTCATCAAGTGCTTGTCTCTTGTTGTTATAATGATTCTACTTTTTGGACCGAACCAATCGTTTTGTCCCACTAATGCATTTACTTGGCTCCGCTCGTCCAAGTCATCAAGGACGATTAGAACCCTTTTAGAGCAAAGTCTTTCTTTCATCAAAACCATTCCCCTGTCAACATTGCCAAACTTGAAATTCTTCTCCTTTAGCGTTTCAGAAAGAATTTGCTCTTGGATATGAACGAGACCATTGGGTAGCTTTGAAACTTCTCTAACATTTGCAATAATAGAGCACCCTTCAAAGAGTAGATAACTTCGATTATAGACGGCTTTGGCTATTGTTGATTTTCCAATTCCACCCGGACCATAAATCGGAACAACGCGAATACTATTAGATTCGAAGTCAAGTAAAGAATTTACGGATGCAACACGAGAATGTATACCAACTGGATGCAAAGCAACATTCATGTATGTCTGGTTTACTTCACCCAGAACCTTCTCAACAATCTTTTTGATAAACTTCGATTCATGCCTGCAAATTTTAATTCAAACATATATAAACTAGAACATGGTCACGTATACGTAATACATGCAATATTTTTTTTTCTGGTAATTCTTGGTAGTTAATTTGGTTGTAAATCTTATTGAGACAATGTAACAATGTTTGATTGAGTGGTTAGGTTGCACTTCGCATGGTGTTTCCAATTTTGACATTGCTTCTGTTTTTGAATAATAAAAAATAACAGAGAGGCTTGATCCCATGACATCTTGGTCAAAAAGTAAAGCAACTTAATTACTTTAAAAAAAAAACTTACTTTTAAATTTGGTATTAGTGTGCATAAAAAAGAGTGCGTGAAAACGCATCTCGCGTGCCATACGCTTTTAAAAGCCTGATTAATATAGGTCTAAATGCTAAGTGGGCCAGAAATTAATGTAAAAGAGTAACTAAAATTTGATATAAACAGGGAAATTGAGTTTTTAATTGGTTTACCCATTTGCAACATTTTGCAAATCCCATCCTGACAAATTTGCAGCTTCAGTTAGAGCAGCTCTCCATTTCTTTATCTCACAACCAAATCCTTCTTCCTTTTCTTCTTCATATCCTGCAAAAGCTTTTTCAAAACTCCCTGTTTGTTTACGTTTCCTTATCTCACAACCAAATCCTTCTTCATTCTCTTCTTCATATCCAGCAAAAGCTTTTTCAAAACTCCCTGTTTGTTTACGAACGTCAGATGGATCAACGTCGTAGAATACAGGAAGAACCAATTGCCCCCTCATGTTCTTGCATTCGAGTACCTTAACCAGCTCGTCGAGGCACCAGCTAGAAGAAGCATAGTTTTTGGAGAAAATGATAATGGAAATCCTCGATTCCTCAATAGCTTTCATCAATTGAAAGGGAATATGTTTCCCTCTTGGGAGTTGATCATCGTCTCTGAAGGTGCGAATTCCAGCACGAGTCAAGGCGTCGTAGAGATGATCTGTGAAGTTTTTCCGAGTGTCTTCTCCTCTAAAACTCAAGAACACATCATAATTCCAAGTACGTGGGGGTGCTAAATATGAAGAAGAGTCGTTGCTTTGGGTGCTTATTTCTGCCACGGTTAATATTATTGAAGAAGAGTAGTTGCTTTGGGTGCTTGTTGTTGCCATGGTGAATATTATTGAAACAGAGGAAAAGGGATGAATTGGGATCAAATGAAGAAGAAGAAGAAGAAGAAGATTTTAGTTGGTGAGAGTTGACTTTTTTGAGAGGAAAATTTCAAGAAGGTTTTATAAAATCTAGAATTGAGGAACAAGGTCTTTGCAACTAAGGAATTCAATTCCAAATTAATTAATCAGAACTACAAAATGTGAATTGAGATTGAAGATATTAACCGAACAGAACAGAGAGAGAGTTGCAGCATAGGCGAGACACAGAGATTTTGGGGGTTTTCAACGCGGAGGGAGGGGAACACTTGTGCAAGTTGCTGCCCCCGTAGCCTGATTTTATACATTAATTTTATTTTTTTATTATTATTTTGCTTTGATTTGGTAGATGCTTTGAGTTGAATTTTTAAGTTGTGTTTTTAATCTATGGTGTTTGATAGAATTTAAAAGTATATTGAAAAGTGAATTTGGTTTTTTTTTGAGTTTTTTTTCAACCAACTAAAAATCTCATAATTTTTTTTAAAAAAATAGTTAAAATTAATCTTATTTTATAGATCTTGGCGAGTATATTTTAAATATATATTTTTTATTTAATTTTGATTTTTGAATTTAAAGTTATGATGTTTTAAAAGTTTTTTTTAGAGAGAGAAAGTAAAATTAAGGTTTTTTTAAAAAGTGTAAAAGTAGAGTTGATTTTAAGTTAAATTTTAAAATTTTGAAGAAAAAAAATAAATAAACATGCACCAAACAGGAGCTTAAGTGATCCAATTTTTAAGATAATATGCGAGAGAAAAAAAAATTAAAATTTACTTATGATAAAAAAATTAAAATTAAAATTAAATAATACATATTCACCATTTAAATTAAAACATTTAATTTAAATTTTACAAAATTTTACTCGTTACATATATTTTTTCCTCCTACTCTTTTATTATATAGATAAGGTAACAATCTTTCTTTCCTATTTCTTTTTTATTTTCCCTTATTTCTTTCTCCAATTGATCGGGGTCAGTCAACCAACCCCACCCCCCAGAATTCCACACGTCCTCTCTCTCTCTCTCTATATATATATATATATCTCATTATTACACTTTTTTTTTGTTACAATTATTACCACTTTAAATAATTTTAAATTATTTAATTTAAATATTTAGTTGTAAAAATAAATTGATATATAAAAATTTAAGTTTATACTTAAGAGAGAAGAAAAAAAAAGGTTCTAGAGAAAGTATCAAAATTCTTGCTTTTAGATCTCAAATATTACATTTTGTTTTAATAGAATGAACAATAAAGAGTCTTTACAATAAAAGAAAGAAAGAAAACCATGGAGTTGTTTGATGGAGAGAAAAGACTCTTTCAAAGAGGTTGAGAGAAAGAATGTTAAAATATGAGAAAAAATATTTGGGTAAATTAGAGTGTAGGATTTCGAGAAAAGAGAGCACAGAGAAAATAGTTTTAAAACGTTTGAAATTTGAATTTCAAATTTTTAGTTTTTTTTTCAATTTTTTTGGAAAAAGCAGGAGAGTGGATTAAAAATTATATATTTTAAGATATATATGGTAGGTAAATTTTAAATACAGGCTTTGAGCCAAGGTCCAGGTTGTGATGAATATGATTCGACACCAATTCGTGTTAGAAATCTTGTACAAGAGCATAAGTTCTCATTTTTGCTATGTATAATAATACAGAAACTGTGAATAACAAGTTTGGAAGAAGGATACAATCATAGCAATGATGTATTTAGGGAAAATACAAATGTATTTAGACGTTTTCTTTTATATGTTTTTTAATCCTTGATCAAGATGTGCCGTCGGGATTATGTTATTTTTTTCGAGTGGAACTTGCAGTTGGGGTTATCTTAATTTTTTCGGATGGAATTTGCCTATATTTTTATTAGTAAATGTGATCCATTATTCTTAATTATGAATTTGTTTCTTCTCCACCACATATAATTTTTTTTCCATGAAAAAAGTTAAAAAAATAAGAGAATCTCTCTTTACATCCCTCAACTTATTTTTCAATTTTTCATACACAAATCAATTGTTTTCCAAATTATTTTCCATACAGTTATCACGGAGCCTTAAATAATGATTTTAATTTTTTTTAAATAATTTAAGAGTAATTTAGAAGAAAAAAACAAAATGGTGAAAGGAAGGCCAAATGTGTAATTTACTATTTGTGAGAGGGCATGGTGACAAGATTTTAACATACTTGCTTGAGTATATATATATATTAGGAGTAACGTCGCCTATGCATTACCATAAAATTAAGTGATCGAATTTTTAAGATAATATGTGAGAGAAAAAAACAATTTAATTTACTTATGATAAAAATAAATTTAATTTAAATTAAATAATACATATTTTCCGTTTAAATTAAAACATTTAATCTAAACTTTACAAAATTTTATTCCTTACATATAATGTTTTCCTCCTACTCTTTTATTATAGAGGCAACTAGGTATAAGGGCTCATTATAATAATAATAATATAATTATAAAATACACTTAAAAATTAGCCGTGTAAATTAAGGACACAGTATAAAAAAGACACTAATACCCCTTGATCTTCCAAGTAAGACCAAGACCATCAATGAGAAAGTAATCTCTCCGGAAAATGCGAGGACGAAATACCATGGCTAAAAGTAATCTTTGATCTTCCAAGTAAGACCAAGACCATCAATGAGAAAAAAAAACAAAATATCGAGATAAGACGGGAATAGAAAAAATTAAAAGAGTAGAAAAGAGAAAGAACCCGCATAAGCGCCCAAAGCGAGCGAGAGAAACAGAAATGCAGAGTGACAGGGAGAGCCACACCAAAAGTGACAGCTAGGCCAAAACCTGCTCAAGGCTTCGTTTCGGGTGAGTAAGGCTCCTGATCACAACAAAGGGATAAAAAGACTCCTGGTCAAAAACAGAAAAGATCAGGAAAAATCTTTCCCAAAAGAGGGAGAAATAAGGACATCGAAAAATAGAATACGATGTGGGCCCACCAAAAGAGAGAAATAAGAAGAGAACAAAGATCAGAGATTGAACTTTCAAAACAAATTTTCTTTTTAGCACGTTACAGAAGAGATGGTTTGGAAAAATCTCTGACCATCACTCTGCGGAGAACAAAAGAAATCTGAAAACTGCCTTCTGAGAGAAGTATCTTCACTCGAGGAAAACATGAGAGTAAAGTTCGGAAAGATACAGGAAAGCGGACATCCGGATAAATTTAGACCTCGAGAAGCTCTTTTTACCCTCAATAAATTTCTCTCTCTCACTCTAGCAGTCTAAGAGAGGCAACAAACAAATTCACCATAGTACAACACAAGCCCTCTCCAGAGGCACATCACAAACACAAGCCCTCGCCAGAGGCAAAATTACTCATGAAAGCCCTCCCAGAGGCATTTTTCTTTCTTCTTACAGATCAAAAGCCCTCCCAGAGAGGCACAGTGTAGCAATGGTAGTCCTCCCACCTGAGGCAAAGACCTCCCAGAGAGGCACAGTGTAGCAAATGGTAGTCCTCCCACCTGAGGCGAGAAGATCAAAAGCCCTCTCAGAGAGGCACAGTGTAGCAATGGTAGTCCTCCCACCTGAGGCGAAGCCCTCCCAGAGAGGCACAGTGTAGCAATGGTAGTCCTCCCACCTGAGGCGAAGCCCTCCCAGAGAGGCACAGTGTAGCAAATGGTAGTCCTCCCACCTGAGGCGAAGCCCTCCCAGAGAGGTATAGTGTAGCAATGGTAGTCCTCCCACCTGAGGCGAAGCCCTCCCAGAGAGGCATAGTGTAGCAATGGTGTCCTCCCACCTGAGGCGAAGCCCTCTCAGAGAGGTACAGTGTAGTAAATGGTAGTCCTCCCACCTGAGGCGAGAAGACCAAAAACCCTCCCAGAGAGGCACAGTGCAGCAATGGTAGTCCTCCCACCTGAGGCGAGAAGATCAAAAGCCCTCCTAGAGAGGTATAGTGTAGCAAATGGTAGTCCTCCCACCCGAGGCGAAGCTCTCCCAGAAAGGCATAGTGTAGCAATGGTAGTCCTCCCACTTGAAACGAAGCCCTCCCAGAGAGGCATAGTGTAGCAATGGTAGTCCTCCCACCTGAGGCGAAGCCCTCCCAGAGAGGCACAGTGGAGTAATGGTAGTCCTCCCATCTGAGGCGAGTGGAGCAAATGAAAGTCCTCGAAAGAGGCAATGAGGTAACACAAGCCCTCTCCGGAGGCATTTACCAACACTTTTTGCAGACGCACACTTTTTTACAGTTATTGCGGGAGCCATGGATCATGGTCTCTTCCAGTCACCTCAATTCCTTGCAAGCAAGGAGCTTGAGTCGAGAGGGTCTGTAGACACCCCGATCCGTGACCCCCGCAAGAACCCTAACGACCTTCGAGAACTACTGATTTTTGGGTCCGGGACCCACCCGAGCACCCGAAACTACCCCGAAAAGGTTTGTTGGCCAACAAACCTATTTTTAAGTGGAATTGTCGCACGACATATCAGTATGTCGCGCGACAATCACTGATATGTCAGGCGGCAATCACTCCTATGTCGCACGACAAACCCCTCTGACCCCGACCAACTATTTTCTAACACATCACAATGTCAGAACCCATCACTTCAGCCATTTGTCGCGCGACATTGTACATTATATCGCACGACACTTGCCCTTTCTGGGGATATGTCGCGCGACAATCTTCCCCGAGCACTATAAATAGGCCAACACCCCCAAGGGTTTAAGGAGGGGATTTTGGGATTGAAGAATTATTGGCTTATATCTTATTTTCTCGTCTTTCATCAAGCATTCTCGACTCTCGTCTTATTTCTGAAGAATTATCTAATCTATTCCCGACACTCGACGTGTCCTGTCTCTGGAATCGAATTCTCGAAAATATCTGAAGAAGAAAAAGATTATCATTGCCGGAAATCTCTCCGTCGTATTATATTTTCTTTCTTATTATTATTCTCGTCGGGAAGGTAAAGAAAGTCTCTTCTAGTATTTAACATGAAATATCTGTGTACTCGTTTTATTTCTGTTGTTTTGTCCACGTTTTATTTGAATAAACTTATTGCCAAGTTACAAATAGTCTACCGTTTTTAAAACAAAAGACCCTGATAAAACCATTTGCAAAACCAGAAGAGTAAGCACATTATCATCCGGACAAAATTCTGTTTTCAAAACCCGGACCGGTAAAACTTACTTAGGAATTAAAAACCCGGTATATCCTATCTGTTTCATAGATTGTGATACGTCGGTTAGAACTACCATCAAGAGTTCTAATTCCATATTAAATTAGTTCCGATACAAGATTCGAACTTTTACAAAAGTAATCACAACACGAGAAAACCGTCATCATTTGAGAAATAATATGGGACACTCTTTCAAAATAAAAGGTTTTGTCATTTGTATTTACATCTTTTAATAATAAAAATATCGGATCTCGGAACACAAAGGTTTTTATCCCTTTTCCTGTTGTCCCAAAAATTAGGGTTTTCACTTAGAAAGTAGTAGACTGTCAGTAAAAGCATCCAAGTTTTTCAACATAGAATAAACATATAAAAGACCACTAGAGACCGAAAGGGCGGAATGGGTGCTTAACACCTTTCCAAACCGTAATATAGTTTCCGAACCCTATAAAATCCTGATTTCGTAGACAAACGTGTAAAGAAAGGCTTAACTGTAGCCTTTCCCTTTACACAACCTCTTTTGTCCGTTTTCTCGCAAAACGTACTGGCGACTATGAACAAACACTCTTGCATCTAGGAATAGAACATATGAACACTTGATGTGAACCATCAACCAAGATACTCCAGCAAATGGAACGACAGAATCTGTTCCGACGTTTCAGACGCCCAACAAACGGGAACGAGACCCGGGGGTCGCATTTGCGGATTCTCACAGGTTCTTTAAATAATCACTTAATAATTATACATGGCATTATTTAAGTGGCTCTTGAAAAAGGTTAAAAAGTGGAGCCCGTGTTATTACTTAGCAAAATTTTTATATATTAATTTATTTTTTCAAACAAATGTTTAAATTAAATAATTTTAAATTACTTAACTTATAGCAAATGATTCCAATAGATTGAATTTATTTTTTTAGACCCAAATAACACGTTAATTTGTGCACCCAAATAACACGTCTATAATCGTGTTTTAGCGGGATCTATGCAGTCACTCTCAATTTGTCACACGCTAAAGTTGTAGCTTTTTTTCACACACTAAAGTCTTGCATCTAAGCCTCAAAGTCAAAAGTTTATACATAAAGTGAGGAAGAGTTATTTCATGACACTTTCTAAGTAGAGACCTTAGACCAAGAGCATATTCTATGTAGATGCTAAACTTTTTATTTGTTAAGGTTTTTTTTTTCTTTCCTTTTTTTTTATTTACTTTATATTAGGTGGTTTTTGAGCCAGTTTTCACACATTTTAGTAATATTTTTTTTTCGTATTTTAGACTACATTCACTACTAATCACATAATATTTTTGCAAAATTTAGAATTCAACTTAAGGTGTTATGTCAGCACATTTTTACTCACTAATTTATACATTATTTACTTACTAATAAACATACACTTTTATACTCGGGTGGTTCTTCAACTAATCACTCATTAGTTATACATGACATTATTTAAGTGGTTTTTGAAAAAGGTTCAAAAGTGGGCCTGCATTATTATTTTGCAAAATTTTCTTGGCTAGCCAAAGTGGTCAAGTACTTGTGGCAAGCAATTTAATATCTAAGTGCATTTTTGTTAAGTTGCAAAACTTGTAACATATGCATTAGAGTGGTTATTTATAATGCTAACCAAACACCTTACACTAGACTGAAGATGCTTTAAGGGTGCATTTGTCTTGTCATATATCTTCAAATGATAAATTTGAATATCGAAGAATGGTTTTGAAATTTTAAATGTGAATATGAAATTTTATAAGAGAGTAGCACAAATGTCTAGATTAATTTCTTTAATCCTTTACAAAATAATGACCTACTTAACAAAAAAGAATCACACTGACGGATAATTTCTAAAACACATATATAAGCATTTGATATTATTTGTTGATTAAGGTTGTTGTATGTATGTAAATCTAACGCAAAATGTCAAAAAAAATTGTCTATCTAACAACATAGACTATCTAATCTCTCTCCATGTAATATCTTTATTAGGTTTGAATTCTATCTATATGTTTGTGGATTTTTCTTTATATTTTTCTGCGTATGTTTCTTATTTTTGTTAACTTTTAGGTAACATTTTTATTATTTATTAGTAAACTAGTTATTGCCAGCGCCGAATAGCCAATCGACATGAATACTCAATTTTTTTAATGTATATTTTAAGTGCACGTTGTTTAGTTACTCTATATTTTTTTTTATCCCAATCTCACTATTCTTTAATAACTAATATTTTTTATGCTATTGTACCGTTCTGGATAGAGAATACCTGGGGTGTATATATATATATTGTTGACCTTGAAGGTCTTAATCTTATTTTGACAATAACAATAAATCAATCATGTGTAATTTAACATGTTCTTGATATAAGATTATAGATTTCTTATTTGAAAAATCAAGAATAGCATGATTGCTCAAAGGAAGTTTGATAAGGATCATTCAATCAATATCCGATCAAGTCAATGAAGCATTCTACTAAAACCGATCTATCTAAATCAAGATCATTCAACTACAAGCGTTGGACAAGTCAAAGAAAATCATTCTCATCACTTACAAGCTAGCAATGCATTTCATGAAGCACAAAAGATCAAGGATCATATGCTAAAGCTTCAAGGGAAAAGCTTCAAGTGAAGAATCAATTTGAAGAAACAAATCGAAGCATTCGAAGACTCACCTAGTCGGTAATTGAGTGTTTGCTTAGGATTAATGTAAAGTTTCTTAATTGATTGATTATATAGCTCAAACATAAACTTGCATCATTGTTAGATTGATCAAAACCAAGTTTGAATCAAAATCATTTCAAAACATTATTCTTGCAAAAACCGGTTTTGAAATAAATTCATATTAATTTTAAATGATCATATTTTAAGCTATAATAAAAATGAGTATCTAGGAAACATATATTTGAGGTTCAAAAATCATTAGAATTTTATTTGGAACTAAATTATTAAATTGGAAAAATATTTTTATTTTTCGTTTAAAATTCGCTCAATTTTTGCCCAGTTTTGATCTAACGGTAAAATGGAGACCTTCCCGAACTCCGATCATTTTGAAATTTTTACAGTAGTTATAAAACATCTCCTGGAAATTTTGACTAAAATTTGAACATGATCCAACGGTCCAATTGGGAGAAATTAACAAAACAATTTTGAATTTTTTTGTCAAAACTAGCTGTTGGAAAGTTTGAAAATGTATACCTTGGAGCCAAAACCTCTCTTAATCATCCCCAACGGCCATATGATTTTGTAAGCTATAAATATGATGAATTAGACATGTTTTAACACACTTGAATCATTCTACAAACTTATTTTACATATATACAAAGTTATTCAAGTATTCAATTCATTTTATTGATCATATGCTTCATTTTTGAGCTATATATTTTGATCAATTTTGATATCTCTAGTGTGAGCTTCAAATTGTATTCTTTACACACTTGAGAGAGTTATTGTAAATTGGTGTGAATCATCAAACAATTTTGTATTCAATTGTGAGAGGTAAATCTCATAGGAAAAACAAGAAGGTAAATTCTTGTTTAGAAATTGTGAAAGGTAAATTTCACAAGGTTAGCAAGAGGGTATCTTGTGAGAGTATTGTGGTGTAGCAATACTTGTAGAGTGTGTGAGACAACACTTGTAGAGGTTTGATCTTCACCCGGAAGGAGATCGGTTATAGTGGAAGTTCTCGGGGAACTAACCGAGCGCGGAGTAGGGGGAACAAGCCGAACCGTGTGGACAAAAAATCTTCGAGTTCAAATTGGTTCAATCTTTCTTACTCAATCTCTTTATTATTGATTGTTTAAATTGTTTGAGATTGCTTAATTATTTGCTCTTGTGCTTGATTGTTTATTTGCTTACATTCCTTGATAAATTTGTTTAGTAAATTGTTTTACTTAAACATTTTCGAAAAGTTTTTAAATTCCGCATTAAGTTTCAAAATCCCTATTCACCCCCCTCTAGGGTATTTTCCGACCTACAATTGGTATCAGAGGTTGTACTCTCATTTTGATTTAACAATCTTAGAGTTTACGATCATGTCTATATATCAAGGAACCGGTCTTTCCGAAGGTCTCTCCACCCATAGACCACCTCTATTTGATGGTAAAAATTATAGCTATTGGAAAAATAGAATGAGTATTTTTTTACAATCTAGTGATTTTGAACAATGGAGAGTTGTAGTTGAAGGACCCTATGAAATTACCAAAAAGGATGATAGTGGAAAAATTGTTCCTAAGAAAATGTCCGAGTATGATGAAAATGATATTAAGAAAATTCAATATAATGCTAAAGCCTTAAATGCTTTAAATTGTGCATTAAGTATGGATGAATATAACAAAATTTCTAGTTGCAAAACGGCTAAAGAAATTTGGGACAAACTTGAGGTTACCTACGAAGGAACCACTCAAGTTAAAGATGATAACATAAATATGCTTGTTCATGATTATGAATTATTTAAAATGGAGCCTAATGAATCTCTTACTTCTATGTATAGTAGATTTTCCATTATTATTAATGATTTGGACCTTCTTGGCAAGGTTTATTCTAATGAAGAGAAAATTTGAAAGATTCTTAGGATTCTTCCAAGGAAATGGAGACCTAAGGTAACGGCTATTCAAGAAGCCAAGAATCTCAAGACACTAAGCGTGGATGAACTCTTGGGGTCTCTCAAAATCCATGAGAAAGAATTGGAAAGAGAAGATGAAGCCAATTCAAAAGCCAAGAAATCACTCGCCCTCAAAGCAAATCAACTCGAGAATGATGAGGAGTTGAAAGGAGATGGAGACATGGCACTTCTCTCTAGGAAATTTGAGAAATTCCTAGCAAAGAAGAAGTACTCCCAAGGGAAGATCGATAACTATCCCTCATCCTCAAAGAACTTCCATAATAAATCAACAATCCCAAAAGTTGATAATGAGGAAAGGAAGTGCTTTCATTGTCATGAACCGGGACACTACAAGACGAATTGTCCGGTTAGAAGAAAGGAGAAGAGAGCAAAGAAGGAAGAATTGTACAAGAGGTTGAAAGATGTTCTCAAAGGGCATTCAAGCGAATCGGATGAATACGAATCCGATATTGAGTCAAGCGATGAGGAGGTGGCACACCTTTGCCTTATGGCAAAAGATGGAGAGGCATACACACCTTGGCCTCATAGATGAACCACTCTTGGAGTTACCATTTTCTCTCCGTGGCCTTGATCCCTTTTTGATGTTGCCATAGGGGGAGAAAATGTGTGTTGGTGACAATCAATGTTGGTAAGACCTTTAATTGTTTTATGTCTTTAACATTGATAATTGTTTTCTTTTGAAAACCTTATTTGAGATCAAAAATATTTTATTGGTTTAAAACTATCTCAAATATATGAATTTTTTTTTATAAATCATTTATTTTATCTATGCATAAATTGAGGGGGAGCATATTTCAATTATTCATATGCTATTTATGCTTGTTATTGTAAACACACATTAATTTATTGTCATCATCAAAAAGGGGGAGATTGTTGACCTTGAAAGTCTTAATCTTATTTTGATAATAACAATAAATCAATCATGTGTAATTTAACATGTTCTTGATATAAGATTATAGATTTCTTTTTTGGAAAATCAAGAATAGCATGATTGCTCAAAGGAAGTTTGATAAGGATCATTCAATCAATATCCGATCAAGTCAATGAAGCATTCTACTAAAACCGATCTATCTAAATCAAGATCATTCAACTACAAGCGTTGGACAAGTCAAAGAAAATCATTATCATCACTTACAAGCTAGCAATGCATTTCATGAAGTACAAAAGATCAAGGATCATATGCTAAAGCTTCAAGGGAAAAGCTTCAAGTGAAGAATCAATTTGAAGAAACAAATCGAAGCATTCGAAGACTCACCTAGTCGGTAATTGAGTGTTTGCTTAGGATTAATGTAAAGTTTCTTAATTGATTGATTATATAGCTCAAACATAAACTTGCATCATTATTAGATTCATCAAAACCAAGTTTGAATCAAAATCATTTCAAAACATTATTCTTGCAAAAACCGGTTTTGAAATAAATTCATATTAATTTTAAATGATCATATTTTAAGCTATAATAAAAATGAGTATCTAGGAAACATATATTTGAGGTTCAAAAATCATTAGAATTTTATTTGGAACTAAATTATTAAATTGGAAAAATATTTTTATTTTTCGTTTAAAATTCGCTCAATTTTTGCCCAGTTTTGATCTAACGGTAAAATGGAGACCTTCCCGAACTCCGATCATTTTGAAATTTTTACATTAGTTATAAAACATCTCCTGGAAATTTTGACTAAAATTTGAACATGATCCAACGGTCCAATTGGGAGAAATTAACAAAACAATTTTGAATTTTTTTGTCAAAACTAGTTGTTGGAAAGTTTGAAAATGTATACCTTAGAGCCAAAACCTCTCTTAATCATCCCCAACGGCCATATGATTTTGTAAGCTATAAATATGATGAATTAGACATGTTTTAACACACTTGAATCATTCTACAAACTTATTTTACATATATACAAAGTTATTCAAGTATTCAATTCATTTTATTGATCATATGCTTCATTTTTGAGCTATATATTTTGATCAATTTTGATATCTCTAGTGTGAGCTTCAAATTGTATTCTTTACACACTTGAGAGAGTTATTGTAAATTGGTGTGAATCATCAAACAATTTTGTATTCAATTGTGAGAGGTAAATCTCATAGGAAAAACAAGAAGGTAAATTCTTGTTTAGAAATTGTGAAAGGTAAATTTCACAAGGTTAGCAAGAGGGTATCTTGTGAGAGTATTGTGGTGTAGCAATACTTGTAGAGTGTGTGAGACAACACTTGTAGAGGTTTGATCTTCACTCGGAAGGAGATCGGTTATAGTGGAAGTTCTCGGGGAACTAACCGAGCGCGGAGTAGGGGGAACAAGCCGAACCGTGTGGACAAAAAATCTTCGAGTTCAAATTGGTTCAATCTTTCTTACTCAATCTCTTTATTATTAATTGTTTAAATTGTTTGAGATTGCTTAATTATTTGCTCTTGTGCTTGATTGTTTATTTGCTTACATTCCTTGATAAATTTTTTTAGTAAATTGTTTTACTTAAACATTTTCGAAAAGTTTTTAAATTCCGCATTAAGTTTCAAAATTCCTATTCACCCCCCTCTAGGGTATTTTCCGACCTACATATATATCACCATCCCCCTCTTGCACAAGTAGCCCCCCTCCCTCTAGGTTGAAAACCCCATTGAGAGAGAGAGAGAGAGAGAGACGTGTGAAATGGGGGGTTGGTTGTGATGACTTTCAGAAATTGGAGAAACAAACAAGGGAAAGAAAAAAGAAATAGGAAAAGAAAAGGACATTTTTCCTTTATTAATGGAAAAGAAAGATAGTTAATATATATATATATATTCAAGCAAGCCATTTTAACTTTGACCATTTGCACCAAAATAAAAATTTTGTTCATGTTAGAAATATCTAAAAAGGGCACAACAAAATTTACCAATTCATTATATAAGTGAAACCAAAACTATTTTAATGGGCTTTTTGAAACCATGATTCACAAATTAATACTTCACGAGTTATTTTAAATTACTTAGTCATGCAGAAATTTTTAATATTTTACAAGAATTGTAGAATATATATATGAGAGAAAGTATTAATCGTAAAAAATGAAACACGATAAAGGATACATTAGTTAACTTTGTTAAGTTTTACAGGGGTTAATTATTTTAAATTATTATTATTATTTTAGGGATTTCTAAAACAATGGAAATGGGGGATGAAAGAAGTGGATGAAATATGAATGGAGGTAAATTATGATGAAAGGAGAAATAGTATTTCTGACTTGGAGGGGAAGAAAATTGTGGGCCTTGTGGCAGAGGTATTAGTTGTTGTTTTTTTTAGTCAAGGAGGATTTGATTGTTAATTGATCAATTTGTGGAATGGGGGGTTAGTTGACTGAGTCTGATAAATTGGAGAAAGAAATAAGGGAAAATAAAAAAAAAAAATAGTAAAAGAAAGATTGTCACCTTATACAATATTCTTTTCGTTCTGATTTAATTATGATATTTTAAAAAATTAAAAATTAAAGAGATATATTAATTATTTCAATAAAAAATATTTATTTTTAAAAATATTTTTTATTTTTTTAATATTACCTTTTAATTTCTTTTTCTTTTTTATTTTAAATCTCGCCAGAAAAAAAATAAAAATTATTTTTAAAAATAAATATTTTTTATTAAAATAATTATTATATCTCATTAATTCTTAATTTTTTTTAAATATCATAATTAAATTAAAACGGAAGAAGGAAGGAGTATTATATAGGTAAGGTGACAATCTTTCTTTTACTATTTTTTTTTTATTTTCCCTTTTTTTTCTCCAATTTATTTATCAGAGTCAGTCAACCACGCCCCATTCCACACGTCTTCTCTCTCTCTCTCTCTCTCTCTCTCTCTCTCTCTCTCTCATTAACACACATAAATACATAATAACCACTTGTTAGCCTTTTTCAATAGCCCCTTAAATAATGCAGAATTCAGCATTGAGGATTAAAATCCATTCAATTAAAGAAAACATAATAACCTTCCTATTTTAAAGGCGTAGCTTAACAACTTTTTTTCAAGTAATGACCAGTTTGGCTGGCCAAGAAAATTTTACTATGTAATAACATAGATTCCACTTTTTAACTTTTTTCAAGAGTCTCTTAAATAATGCCATGTATAACTAATAAGTGAGTAGTTAAAATTGTTGCTAAAAAAAATGTTAACTAAATTATCTAATTTCAAAAAAGAAAAGAAAAGTGAGTAGCTGAAAATCACTAGTGTATAAAAAAGTATGTTAATTAATAAGTAAATAATGTGCAAATTTGTGAGTCAAAATGTGCTAACATAACACCTCAAGTCAAAGCCGGCCCTAGGTTTTCTAATGCCCAGGGCAAATTTTCTCAAGTGTGCCCCACAAATTAAACAAAACAAAAAATAATAATTTATCAACTACTTAATTTTATTAAAATTATTAGAATTTACAAAAGATAAGGAAGAACACTTTGGGACATTTTTCTATAAGTAAATCTCTCATTTTTTCATCAAGATTATCCCAAACTCGTGGATCATAAATGTTCAAATCAAATCTTGTTTCGTGACATTCATTTTCCTGGCATGATTCATCAATATTCCCATTTTCATCAAGGAAAGGTTCATCAAAAATTTTCTTTTTTTGTCTCTTAAGATTTCCGGAAAGTTGTTTCCTAGGAAGCATTTTTTAATTTCTATAATAAACACAACATAATAAAAAAAAACAATAAATCTAATTAACAAAGAATAAAAAAACCTAGATTTTGAGCATATTTTCTTCCACTTGAAACTTTCAATTATAAAAAACAAGAATCCCAACCAAGTTTTCTTTTGAATCAAATAAACAAAGAAAAAGTTAACAAAGATATATATTACAATTTATAGACTTTACACATCTAAATTCTATATATATGATGTATGTTAGTATCTTTTTAAAAAAATACCTTCAAAGAATGAAAGAAAGGTACTGGTCTAAGTATCTAACCGGTGGAATGGTGGATGATTTAATGATTATTTTTCAACTCTATTGCCGTTAGAGAAGAGCATAAGAGGATCTGAGGAGAAATGGTCAAATGGAGATTGGAGAATCACCAAAAAAGAAAAGATTTCCTTCGTCCTTAATTATTATGTTTCATTTTGAAATTAAATTTGACATTAATTGGTTTGTTTTTAGCTTTTTGCTCTTTGCTTTTTCATTGCCATTTGCTTTGCCTTTTGCCTTTTGCCTTTTCATTGCCATTTGCTCGTTACAGCAAGAAATTTTTCTTGCTTTAATTATTTTCGTTTGCCACTTGCCACTTTATCAGCTAAATGCGCCAGCTTTTTTTGCTTTAATTGTTTTTTTTATTCATACACATATATACATTGGCTTAAAAAAAGTGCCCCCTTCATCTGGAGGCCCCGGGCGGTTGCCCTGGGATAGGGCCGCCTCTGGCTTTCAATGCAGAGGGAGGGAGCTAGTTGTGCAAGAGGGGGAGGGGGAGGGGGGGATATATATATACACACACATTATGTTAAATTGTAAAGTAATATAAAAAATATTAGTTATAAAAGAATAGTGATATTGGGATGAAAAAAAATATACAGTACCTAAACAACGTGCAACTTAAAATATATATTAAAAAAATTGAGTATTCATGTCGATAGGCTATTCGGCACGGGCAATATCTAGTTCATTAATAAAGAATAAAAGTGTTATCCAAAGGTTAACAAAACTAAGCTACATACGCAGAAAAATATATAGAAAAACCCACAAACATATAGATACAATTCAAATGTAATAAATATATTACAAGGAGAGAGCAATTAAATAGTCTATGTCGTTAGATAGACAATTTTTTTTTGACATTTTGCATTAGATTTACATACATACGACAACCTTAATCAACAAATAATATCAAATGCTAATGTATGTGTTTTAGAAATTAACCGTTAGTGTGATTCTTTTTTGTTAAGTTGGTCATTATTTTGTGAAGGACTAAAGAAATTAATCTTGACATTTGTGCTAATCTCTTTTAAATTTTCAGATTCATTTTTAAAATTTCAAAACCATTCTTCGGTATTCAAATTTATCATTTGAAGTTATATGACAGGACAAATGCACCCTTAAAGCATCTTCAATCTAGTGTAAGGTGTTTGGTTAGCACTATAAATAACCACTCTAATGTATATGTTAGAAGTTTTGCTACTTAAAAAAAATGCATATATATGTTAAATTGCTAGCCACAAGTACTTGACCACTTTGGCTAGTAAAGAAAATTTTGCTAAGTAATAATTCGGGCCCATTTTTGAACATTTTTCAAGAACCACTTAAATAATGCCATGTGTAACTAATGAGTGATTAGTTGAAGAACCACCGGAGTATAAAAGTGTATGCTTATTAGTAAGTAAATAACGTATAAATTAGTGTGTAAAAATGTGCTTACATAACACCTTAAGTCGAATTCTAAATGTTGCAAAAATATTATGTGACTGGTAGTGAATGTAGTCTAAAATACATAATTTTTTTTATTAAAATGTGTGAAAACTGGCTCAAACACCACATAATATAATATAAATAAAAGAACAAAAAAAAAACCCTTAACAAATAAAAAGTTTAGCAGCTACATAGAATATGCTCCTGGTCTGAGGTCTATAGCTAGAAAGCGTCACGAAATAACTCCTCACTTTATGTACAAACTTTTGACTTTGAGGCTTAGATGCAAGACTTTAGTGTGTGAAAAAAAAAAAACTACAAGTTTAGCGCGTGACAAATTGAGAGTGACTGCATGGATCCCGCTAAAACACGATTATAGACGTGTTATTTGGGTGCATAAATTAACATGTTATTTGGATCTGAAAAAACAAATTCAATCTATTTGAACCATTAATTTTCTATAAGTTAAGTAATTTAAAATTATTTAACTTAAACATTTGTTTGAAAAAAATAAATTAATAGATAAAAATTTTGCTAAGTAATAACATGAGCTCCACTTTTTATCCTTTTTCAAAAGCCACTTAAATAATGCCATGTATAACTAATAAGTGATTAGTTAAAGAACCACAAGAGTATAAAAATGCATGGTAATTAATGTATAAATTAGTGAGTAAAAATTTGCTGACATATATAACACTTTAAGTTGAATCCCAAAAACTGCAAAAATATTATTTGACTAAAAGTAAGTGTGATCTAAAATAGAAAAAAGTTAATTAAAATGCGTAAAAATTAGCTCAAACATCACATAATATAAAACTAAAAAAAAACATCTTAACATGTAAAAAAAATTAGCATCTCCGTAGTCCAAAGAATATGCCTTTAGTCTAAAGTCACTAGCTAGAAAATGTCACGAGATCACTCATCCTCACTTTTTTTACAGAAGCTCAAGTCCCCGAAGAATCCAGGCACTAAAGCGAGATATTATTAAAATAAAAGGAAAGTCTAAAAAGCCTAGACTCGAGGCACACAACGAAGTAAAAATTCAAACCAACAGAACTAAGTAAACCAAAAAGAGACCATTTAGCAAAAGGAAAATAAAATACAAAGAGATGATAGCTAGTGGAATCGAAATCTATAATTAAGAAGAATGGAAATGTCTCTCCCTACTAAAGTAATCGTTTGTGGGGGAGCTAAATCCCACCATAAAGAAGTTGATTGATTCAGCCTTATAGAAGCGATTGGATCTGCTACAGTGTTACCCTTTCTACAAATATGAGAGCAATAATATTGCATGTCCAAAAAAAGCTATTTGCAGCTGTCCCGTGTCGTGGCAACACGCCAAGGCGAGCGATAAGAAGAAGACTTCAAGCATTGAAGAGCCTTCGCCAACCGCGTTGATGGGCAAACTCAATACTCTGAATAAGAGCTAAGATTTTTGCAAGAAAGGCCATACCAATCCCAATAGAAAAACAATATGCACTAATAACAACCCCTGTGTGGTCTCTAAAAACTCATTCAGATGCAGCTCTACCTGGAGCGTCCTGAGTCGTGCCATCGGTATTTAATTTCACCCACCCAAGCTGAGTGTGAAGCCAATGAACGGAGATAAATAAGGAGGCCCGATACTCCTCATCACTTTACAATACACACTTTTAACTTTGAGGCTTTAGATGTAAGACTTTAACCTGTAAACCAAAAAACAAAAAGTATACAACTTTAGCGCGTGGACCCGCTAAAATGCGAATAAACATGTAATTTGGCTGGGCGAATTAACGTCTTATTTGGGTTAAAAAAACAAATTCAATCTATTTGAACTCCTTTCCTATAAAATAAATAATTTAAAATTATTTAATTTATAAATTATTTAATTTAAGTATTTGATTTTAAAAATAAATTTATATATAAAAATTTAAGTTTATACTTAAGAAATGAGGGAAAAAAATTCTAGAGATAGGAAGTATCAAAATTCCCTCTTTTCTCTCATCTGCCTCATGAACTTTTAAAATCCAAACATTATACTTGGTTTTAACAAAGTGAATGATAGAGAGTGTTTACAACAAAAAAAATAAATGTAACCACGGGGCTATTTGGTGGAAAGAAAAAAGACTTTTTCAAAGGGGTTAAGAGAGAATGTTAAAATATGAGCAAAAAGATTTGGGTAAATTAGAATGTAGGATTTTGAGAATAGAGAGGGCAGAGAAAGTAGTTTTGAAAAGTTTGAAATTTGAATTTAAAATTTTTAGATTTTCTTCAACTTTTTGAGAAAAAGAGGGAGAGTGGATTAAAAATTATATATTTTAAGATATATATGGGAGGTAAATTTTAGATAAGGAATTTGGGCCAAATCTTGCACAAGAACATGAGTTCTCATTTTTGTTATGTATAATGATATGAAAATTGTGAATGACAAGTTTGGAAGAAGGATCTGATCATAGCAATGATGTATTTAGGGAAAATACAAACGTGTTTAATTAGAGGTTTTCTTTCATATGTTTTTTAATCATTGATCAAGATGTGCCACCAGGATTATGTTATTTTTCTTGGGTGGAACTAGCAGTTGGGATTATGTTAATTTTGGGATTATGTTAATTTTCTCGAATGGAATTTGACTATTGTTATTAGTAAATATGCTCCATCATTTGTAATTATGAATTTATTTCTTCTCCACCACACATAATTTTTTTTCCATGAAAAAAGCTAAAAAATAAGAGAATCTCTCTTTACATCCCTCAACTTATTTTATAACATCTCATACACAAATCAATTGTTTTTCAAATTATTTTCCATCTCGTTATCGACAAAGCCTTAAATAATTATTTAAAAAAATTAAATAATTTAAGGGTAATTTAGAAAAAACAAAAGAATAAAGGGGTAAATTGAAATATGGTGAAAAGAAAGCCACATAAGTAATTTACTATTTGTTGGAGGGGATGGTGCCGGGATTTGAACATACACGCACTGAGTCCAATGTTCTAAAAATCGCTAGGCGTTCCTAGGTTGCCGCGGCGGCCGGGGGGGGGGGGGGGGGTAGGGCTAGTACCTAGGGGATTAATCGGTCAAATGATTTTTTATTAAAATTATTGTTTTAAATAACATAGTACTAACAAAACATAATATACCTTTCAAATTAACATTAATATTCCAATAAAACATGCATTCCAAAAACAGAATAAACAAGTTCAAACAATCAAACCTAAGTGAACATCTTAAAATACAGCCGGAGAGGAGAGGAGGAGATGGAGATCAGAGACTGAGAGGAGAAGGATGAGCAAAAACGGAATTAGGCAGACTGAAAAAGGGTTAGCTAATAAATGTGTTTTTTTGTTTTTTTTTACATGAAACTATGTAGTTTTGAAGGAAAAAAAAGGGAAAAAATTGGCACCTAGTCCACCTAATTGGCGCCTAATCACCCCGGTGCCTAAATACAAAGGATTAGGCCTAGGCCGGGCGAGAAGGCAACGATTTCAGCCTAGGCCCGATTTTTAGAACACTGACTGTATCAATATTCATACTTTTAATCACTAAAACTTAAGCCCGAATAAAAATCACTTAAATAATGATTCTATTTTTATTTTTTTTGTAAACTGTGCACTTTTAGACGAGTGAGTAATTATTGGCTTTAGAATTTTACTAGTAACTTTTGTGCCTTAACTTTTAAACTATAATTTGTATTTTAACAAATAATTTTTTAATTGAATACTCACTAGGGGACTTATTGCTGAAAATATTTCTACCTCTTTTGGTCTCTCTATTAGTATTGCTAATGGACTTATTTTTTTTCCTAAGTACAAGCAATATTCTTAATCTAGTTTTATAGTGGCAGGGGAAGAGCCGCTGATCGGCTAAGTGAGGTTACATGACAACATATTACAAACTATCACCATCAAATAATTTCAAAAATGCCTATGAGGAATTAGAATATCTGACTTCTCACTAGTTGAGAGGTATGGTGGTCAACTTGACTGACCCAAATAAATTTTTTATTTGATTTTTTAAATGCACTTAGTATACATCATGGGACTTGCCTCTTTTTGAATGATCTTTTTTGTATCAATGAGATTACATATTCTTTACATCCATAGAGGGAGTTATTGAATAGATTTACTATTTACATTGATTCATGGTTTTTATCATTTTCCGAATAGCAAGAGCGCACATTAAAACTTACCTTATGGCATAAGCAAATTTTAGAAGTGGGTGTTTTTTGGGGCAAAATTTTAAATATAGGATTTAAAGAATCTCATGATTTATGAATTATATATATACTAGGGTATATCCGTGCCATCCGGCACGGTAAATTAAATAAGAACTGATAATAAGATAAAAAGAAATAACGTGTAATGAATCTAAATCAACAAATTTAGGTTCAATATATCTTCATGCTAGAAAAACTAAAAGTAGACCGGATTGGACCGACTTGTTTTTAATTTTTAAAGAAATTTTTAATCATATTTTTTTTTATCTTATTTTGATCTCGGCAAAATAAGTTTTTAACAAATTAAACTCTAAGGCCTTATGTGAAAATAATTCAATTACGTCTGTTGGTATGATTTGAAAATAATTTAAAATTTTGACTGATATATTGTTATCATTCCTAAAAAGGACATACTGAGATGACCAATAATGTATGAGCACATAAAGTACATCCTTAAATGTTATTCAATAATTTTTTTATTATTTTTTACATAATTCTATAGTCATGATGGATCTTGTTTAATTGATCTTGATTAGTAGATTTAAATATTATTTTTTTTTATTAAATTTCTTGATTAGTATATTTTAAATATTAAATATTAATTTTTTTTATTTTAAGATGAATCTTGTTTAATTGATCTTGATTAGTATATTTAAATATTAATTTTTTTTATAAATTTTCTTCATTAGTAGAGTTTAAATATTAATTTTTTTATTTTTTATTTTAAGTTATGACATTTTTAATGTAAAATAAAATTATTGGTGTTAAATATTACTTAATAATTTTTATTTTTTTACATAATTTTATAGTCATGATGGATCTTGTTTAATTAATCTTGATTAGTAGATTTTAAATATTAAATTTTTATTAAATTTTGAATTTTTTATTTTAAGTTATGGCTTTTTTAATATAGAAAAAATTATTGGTGTGAGTGTTTTAACTTTAATGTGACATCTTGATATGTGTATAAAATTCATCCAATGGAGTAGAGTTAATGCACACCATAATATGCATATTTTCAACCACTAGATTTTTATACTTTTTAAGAATAAATTTAGTCAAACTTGATGTTTTATAATATAGATAATGTATGTCCTTAAATGTTATGCAATAATTTTTCTTGATTTTTTTTGCATAATTATATAGTCATGATGGATCTTGTTTAATTGATCTTGATTAGTAGATTTTAAATATTAAATTTTGAATTTTTTATTTTAAGTTATGGCATTTTTAATGTAGGCAAAATTATTAGTATGTGAGAGTTTATTGTGTGTATATTATTGGTGTGAGTGTTTTAACTTTGATGTAACATCTTAATGTGCGTATAAAACTCATCTAATGGTGTAGAACTAATGCACACCATAACATGTGTATTTTTAACCATTGGATTCTTATATTTTTTGGAAAAAAATTTAGTCAAAGCTGGTGTTTTATAATATAGATATGTCATTATATTTGTAATGTTTTATAACTTTTTCTTGAATTTTTTTATACATAATTTAATAATCACAATGGATCTTGTTTTGTAGATGTTGATGAACATATTTCAAATATATAAATTTTATTAAAGTTGAAGTTGTAAATTTAAAGTTATGGCATTTAAAAGTTTTTTAAAAATTTGATGAGAGAGAAATGTTGTAGAAAAGTAGAGAGATGTAAGAGTTATATTTGTATATATGTTTAGTGTATGAGTAAATGTTAAGTTGATTTGACATCTTGTTGTGAGGTATAAAAATGATCTAATGGTTTAAAAGTGTTAACACCATTACAAATTAATATGAGACGTTGGATTGATTTATTATTTTATTGCAAAAAATCCTTGTTTTATAATATATATATATATTTATAAAAAAAATGATAAGATTCTTAAATCTTGCGAGATTATAAATTTAAAACATGTTCTACAATGGATACATGTATTATTGTTACATAGACAACAATTAGTCTTATTTTTTCATTACATTATTATAAGATAGCATGATTATCATATATCCAATCATTATTATAACGTTTCTCAATGTGAATTTTTCTAAAAAATTGGAAAGATTCAAGTTACATCGGTGTAAGATTTAGAAGGTTTACACATATTCATAACTTTTTTTTCCATATTCATAATTAATTAATTCCATTGTTAAATAAGTTGTTTTTATTGTGTTTATCAAGTGTGAGAGGTTTCAAATCAATCAGATATTTGTAGCCATATCATTACTATAGCTATATGATGAAGGACTTATAAATCTCCAATTAATTTAAATTTTTTGCAAGAGCGAGGTCAAACCCTAAGGACTTGACGGATGGAACGTACGTAGTTCACTCATTAATCCTAATTAATTCCTAATCTAGCTTATAAATTAAGTGGGATGATTTGCCAACTAAAAATACGAATAAATTAATAAAAATACTAATGAAATAATCAATTAATAAAATACTAGGATAACGAAGTCATATATTTGATATCATATTCCTAATATTCATGCCCAATCAATTTTACTTTTTGTCTCGCACTAATTTGGTGTTTCAACTCTATTATATATATGCGAAAAATAAATTTAATTAAGCTCAATTAATTTTTAAAATCCAATTATTAATTCTTCCACAGTCAAGTATATGTATAAGATCAAAACACTTGCTATATCCGTCAAAACACACCCTATATCTGCTGTTAACAAATCATAAGGTGAATCCCAAAAAAATAAATAATGAGAATCCAATTTACTTTTTTCAGTTAAAATAGGCACCAATAAGAAAAATTATTTTTAACATTAAAACATTAATTTGGTAGAGTCAATTGGCATGAATATATGTAAGAAAATCAATCAAATATACTCATGCTTAACTCTAGGTAGAAACCTAACATGCTTATAATTAAAACACAACAAATAATTAAAAAATACATAAACAAATAAATTAGGTACTTACTTAGGTACACGCGAATAAATAGTGAATTTTAATGCTCCAAGAAATATACTCCAATGTACATTAAATTAATACTTTATAATTAATTGATCCAAAGAAAATTAAAAATCTGAATAAAATTAAATGTACGGCTGCTCTCTCCCCCAATTTTTTTCAAGGCTACTGCTGTATCCACTTCTTATACTTGCAATTGGAGCTCTATCTAATGGGCTAGGCTAGGCTTAATATGCAATGGACTTGCTATTTAATGAAACAGGCTGCTGGTTGAGTTAATTAAGTGGGTTGAAAGTGAGCTTGAACCGTTATTTATATAAAAAAAATCATCTTTATCAAAATAAAGCTACATATCCACCTGGACAGTGATATATTAGGACAAAAATAATAAGGTGAACCAAATTCTTTAACAAATAGTTTGGACTAATAGCAACAATAATATATTAGGATAAAAATCAATCTCTTGCTATTAAACATTTTTCCCGCATGAAGTTCCTATAAACGATTTGATTGATGTTCAATTTATAGTTAGACTAAATGACACTAATGCACCCCAAACTAAAAGATTGTATCAATTTGCACCTTAAATTTTTTTTTTTTTTTGACACTTTGCACCCTATATATACAACTTTTTAAATTTATATCAAGTAGTCATTTCTGGCCATTTTTTATTTCGTCCGACAACACGAGCGATTCACATGTGGATTTATCAAGGGCATTTTTGTCAGTGACTGCTATTGAGAACTTCCTACCATATTACGTTGCTTCAATCCATATTACACAAGAAGAAAAATTAAAAACCTCCCTAACTTATAATCTAAAGCAAAAAATCTCTCTATTATTCATAATCGATGAGCGAGTGATCAAATAGAATGGACGAATAGGCGTTGTCCATGATTGATGACCCACGCACAGATCCGGATAGAATGTACCATAAGTATTGGCATTTGTCTTTGCATTACATTTAGATGTTGTGTTTATGCGTTTAGGGTTTATGTGTTCATAGTTTATTTCTAATACATTGTATTCTTTTATCTTTTTTGTTGATTGGATGATTTATACAGCTGTTAACTCCCCACTATTTACTATCCAACTAAATTTTGGGGTTGATTTTATTGACAAACCTATTAAGCATTACAAAGGTGGGTCAACTGAATATGTAGATTACATTATTCCTGATATGATTTCTGTTGGTGACATTCAGGAAGATGCAACAAAATTTGGGTGTGTTAGCATACGAAAACGTTGGTTTAAGGTTCCTAATATGGACTTGAAAAATAGATTAAGGCTGTTATAGAGGGATGCAAATATCCTTGCTATGACTTCACATGTACCAAATTTTAGGGTCATAGAGGTTTATATTGAAAAAGCTGAAGATTGTGTTGATGAAACTGTGAATGTGCTAGAGAAAGAAAACAATATGGGTGCCAATTGCAATTTGGATAGTTTTGATGATATGTTTGGTGATGTGGATATTGGTGATACTTTGGTTAATGAGGATTTTAATGTGGATATTGATGATCTATTTAGTATGGGTAATGGATTTGAAGACAGTAGTGATGAAGATTTTATTGACAAGGGAAGTGATGATGATGCTGTAGACAATGAAGAATTTGATGAAAATGTTGATGATTTTGATGAATTATTCGATACAAGTTGGAGGTCAACTGAAAGTAGAAAGAAGGCAAAGGTAATGAAGGAGATATAGCCCCTCTTATGTCTTCTAGGTTTAGAACTTTTGTACCTGAGAGGATATGGAGGACCCTAAGTTTGAACTTAGGATGCTATTTGGCAATGTTGCCATATTTAGGAAGGCAGTGAGGCAATATTTAATCTTAAATAAGAAAAATATCACTTTTAAGAGGAATGATAGATGAAAAATGAGGGGAGCATACAGTAGTCCTTGTGAGTGGCACTTGTATACTTCTAAGCATAGGGATGGGAAAGACACCACGCAAGTGAAGACTTTTTTAACAATAAGCACTCAAATTACAAACATGCATATAAGAATCATAATGTCAATTCAATATGGTTAACCCATACTTATGTTGATAACATAAAATCAAATCTTAGGTGGCCTTTGGAATCATTTAGAGATTCTGTTAGAAAAGACTATGGAGTTGATGTGAGTAAGAACCAGGTTCATAGAGCTAAAAAGAAAGCAAGAAAGCAAGAAAGCTTATAGATGGAAGTTTTAAGGAGCAATACAACCAACTTTAGAGTTATTGTGTTAAGATTAAAAGGGCAATGCCTGAGTCAACTGTTTTTGTGCACAAAGATCCAGATTTCCCTAATGAAAACAGATTTAAAAGGTTTTATTGCTATTTGGGGCCCTTGAAAAGGGGATTTTTGAAAGGGTGTAGACCAGTGATAGGGCTAGATGGCTGCTTTATAAGGGGCCCTATCCTAGTCAATTATTTTCAGTAGTGGAGAAAGAAACCAAGAGCTCCTGGACATGGTTTCTTCAATGCCTTGCAAGGACATTCCTTTTGAAACTGTGTGGACTTTTATTACTGACCAATAAAAGGTACAACTGAACCTTTTGTATTTCCTCATTTAACATGCTTAATTTGATTAATTAATTTCCTCATTAAAGTACTCAAATTTGGTTGATTTAAGGGGTTACTTCCAGCAATTGAGGATGTATTTCCTCACTATACAAATATATTATGTATGAGACACCACCACGGTAATTTTTAGAAGTTCACAGTCGAAAACTGTTAAAAGACTTGTTTTGGAGCTGTGCAAGGGCATTAACACCAAAGTACTTTAATAGAGCTATAAAAGAACTGAAGAAGAAAAAAGAAGCTACATATACATGGGTGATAAAAGCAGAGCAGCCACCAACTCATTGGTCAAGGGCATTTTTCTCTGAGTTACTTCCATGTGATAGCTTGACCAATAACAATTGTGAAGTGTGGAACTCTTTTATATGTGAAACAAGGAGCAACCCTATTATTTCCATGTTTGAATGTATTAGGAATCTGTTGATGGAAAGGATTAGGAAGAACATAGATAAAATGATGAAATGCCCTACTCTTGTTTGCCCTAGAATAGTTGATAAAATATAGAAGAATAAAAAGTTGTCTACAAATTAGATTTGTAAGTGGTCTGGTGGTCCGGAATATCAAGTTAGTGGCCCTAATGTCAGTTATGTGGTGGATTTGGTGAAGAAAACATGTGCTTGGAAAGTGTGGCAGATTAGTGGAATACCGTGTGTACATGCAACCTCAGCTATCTTATTTTATGCAGACAAAGTGGAAAATCATGTTCATAACTGCTACAAGGTGGAAACATATCTCTTTTCATATGAAAACATTTTATCACCCCTTAATGGGCCTGATTTACGGCTACAAACAACCCCCTCTCACATCTTAATGAACCATATGTTGAACCTCAAGTTGGGAGACCAAAGACAAACAGAAATAAGAAGAATGATGACAAAAAGAAACAAGGAAAACTGACCAAGATGAAGGTGGCAATGCATTGCAGTGGTTGTGGCGGAGTAGGTCATAACCTTAGAAGCTATAAATGGGAAGGAAATATGAGGCCAACTAGTACTGGTTTAAGTAGAGCAAGGCAAGCAAGTGGTGGTGGTTCAAGCAGGCCAAGCCAAGCAAGTGGTGGTGGTTCAAGCAGGCCAAGCCAAGCAAGTGCCCTATCTCAAGTTTTTAATTAGTTACTTTGGTTAATGGCAGTTATGGTATATAAGTAGGATATGGATGTAAGTATGGAAGTATATTTTAGGGTATGTAATGGCA
This sequence comes from Lonicera japonica, assembly GCA_021464415.1. Taxonomy (NCBI): domain Eukaryota; kingdom Viridiplantae; phylum Streptophyta; class Magnoliopsida; order Dipsacales; family Caprifoliaceae; genus Lonicera; species Lonicera japonica. Next base: position 40,218,912 of record CM038465.1, on the reverse strand, counting down.
AGTGATAGTAGAATATCAATGTAAGTATGGGGGTATATTTGGGGGTATTTAAGTAAGATATGGATGTAAGTACGGGGGTACATTTGGGGTATGTAAGTAGGAAGAATGATGATAATTATAGGTGGTAATTTTGGGGTATTTAAGTAAGATATGGATGTAAGTACGGGGGTACATTTTGGGGTATGTAAGTAGGAAGAATGTTCTATGAAGATGTAATTGGATGTTCTTTAATCTTAAGTTCTATTAAATGCAATGGATGCCAATGTTTTTATGGATCTTTTACTCTTGTGAATTAATTTGTCATTTTTCCTCTTTTTTGGAAGTGGTATTAGGTCAATGCTGTGAATTGACTGCTCATAACATTTCATCATTAAAAATGCTATGTTTTTAAATATGAAATTGCAAAACAAACCAAAATTTGCCTAAATCAACTACAAGTAATACAATGCATATTTCATAACATTGTGACTTACAATGTGTATTTCATAACATTGTAGACTAGTGAATTAATTGCTCATAATATTTTCTCATTAAAAATTTCATCATTAATACAAGAAAAAAGAAACCAAAACATGAAATTTCATAATTGTTGCATCATTATTCCATATTTAATACATCATTTTCAGCTTTCATTCATACTTACTACCACAAAAATCAATCTTTCATTCCCATTATAAAATCCATAATTAAATTTTGTATTTCACTACATCATCTCCTACACTGATGGCCAAAATCACCAATAAGAAAACCAAAGAAATACATATGACAATCCACATATTCTCTCTTTTTTCCTTCGAGAAACTTCGGCTTCTAAGTTATTGATGTTACGAATTAATCCACGGATGATTTGTTTGCTACGATCGCACATCGGTGGATCCATCCACGCAAAATATCCACACTGCAAGCAAGTTTATCCATAAAGAAACTCGAATGACATATGTCTAAGTATAAAAAAAAAAAAAAAAAAAAAAAAAAAAAAAAAAAACAATTTATAAGACGAAATCCTTACCACAGCAGCAGCACATGTCCAAAACCTTCTTTTAGGGTTTTGGTTAGTCCATAATGTTCTTAATGTTGGTGTAGATCCACAGAAACATATGCTCGAATTATTCATTATGTGAGCTTCAATCTCAAACCCTAATGCTGAATTAGTGCTCTGCTCTTCTTCTTCTTCTTCTTCTTATTATTATTATTATTATTATTATTATTATTATTATTATTATTACATTCTCCCAATTTTAGCTGCAAAGTGGCAAATAAAATTGGAGGGAAGTTCTCAATAGCAGTCAGTGACGAAAATGCCCTTGATAAATCCACATGTGAATCGCTCGTGTGGTCGGATGAAATGAAAAATGGCCTGAAATGACTACTTGATATAAATTTATAAAAGTTGTATGTATAGGGTGCAAAGTGTGAAAAAAAACTGTTTAGGGTGCAAATTGATACAATCTTTTAGTTTGAGGGTGCATTAGTGTCATTTAGTCTTATAGTTATTAAAGACAATATAATTCTCTTTTTTTTTTGTTATTTGTCTTTTCAAATAGAACGAAACAAATTGATTAGAATTTTATATTCATCTTGGATCGGGACGGCCTATAATTTATTTACTTTTTTTTTAGAACATATGAACTCTCTGTAAAACTTGTCCTCAAATATAATCTATCCACATAAAAAGCACATATAACTTCCCACCACAATTCTAGGATTTGTCATTTGCCAACACTTACTTTTGATGGTGAAAGTATATATTTTTTCATAATTTGTACCAAATATTTTAATACTTAAAAGAAACTCTTACCACGATGCATCTTACCAAGTTGATTTACAAGGGTGTCATGTATTTTATTTCTCATATTAACGTAGCATATATATTAATATACCTCTTATATATTCGTGTCAATTTCATGTAAAAAATATGGATGGTCATGATCGCACACAAATTTGTGTTAAAAATGCAGTCCACACACGAGTTCTCGTACTGCTTTTATTCACACAAATTCATGTGTGTATATATATACAGATATTTAAGCGTTGACCCTATCATTGATATGGTCAAAGTACATCTTTCAATACTTGTGCAGTGTCAAACTATTTTGATGAGAAAGTTTTTAGCCACTACATCATCGACCAACTATATATACTCGGTGTCCCTTTTGTTGTTAATCATCTGGTCTTCATCCTCCATAATCAGCCTGCTTGAGACGTCGTTCTCCGGAATAGTTGTTACCTCTTTATGCTCGGGTATTTTTGTTAAATATTCATTATAAATTATGTGGCCCACATGACAATTTTAATTATGTACTTTATAACAATTAAAGACTCATTAAAGGACTAAGATACAAATATTTACAAGTTGGTTAAAAGAGGTTAAAAGTGGTTAGTTTCTTTGATGGGTGAAGAGACACAACTTTTGAATTTGAAATTGGATCCTCTCTCTACCCCTATATTTTTACATCTTTTCCCATCATAGATGTATGAGCATATACAAAACCTTATCATGAAAATAGAACACATAAAGTATGGTATATTTTGTGAAAGGGGATAAGTGAGAGAAACACCAATTCATTAACAAGAGGATTCAAGTATTCAAGAGAAAGTTTCAAATGGATCAAGGTACGCTTCTGTTAATGTATTTATGATTTTGAGTATAGAATATACAATGATTTAATAATAATCTTTCAGGAATTACAATTCCATAAATGCTAACATGTGGTATTAGAGCGAGGTTATGAATCATTGTATGTTTATATTAAATTCACCGTGTTAATTATATGGATTTATATTGCCGACTTGCTTACTCATGAAAAATTGACTTTGTTGAAATTCAAGTAGTATTCTGCCATTGTCAATTGATACTGCGCGGTTGCTTTCACTGCTTTATGTCTTTACTACAATGTATCCATATTAGTAAATATATTACAATGAAATCATGGCCTTATGGTAAATAATGCTTATGATGATGGCATGAAATAATAACAATCATAAAAGTTGCCATATTGTTAAATTGTTTGTTTATTATAATAATAATAAAACTTTGACTTGTTTGTTTAAGTTTGAAAATTACTTAGTTGCTTTTTCAACCAAACGTATGTGCACTGTAATTCTAATGCCCATCCATTTTTTTTTTATTTCCATGTGGAACCGATTCCACTATCATGTTATTTGAGAAATTGGATGAAAAGATATTAAATGATGATTGCTACTGGAAGAAGATTATAAAATAATATATTAATGGGTGAATTTAAATGACTTAAATTTGTCCGTATTTACATGATATTATGAATTCATCTTCCTGCATATTAATTTTACTATATTCATTATGTGCTTACATTTAATTTATTTATTTATTTATATGAATGTATAATGATAAGGCAAAAGTTAATTGTATCTTGAATACATACGCATGTAACACACTATTTGTTTATTACTATGTGATATAAGCATGTATTGAATATATATATATATATATATATAAGAGCATTAGTCTCAAATAAAATTAAAATTTTAAGGATGTTTGGTAGTCACCAAAGTGACCCAACAATAAAATGATTATTTTTGTATATTGTTTTGTATTCAGACAATGATAATATAAAACGCAATTTCTTAATTTTTGAAATAATAGACCCAAAGGTATATTATTATTAAGTGATTAAGAAATTGAAATAAGGTAGTTTGAATGTTATTTTTTAATTAAGTGGGTATTAGATTCCCAAAGGAAACATGCTTACTTAATGGAAAAATATAAAAGAGACTAGCCTTATTACTTATGAAAAAGAAATAAATGAACAATTAAATAGATTGTGATTTATGTCCAAAGACAGAATCATAATTGTATTTGTTTCTCTTGTATTATTTATTTATTTATATGTTTTCATTATTCAAAGCATTAAATTAATTTTATTTTATCGCAGTCCCTATTCCTGTTTCACTGCATTCACATGCTTCGTCTGTTCCGGTCTTTAATGGAATTAATTTTTCTGACTGGTGTGAACAAATCCAATTCCACTTAGGTGTCTTGGATTTGGACTTGGCACTTCTAACAGAAAAGCCCGCTGCCATTACTGAATCAAGCAGTGTGGATGAAATTAATTTAAATGATAAATGGAATAGATCGAACAGGCTTAGCATGATGTTCATGCGAATGACAGTTGGAAACAATATTAACACTTCACTTCCCAAAGCACAAACTGCTAAGGAATTTATGAAAAATGTGGAAAGCTGGTCGTTTTCGTAGTGCTGACAAATCATTTGCTGGGACATTAATGGCTAAATTGACCACTATGTCGTATGATAGGACTAGAGGAATGAATGAACATATCCTCGAAATGACGAATCTTGCGGCTAAACTTAAAAGCTTGGGAATGAAAATTGAAGAATCTTTCCTTGTTCAGTTTATTTTGAACTCTCTACCTCCTCAGTATGGGCCATTCCAAATCCAATATAATACCATTAAAGAGAAATGGAATGTGGATGAATTGGCCAGCATGGTCGTTCAAGAGGAGGCTAGACTTAAACAACAAGGAAAGCATTCTGTTAATCTCATGACTAAGGAAGTCGAAAAGAAAGGAAAGAAGCATGGAAAAGGAAAGAAACGAAAGTTTACACCAAGTGAGGATGAACCTTCAACTTCTGTTAAGGTTCAAAAGAAAGAACATGGCAATGAAAGAAAATGCTACTTTTGTAAGAAGCCTGGGCATTTTCAGAATGATTGTCGTAAACGTAAGGCATGGTTTGAAAAGAAAGGTAAGCATTTAGCTTATGTATGTGTCGAATCAAATCTCACTGAAGCTCCTTCTAATACTTGGTGGATTGATTCTGGTGCTACCACTCATGTTTCAAATACAATGCAGGGATTCCTTTCGACCCAAACCATGGCAAGGCTAAATGAGCATTATGTCTACATGGGGAACCAGGCCAAGGTTCCGGTTGAAGCTATTGGAACTTATCGTTTACGTTTAGACACAGAATGTTATTTAGATTTGCCACAGACTTTTTATGTACCTTCAGTCTCTAGAAATTTAATTTCATTGTCTAAACTTGATTGTGATGGATATTATTTTAAGTTTGGTAATAAATGTTTTAGTTTGTTCCAAAATACACGTTTTATTGGTTTCGGCGTGTTATGTGATGGATTGTACAAACTGAAACTTGATGATTCATTTGCCGAAACTCTTATGACTCTGCATTCAAGTATTGGAACAAAGCGTAGTTTAATTAATGAGAATTCCTCCTTTTTGTGGCACAAAAGATTGGGGCACATCTCCAAAGAAAGATTATAGAGATTAGTAAAAGATGGAATTTTGCCAAATCTAGATTTTACTGATCTCGGAGTGTGTATAGATTGTATTAAAGGAAAACAAACTAAACACACTAAGAAAGGTGCTACAAGAAGTTCCGAGCTTCTTGAAATTATCCACACGAATATTTGTGGGTCTTTTCCAATTTCATGTTTCGGTGGACAAAAATATTTCATCACCTTTGTAGATGACTTTTCACGTTATGGTTATGTCTATTTATTAAATGAAAAATCTCAAGCAATGGACACTCTTGAAGTGTACATTACTAAGGTAGAAAGGCAATTAGACAAAAAGGTGAAAATTATAAGATCTGATCGACGTGGTGAATATTATGGAAAGTATGACGAGTTCGGTCAATGTCCAGGACCTTTTGCTAAATTTCTAGAAAAGCGTGGCATTTGTGCACAATACACTATGCCAGGAACGCCACAGCAGAATGGTCTTGCTGAAAGGCGAAATTGTACTTTAATTGAATGGTTAGGAGTATGTTAAGTAACTCCACAGTACCTGAATCTTTGTCGAATGAAGCCCTAAAAATCGCTATGTATGTATTAAACCGGGTTCCTAGTAAGGCAGTTCCAAAAACTCCTTTTGAGTTATGGACTGGAAGGAAACCTAGTTTAAGGCATCTCCACATTTGGGGATGTCCAGCGGAAGTTAGGATTTATAATCCATATGAAAAGAAATTGGATTTTAGAACGATAAGTGGTTACTTCATTGGTTACCCAGAAAAATCCAAAGGGTGTAAGTTTTACTATCCTAATTATAGTACGAGAATTGTAGAAACCGGTAATGCCAGATTCATTGAAAATGGTGACATTAGTGGGAGTGTTGAATCTCGAAAAGTTGTTTTTGAAGAAAATAGGGTAAATGTCCATTTACCTTTGCCTTCTAAACAAGTTGTTGTTCCTGTTGTTATTAACGAATCTAACAATAATGAACAACAACAAGATATCCAACCACTCCATAATGAAATTGTTACTAATGAATCGATAGTAGAAGAGCCACAAGAATTACCGATTAGACGATCTCGAAGAGAAAGAAGATCTGCTATTTCGGATGATTATGTGGTTTATTTACAAGAATTTGATTTTGATATAGGGATAAATAAGGATCCGGTTTCTTACGCACAAGCGATAAAATGTAATAATTCTAGTAAGTGGATTGATGCTATGAATGAAGAGTTGAAATCAATGAACCAAAATGGAGTTTGGGATATCGTCGAGTTGCCTAAAGGATATAAGAAAGTTGGATGTAAATGGGTCTTTAAGACCAAACGTGATAGTAAAGGCAACATAGAACGATATAAAGCCAGACTTGTGGCCAAAGGTTTTACTCAAAAGGAAGGCATTGATTATAAAGAGACTTTATCGCCTGTGTCGAAAAAAGACTCTTTTAGAATTATTATGCCATTAGTAGCTCATTTCGATTTAGAGTTACATCAAATGGATGTGAAAACTGCTTTTCTTAATGGAAATTTAGAGGAGGATGTTTATATGGACCAACCTGAAGGATTCTCTATAAAAGGAAAAGAACATATGGTTTGCAAGCTGAAGAAATCAATATATGGTCTTAAACAAGCTTCCCGCCAATGGTATATTAAGTTCAATGATATTGTTGTTTCTTTTGGATTTAAGGAAAACACGGTTGACCATTGTATATATCTGAAGGTCAGTGGGAGCAAGTTTATATTTTTGATTCTGTATGTTGATGATATTTTACTTGCTAGCAGCGATCTTGGTTTATTGCACAAAACCAAGAAGTTTCTTTCTAAGAACTTTGAAATGAAAGATATAGGTGGGGCAGCCTATGTGATTGGAATTGAAATCACTCGTGATCGTCAACGAGGGATTTTAGGATTGTCTCAAAAAGCTTATATCAAAAGAGTTCTCGAGAGATTCGGTATGGAAAATTGTTCAGCTAGTGATGCACCTATTTAAAAATGTGACAAGTTCAGTCTTATGCAATGTCCTAAGAATGATTGGGAACGTAAGAAAATGGAAGGAATTCCATATGCTTCGGCTGTGGGAAGTCTTATGTATGCCCAAACTTGTACCATACCAGATATCAGTTTTGCAGTTGGTGTTTTAGGTTGATACCAAAGTAATCCTGGCCTTGAACATTGGAAGGCTGCAAAGAAAGTGATGAGGTACTTGCAAGGAACAAAAGACTACATGCTTACGTTTAAGAGGGATGATAATTTAGAGGTGGAAGGATATTCAGACTCAGATTTTGCAGGATGTCCTGATAGTAGAAAATCTATTTTTGGTTATGTTTTCCTATTAGCGGGAGGTGCAATTTCATGGAAAAGTGCAAAAGAGTCTATTATATCATCATCTACCATTGAGGCAGAATTTGTGGCTTGTGTTGAGGCCACAATTCAGGGTTTATGGCTACGGAATTTTATTTCAGGACTTGGAATCATCGACTCTATAGCCAAGCCGCTAAAAATTTATTGTGATAATGCTGCAACTGCCTTCTTTTCTAAAAACGCCAAGTATTCAAATGGTGCTAAACACATGGAGTTAAAGTATCTTGCCGTTAAAGAAGAAGTTCAGAAACAAAGGGTATCTATAGAACATATAAGCACACAACTCATGATTGCCGATCCTTTAACGAAGGGATTGCCGCCTAAGGCATACAAGAATCATGTTACTAGTATGGGTCTTGTTTGTGAAACATAAAGTATGTATAAATGTTTTAAAGATATTTCTATAAGATGCTTATGAGATCTCATTACAAGTTGTTTCTATTATATTTCCTATTTTTCCATTAGTATATACATAAAGTGTTATGGATTATTGATAGCAGGAAGTCTTTATAAAAGACATTATTGTTGGACCTTTTATAGGCAATTAATAATTGGCCTATTTACCTCACTTATGAACTATATTAAATAAGTTGCTAATGTCGTAGTACATGGAAGGAACTATGTCGTGTTATTGACGTACAACCGCTATGACTCACAATAGTAAGTTGTTAAATATAGTATTATGAAGATAACCAAATAAAAGATAAGGAATTAAATGTTTGTATATTGTGATCATGTATGTATTGGTACTTTTTGAGTCTTATAAAGTTTTAAACAGTTAAAGTACAACTCATTCCTCTATATAAATCATGTCATATGGGCCAAGTGGGAGAATGTTAAATATTCATTATAAATTATGTGGCCCACATGACAATTTTAATTATGTACTTTATAACAATTAAAGACTCATTAAAGGACTAAGATACAAATATTTACAAGTTGGTTAAAAGAGGTTAAAAGTGGTTAGTTTCTTTGATGGGTGAAGAGACACAACTTTTGAATTTGAAATTGGGTCCTCTCTCTACCCCTATATTTTTACATATTTTCCCATCATAGATGTATGAGCATATACAAAACCTTATCATGAAAATAGAACACATAAAGTATGGTATATTTTGTGAAAGGGGATAAGTGAGAGAAACACCAATTCATCAAGAAGAGGATTCAAGTATTCAAGAGAAAGTTTCTAATGGATCAAGGTACACTTCTGTTAATGTATTTATGATTTTGAGTATAGAATATATAATGATTTAATAATGATCTTTAAGGAATTACAATTCCATAAATGCTAACAATTTTCTCAACTGAAAAACCTCTCGTATAGCGTGTTCTGCGGAAGAGTTGAAGTTGGCACATCTTGACCACAATACATGCAGATGGTGCTATTTCAAAGACTACACGTGTATATTCTCCACTATAAATTTTACTCCTCCTATCACTGAATGGTGTTGTACCGAGTGGTATTCGGCTCGCAATAGAGTAGTTTCCACAGTTTTGTGATTCGAAACAAGAAAAACAAGGCAAATATTCATTGGTCGAATCACTAGGTCCACGAATACTAATTTCCACCCGCCCATCTTTCTTGGCCTTATAAACAGCAAGAAACTTTCACTCATAATAATCTTTCCCATTTGATGGAACATTTGGAATAACATATTTCTTTATGAATCGATATGGAAAACCAACATAAGCAGTGTGCACCTGTTTATAAACATCATCATATGTTAGTGCATATATGCTCGCGTAAGTAAGAGAGGGAAAGAAAGACCAACCTGAGATAGATTCTCTATGAAATTCCTAACCAGATTACTTCGAGGATCAATTCTAAGTCTCCTCACAGAATTAGACTTCAGCATGTTGTTAGTCGCAACAAATCTACAAGTACCAAGATTAAAGAATATGGATTTTTTATTACTTGATAAAATAGGTAGTCTTTCGATTGACTCACAACCATCCATACTCACAACCCTAATATTTGGAGGCAGCTCTGGGAGTGATTTAAGATTCCGACAGACATCTACAACAAGCTGATCAAGCTTGGATAGTAGATTAAGGCCGTCTGGTAGGAAACAAAAATTATTTAGACCAAAATCCAATGTTTTCAATGAGGACAAACTGCCAATTTCCATTGGAATATCTCTATCTGATAGATTACAGTCTCTTGCACACAACACTGTTAATGACTGCAACAAAGAAATAGAATTTGGTAGAAATCTCGTAGAATTAGGACTTCTTCCTACTGAAATGCTAAAAGGAATGGATGAAAATCTCTAGCAGTTTACCAGCTCACTTCGATTGCACCCATCAATTTGTAAACTTGTAAGGTTCTTGAGATGTCCAATATTTTCAGGTAACCTTCCTAGATTGGAGCAACCTAAAAGATTTAGGTATCCTAATGAACTTAGCATACAAATGCTATCTGGAAGATTTTTGAGCTCCTTACAACCTTTTAGATTCAAGTGAGCTAGCCTATCCAAGACTCCAATTGATGAATGAACCTTGATTAAACTTGTACATCCTTCAAGCAATAATGTCTCCAACATTGGTACTCCGTTGAAGTCCATGGTACCCTTAAGGAAGTTTGAATGACTGAGGTTTAATATCTTCAAGCTTTTAAGAAACTGTTCCACCGAGAAAAGATATTATAAATAAAATTAGGGTCTCATGCGTGCGTGTGTTTGCATTTTGCAAGGCCACCTAATCTACGAGGAAAAAAGAAAAGATTACGGACTACCGCATCTTGCAACCTTCCCATATTGTATCGATTTTGCTGTACTGCATATCTAGCACAACGAGCTTTTCCATATGAAAAATAGATTGTAAACATTTCAAAGGGTAGTGCTGCCAGCAGAGCCACCTTAATTGATTCGAAAAATGTTCAAGGCTTCCAGTGGCATGTACATTATTCATTTTAATCAATCGTAAATTATTAATCCTTACAAATGATGTAGAGCTAATTTTTGTTTCCTTTGGCGTCGAAAGTAAAAGACTGATACCTTCAATTGCTTTTGCTCCCTAATAAAAACAAGAAAACCCTTTATACTAAGCAGTTTCAACATATACATGAAGCATGTGTGTGTCTCTGTGTGTGTGTGTGTGAGAGAGAGAGGGAGAGAGAGAGAGAGAGAGAGGGGAGGGAGGGAGGGAGTCTTAAACTTTATGAATAAGTGAAAAAAGAATTAGTAATTTGCCTCTAACCTTATCATCTTGTAGGACATAATCTAGGTCCTCATGAAACCATAATCGGCTGCGCATTCTAGGTTTTTGAGGAGATTCTTCAAGAACAATTGCCCTCCCCATATCCCGAACCAAATTGTGCATAATCAGCTCATTATTCTTACCCTTGACTTTTAGTAAACACCTCTCTTTCAACATAATGATTCCATTTTCTGAGAAGAAACCACAATCATCCAATATAATTCTCACCAAGTCATTCTCCATTCCGACGAAAAAACAACAATATGAAGAAAGATCCTCTTTACGCCACGATGCAATCCATAATGGCTTATCTTGAGTTGTTCTTGAATCTGATTGTCGGGAATTTGTTGTAATCTTTTAAATGCACTTTCCCACCGTTCTCTGGGTCTTCCGACCAAGTGACCACCAAAAACCTCAAGAGCTAATGGAAGGCCCTCAAAATAAGCTAGTATGCCTTTAGAAAGCTCCAAATAATCATCCGACGGAGTGGTGGTTTTGAAGGCATGCAAATTGAAGAGCTCCAAAGACTCTTTGTCATTCAATTTATTGACCTGGTACCTCCAAAGCCCTTTTGATTGCCTCGTCAAGTGCTTGTCTCTTGTTGTTATAATGATTCTACTTTTAGGACCAAACCAGTCATTTTGTCCTGCTAATGCATTTACTTGTCTCAAATTGTCCACATCATCAAGAACAATTAGAACCCTTTTAGAGCAAAGTCTTTCTTTCATCAGAACCATTCCCCTGTCAACATTGCCAACCTTGAAATTCTTCTCTTTTAGTGTTTCAGAAAGAATTTGCTCTTGGATATGAACTAGGCCATTGGGTTGCTTTGAAACTTCTCTAACATTTGCGATAAAACTGCACCCTTCAAAGAGTAGATAACTTCGATTATAGACAGCTTTAGCTATTGTTGATTTTCCAATTCCACCCATACCATAAATCCAAACAATGCGAACATCATTCGATTCAAAGCTTAGTAATGAAGTTACGGAGGCAACACGAGAATCTATACCAACTGGGCACACAGCAACATTCATGCATGTCTGGTTTACTTCAGCCAGAACCTTGTCAACAGTCTTCTTGATAAACTTTGATTCATGCCTACCATATATTTTTAATTCAAACATAAAATGAACTTGAAGAGAAAACAAAATTATTTTATGTCTTCCGTTTGAAAGTTTGAAAAGGAAGAGAGAGAGTTATTTTCTATCATCCTTGTTTGTAAGTCAAGAAAAAAAAAGGAAGAGCAAAGACTGTTTTGTAAAAATACGCTACTTACTTTACGGGCTTTTGAGTCAATATAAAAAAAATAAAAAATCATTAAAAATTTTCTTGTCTTGGTTTCATTCCAATTTGGAGGGAACAATTTGTAGAGAATATTTTTTTGTCTTCTCTCCCTTTCTCTCTCTTTGGCTAGTTCCTTCCATTGTGCAGGGTTCAATATTGGTTTAGCCCATGTGCGTATGTTTTGATCTCTTAGCCCCATGTGGAAGGGTATGTTAAAGGGGTTAGAGGGAGGGCTGCTATGTGTTTTCAAAGAAGAGAGGAGAGAAAAATTCACAATCTTTCAAGTCTGTCCATTTCTGGTCCAGCGCACCGATCCGCATGATTAGAAAGAACTTTGGTGTACCCATTATATTTTGATAGTAGAGATTTGGTTCGACTACTATCCATTGATTTTAATTACTTCCCCCACCGGGAGAGGTTTTCTTTGTATAAATTGGCATGTCTCTTATGTGTGTATGACTGATGGATTTTTTTTTTCACATGCATATATCATGCTCTATTTAGTTGCTTTCTATTTGATTTACAGGAAGAATTTTTGCTTCCGCAATTTGTTAATTAATTTGGGTTTGTGAATTGATTGTTGTTTTTCTCACATCACTATCCTATTTGACTATTTTCTCCTTTTAAAGGGTAATCTTGTTTCAATCCGCGCAATCTATCACTACATCTACCCTTAATTTAAGGTATTTTTGTTGAAATTTCTCAAATATATCCTTTTAAAAATTGAGAAATAATTTAATATTGGGAAATGTTTATATATCCATTTTTTGTTTAGTTTTATCCCTCCCTAATTCATTGTTCCTGTAAGCTTATTACCTTGAATAGCCAAAAAGTCAAGAGCGATATTAGATTTCTGATTCCAATAGTATCCGGCTTTGACATATTTTTTTTCCATATCTAATTATAATGCTTTTTGTTGTACAAATAAAATAAAATTAGAATGCTTTGATTTGTTTTTTTCATGAGTTCTTTTTCTTTTCATGAGTTTTATTTTCTCTCGTGAGTTTTAGTTTTTGTACCAAACAAAAATCAAATTTAAAAAACCCCTTTTCAAAATTCAACTTCAAAACTCAATCCCAACCAAATGAGCCCTTAATTTCATCCTTTTTTTTCTCCATTTTTCTCGAACGTTAAACTCCCAAACACTGTTAGTGTCCCGTATGGTATAGGTGTAATCTAAATGCTAAATAGGACATTAAAGTAGAAGAGTAATTAAAATTTTCTATAAACAAGGGAGGGGAAAAATGGAAACTATTGAGATTTGATTTACCTATTTGCAACATTTTGCAAATCCCATCCGGACAAATTAGCAACTTCAGTTAGAGCAGCTCTCCACTTGTTTATATCAGAAGCAAATCCTCCTTTTTCTTTTTCATGTCTCTTAAAAGCTTTTGCAAACTTCCCCGTCTGTTTACGAACGTGAGATGGATCAACGCCATAGAATACAGGAAGAACCAATTGCCCTCTCGTGTTCTTACATTCGAGTACCTTAACCAGCTCATTGAGGCACCATCTAGAAGACGCATAGTTTTTGGACAAAACGATAATGGAAATCCTCGATTCCTCAATCACTCTCATCAATTGAAAGGGAATATCTTCCCCTCTTGGGAGTTGATCGTTGTCTCTGAAGGTGCGAATTCCAGCACGAGTCAAGGCATCGTAGAGAAGATCTGTGAAGTTGCTCCGAGTGTCTTCACCTCTAAAACTCAAGAACACATCGTAATTCCATGTGCGTGGCGCTGCTAAATATGAAGAAGAGTAGTTGCTTTGGGTGCCGCTTGTAGCGATGGTGGACATCATTGAAACAGAGAAACGGGATGAATTGGGATCAAAATGAAGAAGAAGAAGAAGAAGAAGAAGAAGAAGAAGAAGAAGAAGAAGAAGATTAGTTGGTGTGAGTTGACTTTTTTGAGAGGGAAACTAGGAAGGTTAAATATGAATCTGGAATTGGACGATTTCAACTAATTCAACAAGTCAGTACACCCACCCGCATAGCTAACAATGGAAATGGTCTTACTTTTATGTGCAATTTGCAGATGAAAGAACTATTGCCAACTTGCTCCACTTGCTCCACTTACTCCACTTTGATTGCTTTAACACAAAAAATATGGAAAGTGGTTTTCTTGTTCCCTTGCTTGTTCCCTTGATATTTTCCTTTGGGTCAATATATAGAAAAGAGGAGTTGAAGAAGAATATGGTGGCAGCAGGAGGAATTTGGCAGAGGAGTTTGGCTCTCTTTATTGAGAGATGAAATTTGGATTTGATTTCCTCCATTTGAATTTGGAAGTAGAAATTTGGAAGAAGAAAATTTGTGTATCATAAGGTACAATTTGTAAACTCAATATTTGGTTGATGGGTTTAGTTTTTTGTATGAAAAATATATTGTATTTTTCATTTGAGTGTTCTTGGTAGAACATTTTGTAACTCATATTGTATTTGTACATTTGAATATATTGAGGAAGGAATGTCGGTGGACTAGGGGCGATTCGCCGATACCACGTATATCGTTGTTGTCTTCTTATTGTTCTTGTTTTAATTTTTCTTCTCCATCTTTGTATGGTTGCCTTCTTTGTTAATTTGTGATCTATAGCATAAGCATAGAATCGCAACAATTTGGTATCAGAGGAGAAGGTTTTGGCAGATCTAAATATTTGGATTTTGGTGAAGAAAAGTTCTCACCAAAAGTTGTTTAAATCTTTGAATACAAAGATGGTAGAAAATTTGGATGGGCTTGAAGAAAAGTTGCATTGGGGTGGAGTTGAAGATGAAGAAGATGGAATGATTTTTGGGTGCAAAAGTTGTTTTGTTTGATTGGCAAGAAAAGATGCATTCCCGTGGAGTTGAAGATGAAGAAAATTGAAGGATTTTTTGGCTACAAAAGTTGTTTTGTTTGGTTGGCAAGAAAATTGCCAAAGTTGTTTGGAAATTATTTGCCAAGGTGGAGATTATTGCCAACTTGCTCCACTTACTCCACTTTGATTGCTTTAACACAAAAAATATGGAAAGTGGTTTTCTTGTTCCCTTGCTTGGTCCCTTGATATTTTCCTTTGGGTTAATATATAGAAAAGAGGAGTTGAAGAAGAATATGGCAGCAGCAGGTGGAATTTGGCAGAGGAGTTTGGCTCTCTTTATTGAGAGATGAAATTTGGATTTGATTTCTTCCATTTGAATTTGGAAGTAGAAATTTGGAAGAAGAAAATTTGTGTATCATAAGGTACAATTTGTAAACTCAATATTTGGTTGATGGGTTTAGTTTTTTGTATGAAAAATATATTGTATTTTTCATTTGAGTGTTCTTGGTAGAACATTTTGTAACCCATATTGTATTTGTACATTTGAATATATTGAGGAAGGAATGTCGGTGGACTAGGGGCGATTCGCCGATACCACGTATATCGTTGTTGTCTTCTTATTGTTCTTGTTTTAATTTTTCTTCTCCATCTTTGTATAGTTGCCTTCTTTGTTAATTTGTGATCTGTAGCATAAGCATAGAATCGCAACAAGAACAATATTAATTTCTAGTCAACCAATCACCCACGTGCTGCATCCCCATTTTTTCAATGGTTATGTTCTGAATCGTGTATTCATTACGGTTGGCAATCGTAATGAAAAAGAGTAGTTGCTTTGGCCTTTGGGTGCTTGTTGCAGCCATGGTGGATATTATTGAAACAGATCAAGAAACAGATTAGTTGGTGAGAGTTCACTTTTTGTGAGTGAGATTAGGAAGGTTAATATAAATGATATCAACTAATTGAACGTGGGAAATGGTCTTACTTTTGTTTGCAATTTGCATATTAAGTAACGATGTTCAGTTTTAGTCAACCGAACAGAGAGCTATGTGCCACCATCCCCATTATTTCAACGGTTTTGTTCCAAATCCTGTATTCATTTTCGCTGGTTTGTTCCTAGTTTTTGTTTGTTCCTGAAATTCAAAGTGGTATTTCAAATGGAGTGTTCGAACGTTATCAACTTATGATCCAAGCTCTTTATATGAATTTTAAAATACTTGTAGTGAAGGGTTTGACTTTTTTTTTTTGGTATGTAATGCTGACTAATATTGACTTCTTCTCAAATAAGTTTCACAAGGATCTAGAGGATTAAAGTTCTGCTTCACAGGGGAACTGCCATATCTTGATCAGGTTGGTTTTGAGGCGCTTTTCATAACAAAGTTGGAAAATGATAGAAAACACCACTAGTTTTTTTGAGTTGTAAAAAGAGATGATTGATTCGGTGAAATGTTCAACTACTTTCTCGGATTTCCTTGGATTAACATTCTTTGGGCAGTGGATAAGAACAAATTTTCCTCGTAAAATAAGGAAAAGAAGGGGAGTCGCACCAAAATCACTCTGCTCTTTTCCCATCTTCTCATAAAATTATTAGTGTTCTTAATAATTTTCCAACATTTTTCATATAGAACCCAAGTGTTCTAAGATAACTTGTTTGCTGTGCAGGCCTGTAATCCAATACTGATCGACTTTGGACATATGTCATTAGGCTATTGTGAAACATTTTATACTAAGACAGGTATCTCATCCTATCCCCATCTATGTGCAATTGTGTGTGTGAATTTATTTTGTTCCAAAGTTAGTACATGTGGGAAGTCCATTATTTACATCATGTTGCATTTGTGATTTTGTGGTATGGATTACTAAATTATTATAAGGTGAACGGGAGATTTTCGGTCTGTGCGTGGTCCATTGAAATATTTACACCATTTGTTACCCACATCATTTAACACAATCTGATTAGAACTGTCTAAAATATAACAAAATACCACTTCTGAGACGCACGCAGTGAGTGAAGGGACAAAAATATTAGCCCGAGCCCATGACCGACTTGGAAGGTTCGAATCTGTGAGTTATCCGAGCTTATATAGTGTCCGAGCTTGTGCAGTGGTGTCCGACTGCAGTCACTATCTGAGCTAAACATATGATAGGATAAAAATATTATATCTGACCATCTTATTATGCGAAAAACAAAATTGCAGAAGTTAAAATGCAAACACAATATAAAAGCGTTTATTTCTAATCAAAAAAATATCGGCAAACACCCTTACAATACTACAAATTTTCAAATAAACCTGAATAAGAATTGACCATCACCTTACAGCTGCTTCCAATTCAAAACAATTTCAGCCAAAAGGACTGCCCACAAAAAGCTTTTGATGTAGCAAAAGAGATGATATGTGATCCTCTCCCAAACCCACTATCCTGCACAAGCTGCGAAGTCTGAACTAATGATATGCTAAAGAAGAAGAGACCTTAATTACAAGGCTTCTTGTCCGACTTTTATATCATTTGTAAATCTTAGCATTAAACTAATAGCATAAATAAGGAAAAAATATAAATGGGGGCTACAAAAGGCCCGCCCCGAAGGCTTACACAAAGATTCTTTAAGAGGACTATAAAAAGAAAAGTACTAAACTTGAAAAATGAACTAAGCCTACACAACAAAGTTCGCTACCTAAAAGAGCAAAAAATGCCAAAATACAAGGCCGGGAAGCAAAACACAAGTAAAAAGGCCGGAAAGAAAAACAATAACCAACATCGGAATTCATCAACATGAAGCAGCTAAAAATCCTCAAGACTTTTTGTGCTTTTTAAGAAACTAGGTTTTGTGCACATGCGTTGCACGTGGCTTTAGCATTTGACAAAGGTCTATAGTTCTATTAATAAATATTTAGTTTGAATTGGTTAATAAAGATGAAGTGTGAAATAAAAGTTCTAACTAAAGCAAAAGCTTGCTAGGCATATAACAAATAAACCAAAAACAATAGTATCAAATGTAGAAATTGATTTAAAATTATAAAAGAATGATAGAATCTGTTAGGCGTACTAAAATTTTTGTGGATATATCATAGAGATTTTAGTTGGAGTGGCCTAAGTTGTTATTTTAGTTGGAGGGTTGCTGGTAATGGAAAGATACAAAGGGTTTTTCCAACAACTAAACCCACGCGACTCTAAGTATTGAGCTTTCAAATTGTACCTTATAGTACAGTACATTAATTGTCTTCTTCCAAATTCAAATGGAGGAAATCAACTCTAGATTCCATCCCTCTTGGTAGAGAGCGTGCCAAACTACAACAAAATTCTCACATTTGAACTTTTGTCCTAACTTTGTACTCAAAACAATCGGCAAATTAATTTCCATTTTATAGAGCCAAAAGCGCGAATTGGGACACATCGATCAGTCGACTGCTGCCACAGACCAATCAACTGCACTGAAAGTAGTCGACTATTCTAGCTAGTCTTCACAGTCTCAATATCCTTTATATAAGAAGTCAATCTAGTTTGGTTCTCCTTCAAGTTTTTTTTCTATAAGTAAAATTTTTGCTTGTGTTGGCCGTCTACCGGATCGTCGGTTAGAGAGTTAATCGGAGGTACAATTAGAGAGTTTGCCAAGAAAAAAAATATTAGTGAAATCCACTTCAAACAAATTTCTTTTATCTATCCAAAGCTGATTGACATTTGTAGGTGTTGAAATACAGTGCCTTGGAGTTTGCAAGATTTAATTAAGGATATGATTTCAAAGCTTCAATCTGAATTGATAAATTAAACCAATTGGAGTTTTAAATTTTAAATTTTTAGACGAACGATGATTCAATTATTCACTGTATTCTACTTTTATTCTATGAATTGATTAAATATTTCACATTCAACAAAAATCCCCCAAGCATGTTCTCGTTTTGTTGTTATGTTCTCTTTCAGATTTTGTACAATTTAGAAACTGAATAATTTCTTTTAATTTCTAATGAGACAGGAGATGGATCTCATTTGATTTGTTTAAAGTTATAGCTTCATAATATAGTTTTGACTAAATTGATTATGATGTATTATAAGAGGTGTAATATAACCGGAAGAGTAAAGAAAATAAAATAAGAAATAGAGTAGGATTCTGAGTACATTAATTAAAACCAAATTAAATATAGAGTTTAAAACCAAACAATCCTGGGAATTTAATTAATTTAATTTAATTTAATATTTTTTTTTGGAGAATAATTTAATATAGTTGATTAGATTTGGTATATCAAATTAGGAGCGTTCTTTTAAGAAAATTCTTGCAATTTTAATTATACCGTTAGAAATGCTCTTCATTATTTTTCCATGAAAATATAGCTACTTGAAGTCGAATACTTCTTTTTAAAAAAGAAAGAAGAATTTCCACATATTTATACCTTGTAATTAATCATTTTATGTAACACATCTACGCATTGCATGGGTTGGTCAGTTGTTGAAATAAAAACATATGACAAAATTAACATGCCTTCTTAACTTTTGAATTCGTCCAAGTATCCTAACCAAAGATATACTTGTTTTGGAAATAAGAATCATACTATGAAACTTCAACGTAAAACATTCGAATTCAATTAATAATGTTTTAATACATCAGAATTCTTTGGTAATAGAATGTAGTATTTAGAGAATGATTTAAAAGTCGAACCAAACATTTCTTATAATTTAATATACTTACCAAAATTTCATGTGCAAGCCAATTTGTTATTTTAAAAGTTTTCTTAGTTAAGAAAACAAGCACTTGATCACTAAAGTAGTTCTTCATTTTATTTGGATTTAACTTAAAATATTCATATGCCCACGCATCACATATACGTAAATTTCTAATACAAAAAATAAACATTAGAAATACTGCCATATATAAGAGGAAAAAAGATCCAATAATAAGAGATCGGTTGGCCCATATCAATATATAATTGGTAAGGTAACTGAATAAGAAGAGGGAGGATGTTAATGTTGTGTTCCTTGTGATTCCCACGCCGGAGTGCAAACGTCAAATACGTACCACTGTGAGCTGTTACATTCTTATGTAAATAATATTAAATCAAGCCACATAAATCCTGTTTTCTTTCTTTTATTTTCTCTGTCTTGTGATCGGACTACTATGTATATTTGAATTGTCTACTATTTATATATATATATATATATATATGTTTAAAAGAATTTGAAATTAAATATAGAGTTTAAAGCAGTTGAAGAGTTTAAAACCAAATTAAATATAGAGTTTAAAACCAAACATAATTTGATTTTGAGTAAAATAACATAGAGTTTAAAACCAAACAGAATTTTAATTTGAGTAGAATAACCATCGCAAACATCAATTAAATTAAATTAAATTAAATAGAGTTTGAAAGAATTTGACTTTGGTAGAATCAAAGGGTATATTTGTCCATAAAAGAAAAGAAAAAACACTTAAATTATTCGTACTTTTATATATAGTATAGATATAAATTACAATAAGCTCCTTGTGGTTTTTTTGGATTTGTGGGTCACAAGGCAATATTGAATACTTACATAACCCTCTATTTACTTGAGAAATGTTACACGAACAAAATACTCTTCAAAAATTTGATCCAGATAGACTTCGCGTTAATGTGTTGATCTTTAATCCTCCATTAATTACGAACCAAGACCGCGTAAATGTGTTTTTTTCCTATCAATATCGTTTCTTCTCTTTTGTACTTTTATTTACCCCGAATCTTTCTTAAGATATTACAAAGTTTGAACTACTTTATATTATTGCAATTTGTACATGTCTAATTTAATTAAGTATTATGTTAAACATTATTAACTGTAAAATTTTGAGAATCAATTAAATAAACTTATTTAATGTGTAAATGTCTGATTTGTTGCCCTTTCTTTTGTTCAAAAATTGTTGCTTATATGAATGGTATTTCCTAAAAAGTGATAATATTATATATTTCTATTTATTTAATATATTTTTTTACATAATCTTATAATTTTATAGCATTTTTTTTAATATCAGTAAGAAAATAAACGTGTTTACTTATAATAACTTTAATACTAAGTGCAAATTTAATTTATGAAATAGAACTTAAATCTGATATAAAAAAGATAAAATATTGTTTATAGTGGTTTGTATGATATTAAATAGTTGTGATTGTTGTGAATTATGGTTATAAATATATTTTTTCAATAATTATATTTACAAATAAATAAACAAACAAACAAATAAATGCTAAAAATATCTCAATTTTATAATTTCAAATTTTATAAAGAAATTTGTTACTTTTCGACTCTAGAAATTTCTTAAGACGGTAAATATCCAAATTCCAACTTCCAATGGACAAGTTCTTTTCACCAAAAACAGAGTGCAATTGTATGCACTCGTTGTCCTCTTCGTCCTCTTTGTTGTTGACATCCTCCCATATAATACTTGACCTTTTTGAGTCGTAGTCCTTGTTGGCTAACCCACCGCTCGTCTCCACTAGATCGAAGCCTATTTTACCCCCATGGATATTGACTTTGGAAAAATATCCCGTACATGTTTTGTAGGAGAGCAGAAGTTGGCACATCTTCACCACAATACATGCAGATGGTGCTATTTCAAAGCATACCTCTATTCTTTCTCCACCTACAATTCCATACGCGCATTTCATATCCCACTTCAAACGGTAATATCCACGGTTTCGTGATTCAAAATGGAAAAGACATCTTCTCCTGCATTGATAACGACTTGCATTATGAGAAATACGAGTTAATACAGACCCATCAGTCTTGGCCTCGTAAACAGCGTGAAGCCATATCCATAAAAATTCTTCCTTTTCTATAATTGATGGAATATCAAATAAAATAGAGCATGTCCTTTTCTTTTCTATAGTTGCTGGAATATCAAATAAAGGAGAAGATATATTTTTGTTTCCGATTGGACCTGGAAGACCAGCATGTTCAGTGTCTACCTGTTACATAAACATCATCACTTGTTAACGTAAGTACGCGTGTGTGTGAGAGATAGAGAGAGAGAGAGAGACTAACCTGAGAGAGACTATCCATCAAATTCATAACCAGATTACTATCCCTTTCAATGTGAAGGGAACTCAAATTGTTGAAGCTTGCCATATTGTGTCTCTCAGCAAGGCTAATACACTTATTAAGATAGAATAATATATCTCTCTCACCATCTGATAAATCAGGTAATTTTTGCACTGATGTACAATTACGCATATCTACAACCACAACATTTGGAGGCAGCTTTGGTAATGATTGAAGACTCTGACAGCCTTCTACAGCAAGCATTTCTAGCTTAGATAGCAGAGTAAGGCCGTCCGGTAGGAAACGGAAAATATTTGAACCTAAATCCAAAATTTTCAACGAGGACAACCTCCCAATATCTACTGGAATATCCCCATCTGATATATTGCAGTCTCTTGCTCTCAACTCTGTTAAACACTGCAAAGAAGAAACAGAATTTGGCAGAAATCTCGTTGGACGGGCACTTCTTTTCAGTGTCACCCGAGAAACAATGGATGAAAACCAAGAGTTGTTTACTGGCTCTTTTTTATTACACCCATCAATGTATAAGCTTGTAAGGTTCTTGAGAAGTCCCATATTTTCAGGTAACTTGTCTAGACTGGAGCAACCTGTAAGATTTAGGTATCCAAGTGATTTTAGCATACAAATGCTATCCGGAAGATTTCTGAGCTCCTTGCAACCTTTTAAATTCAAGTGAGCTAGCCTAACCAAAACTCCAATTGATGAATGAACCTCAAGTAAACTTGTACATCCTTCAAGCAATAATGTCTCCAACATTGGTACTCCATTGAAGTCCATGGTACCCGTTAGCAAGTTTGAATGACTGAGGTTTAATATCTTCAAGTTTTTAAGAAACTGTTCAACCAAAAAAATAAAGATAAAATTATATATGAAATCCGCGTGTTTGCATTTTGCTAGGCCTCCTAATCTATGGTGAAAAACAAAAGGTTATGGACTGTTGTACCTTGCTACCTTTCCATATTGTATGGAGTTTACTGTACTGCATATCTAGCACCACGAGCTTTTCCATATGAAAAATAGACTGTAAACATTTCAAAGGATAGTGATACCAGTAGAGCCACCTTAATTGGTTTGACAAATGTTCAAGGCTTCCGGTGACATGTACATTGTGCATCTTAAGCAATCGTAAATTATTAATCCTTGCAAATGATGTAGAGCTAATTTTTGTTTCGTTTAGAGTCGAAAGTATTAGGCTGATACCTTCAATTGCGTCCGTTCCCTAACAAAAACAAGAAAACCATTTATATTAAGTAATTCCAACATATACATGATTACATGAAGCATGTGTTAAGGGTGTACGTGTGTATAGGGAGAGAGACTTTATGAATGAGTGAAAAGAGAATTCGTATTTGGCTTTAACCTTATCTTTTTGTAGGACATAATCTATGTCCTCATGAAACCATAATCGGCTACGCATTCCTGGATTTTGAGGAGATTCTTCATGAACAATTGCCCTCCCCATATCCCGAACCAAATTGTGCATAATCAGCTCATTATTTTCACCCCTGACTTTTAGTAAACACCTCTCTTTCAACACATTGATTCCAATTTCCGAGTAGAAACCACAATCGTCCAATATAATTCTAGCCAAGTCGTTCTCCATTCCGACGAAAAAACATGCAATATGAAGAAATATCCCCTTTACATCATCATCCAATCCATCAAAGCTTATCTTGAGTTGCTTTTGAATCTGATTGTCGGGAATTTGTTGTAGTCTTTTAAACGCACTTTTCCACTGTTCTCTGGGTCTTCCGAACAAATGACCACCAAAAACCTCAAGAGCTAATGGAAGGCCCCCCAAATAAGCTATTATGCCTTTAGAAAGCTCCAAATAATCATCCGGCGAAGTGGTGGTTTTGAAGGCATGCAAATTGAAGAGCTCCAAAGACTCTTTGTCATTCAATTTATTGACCTCGTACCTCCCATGCACTTTAGCCTGACGCATCAAGTGCTCGTCTCTTGTTGTTATAATGATTCTACTTTTAGGACCGAACCAATCATTTTGTCCCACTAATGCATATAGTTGGCTCCACTCGTCCACATCATCAAGGACGATTAGAACCTTTTTAGAGCAAAGTCTTTCTTTCATCAGAACCATTCCCCTGTCAACATTGCCAACCTTGAAATTCTTCCCCTTCAGCGTTTCAGAAAGAATTTGCTCTTGGATATGAATGAGGCCATTGGGTTGCTTTGAAACTTCTCTAACATTTGCAATAAAACTGCACCCTTCAAAAAGTAGATAACTTTGATTATAGACGGCTTTGGCTATTGTCGATTTTCCAATTCCACCCGGACCATAAATCCCAACAATGCGAATATCATTATATTCGAAGTTTAGTAAAGAATTTACGGATGCAACACGAGATTTTATACCAACTGGATGCATAGCAACATTCATGTATGTCTGGTTCACTTCATCTTGAACTTTCTCAACAATCTTCTTGATAAACTTCGATTCATGCCTGCAAATTTTAATTCAAACATAAATAAACTAGAACATGGTCACATATACTTAATACATGCAAAAAAAAAAAATTATCTGAAAATTCTTGATAGTTAATTTGGTTGTAAATCTTATTGAGACAATGTAATAATGTTTGATTAAGTGGTTAGTTTGCACTTCGCTTGGTGTTTCCGATTTTGACATTGCTTTTGTTTCTGAATAATAAAAAAAGTAACATATAGAGAGAGGCTTTATCCCATGACATATGATCGAAAAGTAAAGCAATTTAATTACCTTTATAAAAAAAATTAGTTTTACATTAGGTATGAGTCTGCATAAAAAGAGCGTGAAAATGCATCTCGTGTGCCATGTGCTTTAAAAAGCCAGTATAGTATAAATGTAAGCTAAACACTAAGTCGGATATTAATGTAAATGAGTAATTAAAATTTTCTATAAACAGGGAAATGAGATTTAAATTTGTTTACCCATTTGCAACATTTTGCAAATCCCATCCTGACAAATTTGCAGCTTCGGTTAGAGCAGCTCTCCATTTCTTTATCTGGCAACCAAATCCTTCTTCCTTTTCTTCTTCATATCCTGTAACAGCTTTCTCAAAACTCCCTGTTCGTTTACATTTCTTTATCTCGCGACCATATCCCAAAGCTTTTTCTAAACTCCCTTTATTTTTACGTTTCTTTATCTCACAACCAAATCCTTCCACCTTTTTCTTTTCTTCGTATCCTGCAAAAGCTTCTGCAAACTTCCCCGTCTGTTTACGAACGTCAGATGGATCAACGTCGTAGAATACAGGAAGAACCAATTGCCCTCTCGTGTTCTTACATTCGAGTACCTTAACCAGCTCGTCGAGGCACCAGCTAGAAGAAGCATAGTTTTTGGAGAAAACGATAATGGAAATCCTCGATTCCTCAATAGCTTTCATCAATTGAAAGGGAATATGTTTCCCTCTTGGGAGTTGATTGTCGTCTCTGAAGGTGCGAATTCCAGCACGATTCAAGGCATCGTAGAGATGATCTGTGAAGTTTTTCCGAGTGTCTTCTCCTCTAAAACTCAAGAACACATCATAATTCCATGTACGTGGGGATGCTAAACATGAAGAAGAGTAGTTGCTTTGGGTGCTTGTTGTTGCCATGGTGAATATTATTGAAACAGAGAAAAAGGGATGAATCGGGATCAAATGAAGAAGAAGAAGAAGAAGATTTTAGTTGGTGAGAGTTGACTTTTTTTAGAGGAAAATTTGAAGAAGGTTATATAAATCTAGAATTGAGGAACAAGGTTTTTGCAATTAAGGAATTCAATTCCAAATTAATCAGAACTACATAAATGAACATTGGCAAATGAAGCTCCAAACTCTGAAGGTGAATTCAACAAGTCAACAAACTCGAATCAACTTGTAAAAAGTAGAAGGGCATTCGCTTCAAACACCTGAATGAAATCAACAAATCAGAACTCCAAATCTCGATTTGAATATTTTGAATGTCAGAGTAAAAGAGTCAAGAGATATAGATTGGAACGTACGGAGAAAAAGCAGCAAAGTAAATAGACATTAGAATCATAGAATTTTCGTATAATAAAAATAAGAATTGAGATTGAAGATATTAACCGAAAAGATCAGAACAGACAGAGTTAACGGCTGAAGCAGTTAGGACATAGTTTGCAGCAGCTGCCTTTAGATCCAACTTGTGCTCTCAATAATTCTTCAATTTGCCTCTCACTCACTCACAAACTCACTCTCTCTCTCAAATAGGCGATGAGAGAGGCAGAATTAATTTATTATTATTATTTTGCTCTGAACTACAGGTAAGAGGTAAGGTTTCTTTCCTATTTTTTTTTTATTTTCCCTTGTTTCTTTCTCCAATTGATGAGGGTCAGTCAACCAACACCCCCATTCCACAAGTCTTCTCTCTCTCTCTCTCTCTCTCTCTCTCTCTCTCATTATTACACTTTTTCTTTTTTGGGTTACAATTACTACGTATTACATTTCTACGTAGCCACAAATTAATCAATCAACAATCAAATCCTCTTTTTAAGCCATTTTCAATAGTATTTTTTTTTTTTGTATTTCTATTTTATGTGTTAATATTATTTTATAATATTTTAATATTTATTGGCAATATATTTGTATTGGTTTAGAAGGATAGAAAATATTGTCTCCAATGATAATTTTTATTGCTCAATTTCTTCCTTATTTTATCTCCTATTTAATAAAGTGAGAGAATTAGTGGGTCTACAACAACTAATAAAAATTTGTCATATCGCATAGAAAATTTCTATCACCATTTCTATATGTAGAAATGGTGATAGAAATTCCCAATCTTACTAGACTTCCACTTAGGATAGAAATGAAGATAGAAATATCTATTGGAAAAGATTTTTTCTATCCTAAACATTTATTTGTGTAGAAACACCGTTAAAGATGGCCTTAATACCTCTGACACAATATTCTTCTTCTCCAAGTCAAAAATACTATTCCTCCATCATACTTTACCTCCTTTCTTGGTCACTTCTTTCATCTCCCATTTTTATTATTTTAGAAATCCCTAAAATAATAATAATAATAATAATGAAACATAATTAACCCCCGTAAAACTTAACAAAGTTAACTAATGTATCCTTAAGTCATCGGTCAACCAACCCCTCCCCCCTTTCACATGCCTCTCTCTCTCCCTCGCTCAGTAACCAACTCCTCCCCCTCTATTTCACACGTCTCCCTCTCTCTTTCTCACGGCTCGTTTAATTCAAACTTTTAGAATAAAATTAATATTTTAAATGTCAATTTTTTTTTATTTCTGACATCTTTATTTTAATTCATTAACTACTCGTTTGGTTGAAGTTTTAGAAATGAAATCGGCAAAAAATATTTTTTTTTATTTTTTGGAAAAAAAAATTATTTTCATTTTCTGGAAAAAAAAATAATTTTCGTTCTCTGGAAAAAAATATAATTTTTTTCATTTTCTGGAAAAAATTTTATTTTCGTTTTTTGGAAAAAAATATAATTTTTTCCATTTTCTGGAAAAAAATAATATTTTCGTTTTCTGGAAAAAAGATCATTTTTTGTAAAAAATAATATTTTCATTTCTGGAAAAAAAATATTTCATTTTATTTTTTCATTTTCTGGAAAAAAAATATAATTTTTTCTTTTGCTGGAATTTTTTTTATTTTATTTTCTGAAAAAAAAAAGAAAAAAAAGAAGATGATTTCCTTGGAATCCTAAACTTTTCTCCCAAATTTGGAGGGAATAAAAATGAATGAAATGGAGGAATCTAGTTTTTCTAGGAAAGCTCTTTTCCCTTCAAAAACTCGAATCAAACGGAACCTCAGAGTCAATCAGGGGGCGGAGCCATGTGAAGGCCCTACCTGGACTTTTTGTGAATATTTAGAGAGTAGAGGGGGCTACTGTGCAAGGGGGCAAATAATTGGGGGCTAGTTGCGTGAGTGAAGTATGTTATTGGTCAAGGGGTGCATTGTGTAATTAACAAAGTTCAGGGTCTATTTTAGTAATATAGGTTTAGGATATGTATTATATCATCAATGAAAGTTGAATGAAAGTATAAGGAATGTAGAAAGAAAACTCCGCCGTCTTTCTTCTTCGAATAATTATTGCTTATTTTTATTTTATTTTTAAGTATAGTATTTTTTTTAAACACAGCGCAACAGTAACTAGCAGTGTCTCTGCCCCTCTTTTCATTTTCATTCTTTATTTGTTTCGGTATTTTAGGTTCGATTTCTTTTTTATAATCTTATATATTTTTTTTAAAAAAAATTGAATAATAAGAATTAGGTGTTTTAATGTTCATTTGTTTCTTAAATTGTTAATATATTTGTTTGTTAGTTATTATTTATTAATGTTGATTTACTTCTTATATTGTTAAATATTGATATTAAATTTGATTATTGAGGTTGATTTGAATATTAAGATTTATGTGTTTTAATGTTGATTTGCTTGTTAGATTGTTAATATATTTGTTTGTTTGTTGGTCATTATTTATTAATGTTGATTTGCTTGTTAAATTGTTAATATATTTGTTTGTTTTTTAGTCATTATTTATTAATGTTGATTTGCTTCTTAAATTGTTAATATATGTGTTTGTTGGTTATTAATTTATTAATGTTGATTTTCTTCTTGTTTGTTGGTGTATATGCAAAAAATTCTTGTTGTGCTAATAGTTTGGCCCCCCTGAACAAAAATCCTGGCTCTGCCACTGCTCTCAATGGGGGTTTTCACCTCGGAGGGATGGGGGCTACTTGTGCAAGAGGGAGATGTTGAGAAATATATATATACACACCAGGTATTTTCCATGCATAACGGTATAATAGCATAACAAATATTAGTTATTAAAGAATAGTGAGATTGGGATGAAAAAAAATATAGAGTAATTAAACAACGTGCAATTTAAAATATACATTAAAAAAATTGAGTATTCATATCGATGGACTATTCGGGGGCAATAGCTAGTTTAATAATAAACAATAAAAATGTTACATAAAGGTTAACAAAAATAAGATACATACGTAGAAAAATATATAGAAAAATCCAAAAACATATAGAAAGAATTCAAACGTAATAAATATATTACATGGAAAGAGAGATTAGATAGTTTATGTCGTCGTTAGATAGACAATTTTTTTTGACATTTTGCATTAGATTTACATACATACGACAACCTTAATCAACAAATAATATCAAATGCTTATGTATGTGTTTTAGAAATTAACCGTTAGTGTGATTCTTTTTTGTTAAGTAGGTCATTATTTTGTAAAGGATTAAAAAAACTAATCTAGACATTTGTGCTACTCGATCTCTTTTAAAATTTCATATTCATTTTTAAAATTTCAAAACCATTATTCGGTATTCAAATTTATCATTTGAAGTTATATGACAAGACAAATGCACCCTTAAAGCATCTTCAATCTAGTGTAAGGTGTTTGGTTAGCAATATAAAT
The DNA here is from genome assembly GCA_021464415.1 of Lonicera japonica. Classification (NCBI taxonomy): domain Eukaryota; kingdom Viridiplantae; phylum Streptophyta; class Magnoliopsida; order Dipsacales; family Caprifoliaceae; genus Lonicera; species Lonicera japonica. The sequence continues at coordinate 40,189,608 of CM038465.1, read as the reverse complement.
AACCACTCTAACGTATACGTTAGAAGTTTTGCTACTTAACAAAAATGCACTTGGATGTTAAATTGCTAGCCACAAGTATTTGACCATTTTGGCTAGCCAAGAAAGTTTTGCTAATTAATAATGCGGGCCCATTTTGTAACTTTTTTCAAGAACCACTTAAATAATGTCATGTGTAACTAATGAGTGATTAGTTGAAGAACCACCGAAATATAAAATTGTATGTTTATTAGTAAGTAAATAATGTACAAATTAGTGAGTAAAAATGTGCTGACATAACACCTTAAGTAAAATTTTGAAGGCTGCAAAAATTTTATGTGACTAGTAGTGAATGTAGTCTAAAATAAGATTTTTTTTTATTATTAAAATGTGTGAAAACTGGCTCAGACACTACCTAATATATATATACAAACCTTAATAAATAAAAAGTTTAGCATCTACATAAAATATGCTCCTAGTCCAAGGTCTATACATAGCTAGAATGTGTCACGAAATCACTTCTCCCCACTTCACGTACAAACTTTTTACTTTGAGGCTTAGATGCAAGACTTTAGATTTTGATTTAAAAAAAAGGTACAACTTTAGCGCATGACAAATTGAGAGTGACTGCATGGATCTTGCTAAAACACGATTATATAAATGTTATTTGGGTGCTCGAATTAATGTATTATTTGGGTCTAAAAAAACAAATTCAATCTGTTTGAACCATTTGCTATAAGTTAAATAACTTAAAATTATTTGATTTAAACATTTGTTTGAAAAAATAAATTAATATATAAAAAATTGCTAAGTAATGACACGGGCTCCACTTTTTAACCTTTTTCAAGAACCACTTAAATAATGCCATGTATAACTAATAAGTGATCAGTTGATGAACCACGGGAGTACAAAAATGTATGGTAATTAGTAAGTAAATAGTATATAAATTAACAAGTAAAAATGTGCTGACATAACACTTTAAATTGAATCCCAAAAACTAAAAAAATATTATGTGACTGATAGTAAGTATGATCTAAAATACAAAAAACAAAAAAGAGAGAGAGAGAGAGAGAGAGAGAGAGAGAATTAAAATGCGTAAAAATTAGCTCAGACATCACCTAATATATAAAATAAAAAAAAATAAAGTAAAAAAAGTTAGCATCTCCGTAGTCCAAAGAATATGCTTTTAGTCTAAAGTCACTAGCTATAAAATGTCACAAGAGCACTCCTTGCTTCTTTTTTTATTTTTATTTTTATAGAAGCTCAAGTCCCCGTAGAATCCTAGTAGTAAAGCGATATATTATTAAAAGAAAAAGAAAGTCTGAAAAGCCCAGACTCGAGGGCACACAACAGAGATAATATTCAAACTAATAGAACTAAGTAAACCAAAAAGAGACCACTTGGCAAAAACAAAATAAAATACAAAAAGATGTTAGCTAGTGGAATCGAAATCTATAATTAGGAATAATGGACATTCTCTCCCCACTAAAGTAATCGTTTGTTGGGGGGCCGATTTCCACCACAAAGGAGCCGGTTGATTTAACCCTATAGAATCGATTGAATTTGCTACAGTATTACCCTCTCTATAAATATGAGAGCAATAATATTGCATGTCCAAAAAAATCTGTTTGCAACTGTCCCATGTCGTGGCAACACACCAGCGAATCGAACTCAATCCAGAGCCTTCGCCAACCATGTTGATGGGAAACTCAATACCCTGAATAAAAGCCAAGATTTTTGCAAGAAAGGCCGTACCAATCAACAACAACAACAACAAGCCTTTATCCCACTAGGTGAGGTCGGCTACATGGATCAAACGACGCCATAGTTGCCTGTCATGAATCATATTTATAGTGAAACCATTTGCCTCTAAATCCTTCTTAATAGTTTCACCTATAGTTTTTCTCGGTCTTCCTCTGCCTCTAACAACTAGGCTTCCCTCCATATGATCAACTCTCCTTACCACGGCATCTATCGGTCTCCTCCATACATGCCCAAACCATCTAAGTTGAGATTCAACCATCTTTTCTGTAATAGGTGCCACCCCAACTCCCTCTCTGATGGTTTCATTCATGATCCTATCTTTTCTATTCTTGCCACTCATCCATCTCAACATTCTCATCTCAGCTACATTTAAGTTATTCTCGTGTTGGCTTTTGACCGCCTAACACTCAGTCCCATACAACATCGCTGGTCTAACCGCAGTACGATAGAATTTTCCTTTTAACTTGAGTGGTACCTTTTTATCACATAACACACCCGAAGCTTTCCTCCATTTCAACCACCCTGCTTGAATCCGGTGGTTTACATCTCCCTCTATCTCCCCATCTTCTTGTATGATGGATCCAAGATACTTAAACCGAGTGACTTGTGGTATGACATTGTCCCCAACTTTTACCTCTAAGTTAGGAGTGCTCCGCCTTTTACTGAACTTGCATTCCATATATTCTGTCTTACTTCTGTTTAAACAAAAGCCATGCGCTTCTAAAGTTTGTCTCCAAGTTTCCATCTTCCCATTTAGCTCTTCTTTGGACTCACCCACTAGGACAATATCATTTTCAAATAGCATGCATCGCAGTGCTGGCTCTTGAATGTGTTCCGTGAGTACATCCAAGACTAAGGTAAACAGATAAGGGCTCAAAGCTGACCCTTGGTGTAGTCCTATAGTTATAGGAAAATCTTTTGTGGACCCACTATGTGTTCTCACACTAGTCTTAGCTCCCTTATACATGTCCTTGATAACACGAATATAGGCAATCCTAACCCCTTTCCTCTCTAAGGCTTTCCACAAAATCTCTCTTAGTACCCTATCGTACGCCTTCTCCAAGTCAATGAAAACCATGTGTAGGTCCTTTTGATCCCTTCGATATTGCTCCATCAAGCGCCGTAACAAGTAAATTGCTTCCATGGTCGACCTTCCGGGCATAAAACCAAATTGATTATCTAAAATGCTGGTTTCCTTTCTTAGTCTCCACTCAATCACCCTTTTCCATAACTTCATAATATGACTCATGAGTTTAATCCCCCTGTAATTGGCGCAATTTTGTATATCCCCCTTATTCTTATAAATCGGAATTAGGGTGCTTCTCCTCCATTCTTCCGGCATCTTCTTTGATCTCAATATCTCGTTGAAAAACCTTGTGAGCCAACCAATGCCTTTATCACCTAGACCCTTCTAAACCTCAATAGGTATACTATCTGGCCCAATTGCTTTACCACTATCCATTCGTTTCAATGCTTCTTTCACTTCATTTTCTTGGATTCTGCGATAAAAGGTGAAATTTTTGTCATCCTCTCGCATGTTCAGCTCATCTCCACATGCTAGAACCTCATAACCTTCATTAAATAATTTGTGAAAATAATTCTTCCATCTCTCTTGTATGTCTTGTTCCTTAACCAGAACTTTACATTCTTCATCCTTAATGCATCTCACTTGATCCAAGTCTTTTGTCTTCCTCTCTCGACCCTTAGCAAATCGGTAAATAGCTTTTTCTCCATCTTTGGTGCCTAAAGATTGGTGTAATCCAACAAAAGCTCTAGTCCTCGACTCACCCACCGCCTTCTTGGTCTCTTTCTTTGCTTCTTTGTAAGATTCCCAATTTTTCGCATTCTTACATAAAGACCAGGCTTTAAAGGATTTCCTTTTTACCTTAACTTTATCTTGTACACTATCATCCCACCACCAAGATTCTTTATCCCTAGGTCCACATCCTCTTGATTCACCCAGCGTCTCTTTAGTTATCTTCCTGATCCCCTTGGCCGCCTTGTCCCACATACCATTTGCGCTTCCGTTTGCCTCCCAAAACCCTCCCTCCAGCACCTTGTGTTGAAAGATCCTTTGTTTTTCACCCTTCAAATGCCACCATATAATCCTTGAGACCTTACCTTGGCCCCTTCTCTTCACTTTCCCCTTAACTCGTATGTCCATCACAAGGACTCTATGTTGGCTAGTCAAGCTCTCTCTAGGTATGACTTTACAGTCCATACAACTCTTTCTATCTCCTTTCCTAAAGAAGAAGAAATCGATCTGAGAGCATGTTGCCCCACTCTTGTATGTGATGAGATGCCCCTCCCGCTTCTTAAAACATGTATTGGCAACCGTAAGATCATAAGCAGACGAGAAATCAAGGATATATTTTCCCTAGGTATTTACCACCCCAATGCCATAACCTCCATGTACCCCCTATAATTTTCAGAAGAACTCCCTACGTGCCCATTCAGATCCCCTCCTAGGAAAATCTTTTCTCTAAGTGGTATATCCTGGAACAAGCCTTCCAAGTCCTCCTAAAATTTTATCTTGAGGTGTTCTTCACACCCGACCTGAGGTGCATAAGCACTGATCACATTAAAAGTGTCTTGCTCCATTACAAATTTTAGGGCTAGGATCCTATCTCCTACCCTCTTTACATCTACAATGTCCTTCTTCCACCATTTGTCGACAATTATACCCACTCTATTTCTCGATTTAACCTTGCCAGTGTACCAAAGCTTAAAACCCGAAGTGTCTAATTCCTTCGCCTTAGCTCCAACCCACTTAGTTTCTTGAAGGCACATGAAATTGATCCTCCTCCTGATCATTGTGTCAACTATTTTCATAGATTTTCCTGTAAGTGTGCCTATATTCCAAGTCCCAAAACGAATCCTTCTCTCATGAACTAGCTTCTTTACCCGCACTCGTTCACAAAGATGCGGGAACCCTTGCTTATTTTTCACTACATCCAGGCGGCGATGCAGCGGCCCTTGCTCATTTGTCACTGCACTCGAGCGATACAGCGCGTTGCTTCTGGGCAACGACCTAGCATTAACACTATTATATCGTTTGTCCATGTCATGAAGATTCGACTTAGTTTTACGTTGGCTGTCGACTACCTAACACAACCCTCCTCCTTTATCCGGGCTTGGGACCGGCAGCATTGAAGTAGCACTGGCGGAGTTAAAGGCCGTACCAATCCTAATAGAAAAAATAATATGCACCAATAACAATCCCCATGTGATCTCTAAAAACTCCTCCAGATGCAGCTCTACCTGGAGCGCCCTGAGCCGTGCCATCCGTATTTAATTTCACCCACCGAAGCTGAGGGTGAAGCCAATGAACCGGGATAAATAAGGAGGCCCGATACTCCTCCTCACTTTATAGTACACACCTTTAATTTTGAGGCTTTAGATTTAAGACTTTAGCTTGTAAACCAAAAAAAAAGTTATACAACTTTAGCACGTGGATCCCACTAAAATGTGGATAGACATGTTATTTGGCTGCGGGAATTAACGTGTTATTTGGGTTAAAAAAACAAATTCAATATATTTGAACTCCTTTGCTATAAGATAAATAATTTAATTTAAATATTTGATTGTAAAAATAAATTAATATATAATAAGATAAAGGCGCCCTTAAACCATCTTCAATCTTAGTGTCAGATGTTTTGGTTAGCACTATAAATAATAACTCTAATGTACATGCTAGAAGCTTTACTACTTAACAAAAATGCAGGTAGATGTTTAATTGCTAGTGATAAGTAATGATCACTTTGACTGGCCAAGAAAATTTTGCTAAGTAATAATGTGAGCCCCACTTTTTTCGCCTTTTTCAATAGCCCCTTAAATAATGCAGAATTTAGCATGGAAGAGTAAAATCCATTCAATTATAGAAAAAATAATAACCTTCCTATTTTAAAGGCATAGCACACTATTACGCGTAATAATTTTTTTTCAAGCAATGACCACTTTGGCTGGCCAAGAAAATTTTACTAAGTAATAACATGGGCCCCACTTTTTAGCCTTTTTCAAGTGCCCCTTAAATAATGCCATGTGTAACTAATGAGTGATTAGTTGAAAATCACTAGTGTATAAAAATGTATGTTAATTAATAAGTAAATAATGTGCAAATTAGTGAGTCAAAATGTGCTAACATAACACCTCAAGTTGAATTTGGAGGCTACAAAAACACTATGTAGCTAACAGTAAGTGTGGTGTAAAATATAAAAAAAGTTAATTAAAATACATAAAAGCTAGCTCAAACTCATATTTGGGCCACCATTTATAGAAGAGATCTCTGGCAAGTATAGAAAGGTTATTGTGTGTTCCAACAGTATATGACCATCGGAAAATCCATGGGATAGAATAATGGCCAAGAAAACGTAATAGAATGGCATTTTTAATTGGGTTTTGGTCATCCAAATGTTTAGGGTGAATGGCTTTATACTCTTTAAAAATGGGCTGAATTTTCTCATGAAGAAAATCTTCTTCGGGACCAAATTTAATTAACCAGTTATAAAACCAGTGAGGAAGATCCTTCAAATTTACGAAGGGCTCTTGAAGGCCATCAAAACGGAACCACCAAGTGTGGGTATTATAAGAATTTTGGTATAAAAAATCTTTTGTCCAAGCATCAATATAATCCCAATAGGTATATGGCTCTTTATAATTGGGAAGATGATTTATACTGTTAGGGTTAACTCCCCAATCTTTAAAATCAAGCGGTTTACTTATGAAACATTTAGAAAATTGTATCTCAGGTTTTCCTCTAGTACCTGGATTTTTGTTTACATGGGTAATTCTAACATAATTTGTTTCTATTAGAATGGCTTCATAATATTCCCTCTTTTTCTTATTTAAAATAGGGAATTCCTGATCATATTCAAAATATTGTTTAGCCAGGTGTATAGGGTTTGAGAAAAACTGTTTATCAGATTCTCGAAGGTATATAACAAAATCTTGTATGGATTTTTTTAAAAGGAGGTGGTGCTGGGGTGTTCAGCACATTTGCAAAAGCACCAGTTTGAGAAGCTGGTGATTTAGAACCAGAAGGATTTCTAGAAAAAGATCCTTGATTAAAACTTTGTTTAAATGAGGGTTTAAAATCAATGGTCGTCTGTTTATAAGAGCCTCGACCACGGCCTCTTCCCCCTTATTCATTAGAAAGTGATTTAAAAAAATCACTTTCTATAGGATGTTCTAGAAATCCTTCTGGTTCAAAAAGTAAGCATCTCCATAGAATTTGCTCTTAGTCTAATACCTATAGATGGAAAGTATCACGAAATCACCCCTCCTCGCTTTATAGTACAAACTTTTGACTTTAAGGCTTTGCTGTATGACTTTAACATGTAAAGTGTAAACCAAGCAAAAAAGAAAAAAGAAAAAAGAAAAAAAAAGGGTATAAGTTTAGCATGTGACTAATTGAGGGGATTTCGCAAAAATGCGAATAGACGTGTTATTTAGGTGCGCGAATTAACTGTTTTTTGGGTAAAACAAAAAATTCAAATTTTGAACCCCTCTGCTATAATTTAAATAATTTTAAATTATTTAATTTAGATATTTAGTTATAAAAATAAATTGATATAAAAAAATTAAGTTTATACTTATGAGAGAGAAGGAAAAAAAACATTCTAAAGAAAGTATCAAAATTCTCGCTTTTAGATCCCAAACATTACACTTGGTTTTAATATAATGAACAATAAAGAGTGTTTACAATAAAAGAAAGAAAGATAACCATGCAGCTGTTTGGCGGAGAGAAAAAGAATTTTTCAAAGAGGTTGAGAGAGAGAATGTTAAAATGTGAGCAAAAAATATTTGGGTAAATTAGAGTGTAGATTTTGAGAAAAGAGAGTGGAGAGAAAATAGTTTTAAAAAGTTTGAAATTTGAATTTCAAATTTCTAGAATTTTTTTCAAGTTTTTTGAAAAAAGACGGAGAGTGGATTAAAAATTATATATTTTAAGATATATATGTTAGGTAAATTTTAGATATGAGCTTTGGGCCAAGGCCCAGGTTATGATGAATATGATTTGCCCCAAAATCGTATTAGAAATCTTGTACAAGAGCATGAGTTCTCATATTTGTTATGTATAATAATACAAAAATTGTGAATGACAAGTTTGGAACAAGGATACATTCATAGCAATGATGTATTTAGGGAAAATACAAATGTATTTAGAGGTTTTCTTTTATATGTTTTTTAATCTTGATCAAGATGGGCCGTCGGGATTGTGTTGTTTTTTTCGGGTGGAACTTGCGGTTGGGATGATGTTAATTTTTTCGGATGGATTTTGACTGTATTTTTATTAGTAAATGTGATCCATTATTTTTAATTATGAATTTGTTTCTTCTTCACCACACATAATTTTTTTTCCATGAAAAAGGTTGAAAAATAAGAGAATCTCTCTTTAAATCTGTCAACTTAATTTTCAAATTTTCATACACAAATCAATTGTTTTTCAAATTATTTTCCATATAGTTATCAAGGAGCCTTAAATAATGATTTAATTTTTTTAAATAATTTAAGGGTAATTTAGAAGAAAAAAACAAAATGGTGAAAGGAAGGCCAAATGGGTAATTTACTATTTGTGGGAGGGGATGGTGACTGGATTATAACATACATGCACTATGTCAATATTCATACTTTTAATCACTAAAACTTAAGTCCGGACATCTTGACTTGCTTGAGTATATATATATATATATATTAGGAGTAACTGTGCCTATGCACAACGATAAAATTAAATGATCCAATATTTAAGATATTATGTGGGAGAAAAAAAAACTTAAATTTACTTATGATAAAAAAATATTAAATTTAAATTAAATAATACTTATTTATCGTTTAAATTAAAACAACCCCAAATCTTTCTTTTCCTGTTTCTTTTTTTATTTTCCCTTGTTTCTTTCTCCAATTGATCAGGGTCAGTCAACCAACCCTCCATTCCACACGTCTTCTCTCTCTCTCTCTCTCTCTCTCTCTCTCTCTCTCTCTCTTATTATTACACTTTTTTTGTTACAATTACTACGACTTTAAATAATTTTAAATTATTTAATTTAAATATTTAGTTATAAAAATAAATTGATATATAAAAATTTAAGTTTATACTTAAGAGAGAGAAGGAAAAAAAACATTCTAGAGAAAGTTTCGAAATTCTCGCTTTTAGATTTCAAACATTACACTTGGTTTTAATAGAATGAACAATACAAAGGGTGTGTTTGATTGGGAGTATTTTCCATGGAAAATACCCATTTTCCACTTGATTTGACAACTTAAGGTATTTGATTGGCTTTTTTTTCCAGGCAATTCAATTGCCACTTTTGGCTCACACACTTAGGGTGTGTTTGATTGGGAGTATTTTCCATGGAAAATACTCATTTTCCACTTGATTTGACAACTTAAGGTGTTTGATTGGCATTTTTTTCCAGGCAATTGAATTGCCACTTTTGGCTCACACACTTACATTTTCCTTGTAAACAAGGAAAATATTTTCTTTGGGGGGGGCTAGTTTTTATTTTCCAGGCAATTGCACAGTTTTCGAGACAACATTTTACCCATTTTCTACACTAAAAATGCTATAACTTAAACTACAAAATTCAAAATTTAATAAAAATTTTATATTTAAAATCTACTCATCAAGATCAATTAAACAAGATCCATCATTACTATAAAATTATGTAAAAAAAATACCCATAATTTTTTCTACATTAAAAATGCCACAATACAATCAATATTTTCCGGGTAGAAAATTAAGGCAATCAAACACACTACACTTCATTTTCCATGCAACTCAATTCTAGGCAATTCAATTACCGGTAACTTATTTTCTTTCCATGCAAATTCCACGCTTGCAATCAAACGCACCCTTATATTTTCCATGTAAACAAGGAAAATATTTTCTTTGGGGGGGGGGGGGGGCTAGTTTTTATTTTCCAGGCAATTGCACGGTTTTCGAGATAACATTTTACTCATTTTCTACACTAAAAATGCTATAACTTAAACTACAAAATTCAAAATTTAATAAAAAATTTATATTTAAAATCTACTCATCAAGATCAATTAAACAAGATCCATCATTACTATAAAATTATGTAAAAAAAAATACCCATAATTTTTTCTACATTAAAAATGCCACAATACAACCAATATTTTCCGGGTAGAAAATTAAGGCAATCAAACACATTTAATTACATTTTCCATGCAACTCAATTCTAGGCAATTCAATTACCTGGAACTTATTTTCTTTCCATGTAAATTACATGCTTGCAATCAAACGCACCCAAAGTGTTTATGATAAAAAGAAAGAAAGATAACCATGGAGTTGTTTGGTGGAGAGAAAAGACTTTCTCAAAGAGGTTGAGAGAGAGAATGTTAAGATATCAGCAAAAATATTTGGATAAATTAGAGTGTAGAATTTCGAGAAAAGAGGGCGGAACGAAAATAGTTTTAAAAAGTTTGAAATTTGAATCTCAAATTTCTAGAATTTTTTTTCAACTTTTTTGAAGAAAGCAGGAGAGTGGATTAAAAATTATATATTTTAAGATATAAATTGGAGAAAGAAATAAGGGAAAATAAAAAAAAATAGTAAAAGAAAGATTGTCACCTTATATAATATTCTTTTCGTTCTAATTTAATTATAATATTTTAAAAATTAAAAATTAAAGAGATATATTAATTATTTCAATAAAAAATTTATTTTTAAAAATATTTTTTATTTTTTTAATATTACCTTTTAAGTTCTTTTTATTTTTTATTTTAAGTCCCACCAGAAAAAAAATATTTTTTTTAAAACTAAATAATTTTTCTTAAAATAATTATTATATCTCATTAATTCTTAATTTTTTAAAATATGATAATTAAATTAAAACGGAAGAATGAAGGAGTATTATATAGGTAAGGTGACAATCTTTCTTTTACTATTTTTTTTTTATTTTCCCTTTTTTTTCTCTAATTTATTTATCAGAGTCAGTTAACCACGCCCCATTCCACACGTCTTCTCTCTCTCTCTCTCTCTCTCTCTCTCTCATTAACACACATAAATACATAATAACCACTTGTTAGCCTTTTTCAATAGCCCCTTAAATAATGCAGAATTTAGCATGGAGGATTAAAGTCCATTCAATTATAGAAAACATAATAACCTTCCTATTTTAAAGGCGTAGCTTAACAACTTTTTTTCAAGTAATGACGACTTTGGTTGGCCAAGAAAATTTTACTAACTAATAACATAGATTTCACTTTTTAACTTTTTTCAAGAGTCTCTTAAATAATGGCATGTATAACTAATGAGTGATTAGTTGAAAATCACTAGTGTATAAAAAAGTATGTAAATTAATAAGTAAATAATGTGCAAATTTGTGAGTCAAAATGTGCTAACATAACACCTCAAGGCCTTTCAACGCAAAGGGAGGGAGCTAGTTGTGCAAGAGGGGGAGGGGGAGATATATATACACACATTATGCCGAATTGTAAAGTAATATAAAAAATATTAGTTATAAAAGAATAGTGAGATTGGGATGAAAAAAAATATACAATAGCTAAAAAACGTGCAACTTAAAATATATATTAAAAAAATTGAGTATTCATGTCGATGGACTATTCGGCATGGGCAATAGCTAGTTCATTAATAAAGAATAAAAGTGTTACCCAAAGGTTAACAAAAATAAGATACATACGCAAGAAAAATATATAGAAAAACCCACAAACATATATATACAATTCAAATGTAATAAAGATATTACATGGAGAGAGCGATTAAATAGTCTATGTCGTTAGATAGACAATTTTTTTTTGACATTTTGCATTAGATTTACATACATACAAGAACCTTAATAAACAAATAATATCAAATGTTTATGTATGTGTTTTAGAAATTAACCGTAAGTGTGATTCTTTTTTGTTAAGTTGGTCATTATTTTGTAAAGGATTAAAGAAATTAATCTTGACGTTTGTGCTAATCTCTTTTAAAATTTCAGATTCATTTTTAAAATTTCAAAACCATTCTTCGGTATTCAAATTTATCATTAGAAGTTATATGACAGGACAAATGCACCCTTAAAGCATCTTCAATCTAGTGTAAGGTGTTTGGTTAGTACTATAAATAACCACTATAATGTATATGTTAGAAGTTTTGCTACTTAACAAAAATGCACTTAGATGTTAAATTGCTAGCCATAAGTACTTGACCACTTTGGCTAGCCAAGATAATTTTGCTAAGTAATAATGCAGGCCCACTTTTGAACATTTTTCAAGAACCACTTAAATAGTGCCATGTGTAACTAATGAGTGATTAGTTGAAGAACCACCGGAGTATAAAAGTGTATGTTTATTAGTAAGTAAATAATGTACAAATTAGTGAGTAAAAATGTGCTGACATAACACCTAAAATCGAATTCTAAATGTTGCAAAAATATTATGTGACTGGTAGTGAATGTAGTCTAAAATATAGAAACAAATTACTAAAATGGGTGAAAACTGGTTCAAACATTGCATAATATAAAATAAATAAAAGAACAAAACAAACCCTTAACAAATAAAAAGTTTAGCATCTACATAGAATATGCTCCTGGTCTGAGGTCTATAGCTAGAAAGCGTCACGAAATAACTCCTCACTTTATGTACAAACTTTTGACTTTGAGGCTTAGATGCAAGACTTTAGTGTGTGAAAAAAAAAAACAAAAAAAAAGCTACAAGTTTAGCGCGTGACAAATTGAGAGTGACTGCATGGATCCCGCTAAAACACGATTATAGACGTGTTATTTGGGTGCATACATTAACGTGTTATTTGGATCTGAAAAAACAAATTCAATCTATTTGAACCATTTGGTATAAGTTAAGTATTTTAAAATTATTTAACTTAAACATTTGTTTGAAAAAAAATAAATTAATAGATAAAATTTTTGCTACGTAATAACATGGGTTCCACTTTTTATCCTTTTTTCAAAAGCCACTTAAATAATGCCATGTATAATTAATAAGTGATTAGTTAAAGAACCACAAGAGTATAAAAATGCATGGTAATTAATGTATAAATTAGTGAGTAAAAATGTGCTGACATAACACTTTAAGTTGAATCCCAAAAACTGCAAAAATATTATTTGACTAAAAGTAAGTGTGATCTAAAATACAAAAAAAGTTAATTAAAACGCGTAAAAATTAGCTCAGACATCACCTAATATAAAACTAAAAAAAAAAAAAAACATCTTAACATGTAAAAAAAAGTTAGCATCTCCGTAGTCCAAATAATATGCCTTTAGTCTAAAGTCACTAGCTAGAAAATGTCACGAGATCACTCATCCTCACTTTTTTTTATGGAAGCTCAAGTCCCCGAAGAATCCAGGCACTAAAGCGAGATATTATTAAAATAAAAGGAAAGTCTAAAAAGCCCAAACTCGGGTCACATAACGAAGTGGAAATTCAAACCAACAGAACTAAGTAAACCAAAAAGAGACCATTTACCAAAAAGAAAATAAAGTACAAAGAGATGATAGCTAGTGTAATCGAAATCTATAATTAGGAAGAATGGAAATGTCTCTTCCTACTAAAGTAATTGTTTGTGGGGGAGCTAAATCCCACCACAAAGGAGTCGGTTGATTTAGCCCTATAGAAATGATTGGATTTGCTACAGTGTTACCCTTTCTATAAATATGAGAGCAATAATATTGCATGTCCAAAAAAAGCTGTTTGCAGCTATCCCATGTCGTGGCAACACACCAAGGCGAGCGATAAAAAGAAGACTTCAAACATTGAAGAGCCCCTAGTGAATCAAAACCCAATAGAAAAATAATATGCACTAATAACAACCCTCGTGTGGTCTCTAAAAACTCCTCCAGATGCAGCTCGACCTGGAGCACCCTGAGCCGTGCCATCAGTATTTAATTTCACCCACCCAAGCTGAGTGTGAAGCCAATGAACAGAGATAAATAAGGAGGTCCTATACTCCTCATCACTTTACAGTACACACTTTTAACTTTGAGGCTTTAGATGTAAGACTTTAGCTTATAAACCAAAAAAAACAGAAGCTATACAACTTTAGCGCGTGGATCCCGCTAAAATGCGAATAAACGTGTTATTTGACTGGGTGAATTAACGTGTTATTTGGGTTAAAAAAAACAAATTCAATCTATTTGAACTCCTTTGCTATAAGATAAATAATTTAAAATAATTTAATTTATAAATTATTGAATTTAAATATTTGATTGTAAAAATAAATTTATATATAAAAATTTAAGTTTATACTTAAGAGAGAAGGAAAAAAAAATCTAGAGATAGGAAGTATCAAAATTCCCTCTTTTCTCTCATCTGCCTCGTGAACTTTTAAAATCCAAACATTATACTTGGTTTTAACAAAGTGAATGATAGAGAGTGTTTACAACAAAAAAAAAATGTAACCATGGAACTGTTTGGTGGAAAGAAAAGAGACTCTTTCAAAGGGGTTAAGAGAGAATGTTAAAATATGAGCAAAAAGATTTGGGTAAATTAGAGTGTAGGATTTTGAGAATAGAGAGCGCAGAGAAAGTAGTTTTGAAAAGCGTGAAATTTGAATTTTAAATTTTTAGATTTTCTTCAACTTTTTGAAAAAAAGCGGGAGAGTGGATTAAAAATTATATATTTTAAGATATATGTGGGAGGTAAATTTTAGATATGGAATTTGGGCCAAATCTTGCACAAGAACATGAGTTCTCATTTTTGTTATGTATAATAATATGAAAATTGTGAATGACAAGTTTGGAAGAAGGATCCGATCATAGCAATGATGTATTTAGGGAAAATACAAATGTGTTTAATTAGAGGTTTTCTTTCATATGTTTTTTAATCATTGATCAAGATGTGCCATTAGGATTATGTTATTTTTCTCGGGTGGAACTAGCAGTTGGGATTATGTTAATTTTCTAGAATGGAATTTGACTATTTTTATTAGTAAATATGTTTCATCATTCGTAATTATGAATTTAGTTCTTCTCCACCACGCATAATTTTCTTTCCATGAAAATAGCTAAAAAATAAGAGAATCTCTCTTTACATCCCTCAACTTATTTTATAACTTCTCATACACAAATCAATTGTTTTTCGAATTATTTTCCATCTCGTTATCGACAAAGCCTTAAATAATGATTTAAAAAAATTAAATAATTTAAGGGTAGTTTAGAAAAAAAAAAGAATAAAGGGGTAAATTGAAATATGGTGAAAAGAAAGCCAAATAAGTAATTTACTATTTGTGGCTGGGGATGGTGCCGGGATTTGACCATACATGCACTATGTTCAATGTTCTAAAAATTGCTAGGTGTTCCTAGGTCGGGGGGGGGGGGGGGGGTAGCACCTAGGGGATTAATCGGTCAAATGATTTTTTATTAAAATTATTTTTTTAAATAACATAATACTAACAAAACATAATATACCTTTCAAATCAACATTAATATTCCAATAAAACATGCATTCCAAAAAAAAAATAAACAACTTCAAACAATCAAACTTAAGTGAACATCTTAAAATACAGCCGAAGAGGAGAGGAGGAGATGGAGATCGGAGACTGAGAGGAGGAGGAGGAGCAAAAACGGAATTAGGCTGACTGAAAAAAGGCTAGCTAATAAATGTGTGCTTTTTTTTTACATGAAACTATGTAGTTTTGAAGGGAAAAAATCAGCGCCTAGTCCGCCTAAATGGCGCCTAATCACCCCGGCGCCTAAATACAAAGGATTAGGCCTAGGCTAGGCGAGGAGGCAACGATTTCCGCCTAGGCCCGATTTTTAGAACACTCACTGTGTCAATATTCATACTTTTAATCACTAAAACTTAAGCTCGAATAAAAATTACTTAAATAATGATTCTATTTTTTTATTTTTATATTTTGTAAACTGTGCACTTTTAGACAAGTGAGTAATTATTGACTTTAGAATTTTACTAGTAACTTTTGCATGTTAACTTTTAAACTAGAATTTGTATTTTAACAAATAATTTTTTAATTGAATACTCACTCGGGGACTTATTGCTGAAAATATTTCTACCTCTTTTAGTCTCTCTATTAGTATCGCTAATGGACTTATTTTTTTTCCTAAGTACAAGCAATATTCTTAATCTAGTTTTATAGTGGCAGGGGAAGAGTCGCTGATCGGCTAAGTGAGGTTACATCACAACATATTACAAACTATCACTATCAAATCATTTCAAAAATGCCTATGCGGAATTAGAATGTCTGACTTCTCATTAGTTGAGAGGTATGGTGGTCAACTTGGCTGACCCAAATAAATTTTTTATTTGATTTTTTAAATGCACTAAGTATACATCGTGGGACTTGCCTCTTTTTGAATGATCTTTTTTGTATCGATGAGATTACATATTCTTTACATCCATAGAGGGGGGTTATTGAATAGATTTACTATTTACATTGATTCAAGGTTTTTATCATTTTCCGAATAACAAGAGCACGCATTAAAACTTTCCCTATGGCATAAGCAAATTTTAGAAGTGGGTGTTTTTTGGGGAAATATTTTAAATATAGGATTTAAAGAATCTCATGATTTATGAATTTAATATTATATATATATATATATATATATATATTTATAAAAAAAAATTATAAGATTCTTAAATCTTGCTAGATTATAAATTAAAAGCATGTTCTACAATGGATACGTGTATTATTGTTACATAGACAACAATTAGTCTTATATTTACATTACATTATTATAAGATAGCATGATTATCATATATCCAATCATTATTATAACGTTACTCAATGTGAATTTTTCTAAAAAATTGAAAAGATTCAAGTTACATCAGTGCAAGATTTAGAAGGTTTACACATATTCATAACTTTTTTTTTCCAGATTCATAATTAATTAATTCCATTGTTAGATAAGTTATTTTTATTGTGTTTATCAAGCGTAAGAGGTTTTAAATCAACTAAATATTTGTAGCCATATCATTACTATAGTTGTATGACGAAGGACTTATAAATCTCCAATTAATTTTTTTTTTTTGCAAAAAAACTTGTTTTGCATGTTTTAAATACTCGCAACTGCACGAATCAATATAGTATTGTTAGGCAAGAGCGAGGTTGAATCATAGGGATTTGACGGATGGAACGTACGTATTTCACTCACTAATCTTAATTAATTCCTAATCTAGCTTATAAATTAACTAGGATGATTTGCCAACTAAAAATACGAATAAATTAATAAATTAATAAAAATACTAATGAAATAATCAATTAATAAAATACTAGGATAACGAAGTCATAAATTTGATATCATATTCTTAACATTCATGCCCAATAAATTTTACTTTTTGTCTCGCACTAATTAGGTGTTTCAACTCTATTATATATATGCGAAAAATAAATTTAATTAAGCTCAATTAATTTTTAAAATCCAATTATTAATTCTTCCATAGCCAAATATATGTATAAGATCAAAACACTCACTATATCCGTCAAAATACACCCTATATCCTCTCTTAACAAATCATAAGGTGAATCAAAAAAAAAAAACAATAATGAGAATCCAATTTATTATTTCAGTTAAAATAGGCACCAATAAAAAAATTATTTTTAACATTAAAACATTAATTTGGTAGAGTCAATTGGCATATATACTTGCAAGGAAATCAATCAAATATACTCATGCTTAACTCTAGGTAGAAACCTAACATTCTTGTAATTAAAACACAACAAATAATTAAAAAATATATAAACAAATAAATTAGGTACTTACTTAGGTACACGCGAATAAATAGTGAATTTTAGTGTTCCAAGAAATCTACTCCAATGTACATTAAATTAATACTTTATAATTAATTGATCGAAAGAAAATTAAAAATCTAAATAAAATTGAATGTACGGCTGCTCTCCCCCCCCCCCCCCCCCCCCCCCCCCCCCCCCCCAATTTTTTTCACGGCTACTGCTGTATCCTCTTCTTATACTTGCAATTGGAGCTCTATCTAATGGGATGGGCTAGGCTTAATATGCAATGGACTAGCTATTTAATTGAACAGGCTGCTGGTTGAGTTAATTAAGTGGGGTGAAAGTGAGCTTGAACCATTATTTATATAAAACAATCATCTTTATTAAAATAAAGCTATATATCCACCTAGACAGTGATATATTAGGACAAAAATAATAAGGAGAACCAAATTCTTTAACAAATAGTTTGGACTAATAGCAACAATAATATAGTAGGATAAAAATCAATCTCTTGCTATTAAACATTTTTCTCGCATGAAGTTCCTATAAACGATTTGATTGATGTTCAATTTATAGTTAGACTAAATGACACTAATGCACCCCAAACTAAAAGCTTGCATCAATTTGCACCTTAAACAATTTTTTTTTTACACTTTGCACCCTATACATACAACTTTTATAAATTTATATCAAGTAGTCATTTCCGGCCATTTTCTATTTCGTTTGACCACACGAGCGATTTACGTGTGGATTTATCAAGGGCATTTTTGTCACTGACTGCTATTGAGAACTTCCAACCATATTACGTTGCTTAAATCCATATTACACAAGAAGAAAAATCAAAAATCTCTCTTACGTATAATCTAAAGCAAAAAATCTCTTTATTACTCATAATCGATGAGCGTGTGATCAAATAGAATGGACAAATAGGCATTGTCCGTGGTTGATGACCCACGCACAAATCCGAATATAATGTACCGTAAGTATTGGCATTTGTCTTTGCATTACATTTAGATGTTGTGTTTATATGTTTAGGGTTTATGCGTTTATAGTTTATTTCTAATACATTGTATTATTTTATCTTTTTTGTTGATTGGATGATTTTTACAGCTGTTAACTCCCCACTATTTACTATCCAACTAAATTTTGGGGGTGATTTTATTGACAAACCTATTAAGCATTACAAAGGTGGGTCAACTGAATACGTAGATTACATTGATCCTGATATAATTTCTGTTGGTGACATTCATGAAGATGCAACAAAATTTGGGTGTGTTAGCATACGAAAATGTTGGTTTAAGGTTCCTAATATGGACTTGAAAAATGGATTGAGGCTGTTGCAGAGGGATGCAGATATCCTTGCTATGACTTCACATGTACCAAATTTTAGGGTCATAGAGGTTTATATTGAAAAAGTTGAAGATTGTGTTGATGAAACTGTGAATGTGCCAGAGAAAGATAAGAATATGGGTCCGATTGGTATTTGGATAATTTTGATGATATGTTTGGTGATGTGGATATTGGTGATACTTTTATTAATGAGGATTTTAATGTGGATATTGATGATCAATTTAGTATGGGTAGTGGATTTGAAGACAGTAGTGATGAAGATTTTGTTGACAAGGGACGTGATGATGATGCTATAGACAATGAATAATTTGATGAAAATGTTGATGATTTTGATGAATTATTCGATACAAGTTGGAGGTCAACTAAAAGTAGAAAGAAGGCAAAGGTAATGAAGGAAAATTCTAATGGTGGATCTGAGGATGACAAGGATGGTGTTGAATCTGACTATGCTAACTCTGATGAACTAGTTAACATTCATTCAAATGATGAAGAATATATAGCCCCTCTTATGACTTCTAGGTTTAGAACTTTTGTACCTGAGAGGGATATGGAGAACCCTGAGTTTGAACCTGGGATGCTATTTGGGATTGCTGCCATATTTAGGAAGGCAGTGAGGTAATATTTAATCTTAAATAAGAAAAGTATCACTTTTAAGAGGAATGGTAGATGGAAGGTGAGGGGAGCATGCAGTAGTCCTTGTGAGTGACAAGTGTATGCTTCTAAGTATAGGGATAGGGAAGACACCACGCTAGTGAAGACTTTTAACAATAAGCACTCAAATTGTAGACCTGTATATAGGAATCATAATGTCAATTCAACATGGTTAGCCCATACTTATGTTGATAACATAAAATCAAATCCTAAATGGCCTTTGGAATCATTTAGAGATTCTGTTATAAAAGACTATAAAGTTGATGCGAGTAAGAACCAGGTTTATAGAGGTAAGAAGAAAGCAAGAAAGCTTATAGATGGAAGTTTTAAGGAGCAATACAACCAATTTTGAAGTTGTTTTGTTGAGATTAAAAGGGAAATGCTTGAGTCAACTGTTTTTGTGCACAAAGATCAAAATTTCCCTAATGAAAACAGATTTAAAAGATTGTATTGCTATTTAGGGCCTTTGAAAAGGTGTAGACCAGTGATAGGGCTAAATGGCTGCTTTATGAAGGGGCCCTATCCTAGTCAATTGTTGTCAGTAGTGGAGAAAGAAACCAAGAGCTCCTGGACATGGTTTCTTTAATGCCTTGCCAAGGACATTCCTTTTGAAACTGTGTGGACTTTTATTACTGACCAATAAAAGGTACAACTGAACCTTTTGTATTTCCTCATTTAACATACTTAATTTGATTAATTAATTTCCTCATTAAATTACTTAAATTTGGTTGATTTCAGGGGTTACTTCCAACAATTGAGGATGTATTTCCTCACTATACAAATAGATTCTATGTGAGACACCACCACAGTAATTTTAAAAAAGTTCACAGTGAAAAACTGTTAAAAGACTTGTTTTGGAGCTGTGCAAGGGCATCAACACCAAAGTACTTTGATAGAGCTATGGAAGAATTGAAGAAGAAAAAAGAAGCTGCATATACATGGGTGATAGAAGCAGAGCAGCCACCAAGTTATTGGTCAAGGGCATTTTTCTTTGAGTTGCTTCCATGTGACAGCTTGACCAATAAAAATTGTGAAGTATGGAACTCTTTTATATGTGAAGCAAAGAGCAAACCTATTATTTCCATGTTAAAATATATCAGGAATCTATTAATGGAAAGGATTGGGAAGAACAGAGATAAAATGATGAAATGCCCTACTCTTCTTTGACCTAGAATAGTTGATAAAATAGAGAAGAATGAAAAGTTGTCTTCAAATTGGATTTGTAAGTGGTCTGGTGGTCTTGAATATCAAGTTAGTGGCCCTAATGTCAGTTATGTGGTGGATTTGGTGAAGAAAACATGTGCTTGTAAAGTGTGGCAGATTAATGAGATACAAAGTGAAAAATCATGTTCATAACTACTACAAGGTGGAAACATATCTCTTTGCATATGAAAACATTTTATCACCCCTTAATGGGCCTGATTTATGGCCACAAACAACCCCCTCTCGCCTCTTAATGAACTATATGTTGAACCTCAAGTTGGGAGACCAAAGACAAACATAAATAAGAAGAATGATGACAAAAAGAAACAAGGAAAACTGACCAAGATGAAGGTGGCAATGCATTGCAGTGGTTGTGGTGGAGTAGGTTACAACCTTAGACGTTGTAAATGGGAAGGAAATATGAGGCCAACTGGTACTGGTTCAAGTAGAGCAAGGCAAACAAGTGGTGGTGGTTCAAGCAGGCCAAGCCAATCAACTTCCTTATCTCAAGTTTTTAATTAGCTACTTTGGTTAATGGCAGTTATGGTAGGATGGAGGTATATTTTAGGGTATGTAATGGCAAGTGATAGTAGAATATCAATGTAATACCCCGTACTTTAAATTTGTTTAAATTGAATTATATTATCTTATTTATACTTATGTGAGTGATCGTTTGGTAATTCGGGTGGTCCGAATCGATTTTGGTTGATAAATAAGGAGTTTTGGTCCTTCGCGATTTGTTAATTTTAGCTATCTTTAAGCTATCGTAATTTCTTCACTGTTTACCCGATTAAGATTCCGCTCACGATGGTGTCTATCATTTGTATCATTCAACAACTTTCGTGTTTTGGGCAAAGTCCAATTCACATTTCTCGTGGGTCAAAATAGGGCGCAAAGTAGGCCCATTGTAAAATTTGGGTCATTCAGTAGTGCTTCGGCAGAGCGCTGTGTTCGGTGAATTTTTGGAAAAACTATATCCATAATTTAGGAAAACTTTCTCTTATAAAGTTGTATAGCTTTGAAATACCTTTTCGTGGACATAAAGAACGCCTCAATCGGAGTTCTGAGTCAAAAGTTATGGCCAAAACAAAAACAGTGCTCCAGGGCCCAAAAAAATTAAAGCGTGGATCGGTATGGCTTTTTTGGAATACCGGTCCAGCACCAAATTTTTGGGAAATTTGTGTTCCGTAGAACGATATTCGGTATTTGGCATACCGGTCCGCCAGTTAACTATTTCCACCGACTTAAGCACGTTTTAAGCCATTTTTTGCCATTTTTCAACCCAACTTCGACTCAAACACTTCCACACTCCTCTAGAGAGTTCTAGAGGGTTCTAGAGAGACAAAGAGAAATACTTCTACGCATATTTCGTCCTTGATCAAAGATTCAAGCTTGAAATCATCCAAACCCATCTCTAAGGTACTATTCATCATTTTCTACCTTGGTTTTCTTCTATAGAAGCTCAGGCATGAGCTTTGGTTACTTGGGTTCGGTTTATACTCCATTAATTTGAGGATTTGGCTATGTTAAGAACACGGTGAGATGAGAGCTTGAGGATTTTACTGAACGGGGCTTCGGTTTATAGCTTTTTTCTTTCTTTTGGTCTATAAACTTAAGGTAAGGGTTATATCTTTTCAAAACTCGATATTATGATTTTATTTATCGAAAGATGAATGATTTTACATATATATGTTTAATACAAAGTATATATTCCTTATTATTAATTATCATTGGATGATTTATGCATGTATGATTATTATGAAAATCATGCTAATTGATATTCGTGACCTATGTATGATTAAGCTATGATTCTACGATATGAAGCAAAATATGCCATCTAAGCTCCATGATTACATGTTATTGATTCATATGGATGTTCTTTGGGTATATATGTGTTGGTTTGATAAGAAAATGATTAGTAAAGGGTTTCGTATACACCAAAAAACATGGACATGAATTGGATAGAGTTTATATGGCATATATAGCTTCTATTTTCTATATGATGCATTAGTTGAGGCAAGATATGTCACTTGAACTTGATATCTATGTAATATAGACTAATAAGCGACGTTCCTTGAATATACATGCTTGGTTGTTTCCAAGTGGATTTGTAAATGAGTTATGTGTACGATAAGGAACATGGCTACATGATGAATGAAGTTTAAGTGGCATGTGTTATTTTTAGTTGTCATAAAGAGCATGTATGCATGTTGTGCACCACTATTGTGTCAACCGCAATCTTGAAGATTCTTTGGCAAGCTCGGATCCTCTTATGGCCTATCGAATGGGCGTATATCTCTTATTATGATGTTAAAAGTTTCATTATATATATATATATATATATCTCTGTTCGGAGGCTACATGGAGGCTTATTTTTCATGGCAATTCATAGCCGCTTCATTTCTATCTTGATATTGTCTTATCAGAAACGGTTGGTTGATTGATCTCTTGAAAATGATTGTACTTGGTCATGGATGACCATGGTGATGTGAATTATGTATGAATATCGGTTTTCATGGTGCTTACCGGGATGGAAAAATAGGCAGGGCCCGGTACCCTTGGGTTGAAAAGCCCTAAACCTCTGGGGGATATTGTTTGGTCGCTAATAAGCTACCAGTGAAAGACCCGGGAACCTTAGCATTGGCAATGCACCATGGATTCGATTCTTTTCTGTGGAAGATGGACGGGTTGTTGTTCCACTTCCTGGGTACGATGATGATATGCCATTTTGAGGTAATGGATTCTATTATGAGATTTCAGTTCAGGTTCTTGTAGACAGAAACTGTGAGTGTGTTATATACTCTTGGAAATAATGAATTATATATAGCCATCTTGGCTTGATTTCTCATTGGCATGCATCGTCAAGATTCGGAAATGGGTTGACACAAAGGGAGGTAACCTACATATTCATGAGCACATATCATTATGAATTAGTTATATTTTATGATATATTACAAATAACGTTTAAATTATATGATGAAAATGTCTACTTGGTTTACAGTAATATGTCAAAGAATATTTTTAAAACTTCCCCCTTCTACTTTTCCCCCTACTGAGCTAAGAGCTCACCCCGTGTTTTATTTACAATTACAGGTACACAAGGAGCAAACAATGGTTACGGGACGATGGGATTGGGATCGAAATAGATGGCTCTGATACATATTCATCATTGTTAGGTATATATTATGTCGGGAACCCACGGCTAGCCCGGAATGTTGTATATTATTTTTAAACTACTTAGTTGGTTTTGTAAAACAGTTGCATGTACGCAAGTGTGTTTATGTACATTAATATTATCTTATATCTTCTTGTAGGTTGAATGACACATATGACATTTACTGTTGGGTTTTTCTTTGTGCATATACATATATACCCATTTTAGTTAATCTAAGATGGGTAAGTGACACTCCAGGTCTTAATTAAGGGTATTGTCCTATAAATTAAGGCGGGGGTGTTACAATCAATGTAAGTATGGGGGTATATTTGAGGGTATTTAAGTAAGATATGGATGTAAGTACGGGGGTACGTTTTGGGGTATGTAAGCAGGAAGAATGATGACGATTATAAGTGGTAATTTTGGGGTATTTAAATAAGATATAGATGTAAGTACGGGGGTACATTTTGGGGTATGTAAGTAGGAAGAATGTTCTATGAAGATGTAATTGGATGTTCTTTAATTTTAAGTTCTATTAAATGCAATGGATGCCAATGTTTTTATGGAACTTTTACTCTTGTTAATTAATTTGTAATTTTTCCTCTTTTTTTGGAAGTGGTATTAGGTCAATGCTGTGAATTGACTGCTCATAACATTTCATCATTAAAAATGCTATGTTTTTACATATGAAATTGCAAAGCAAACCAAATTTTGCCTAAATCAACTACAAGTAATACAATGCGTATTTCATAACATTGTAGACTAGTGAATTAACTGCTCATAATATTTCATCATTAATACAAGAAAAAAAAACCAAAACATGAAATTTCATAATTGTTGCATCATTATTCCATATTTAATACATCATTTCCAGCCTTCATTCATACTTAACACAACAAAAATCAATCCTTCATTTCCATCATAAAATCCATCCTTACTACGTGAAATCCGTACTTAAATTTCGGATTTCACTACATCATCTCCTACACTGATGGCCAAAATCACCAACAAGAAAACCAAAGAAATACATATGACAATCCACATCTTCTCTCTTTTTTTCCTTCGAGAAACTTCGGCGTCTAAGTTATTGATGTTACGAATTAATCCAGGGATGATTTGTTTGCTACGATCACACATCGGTGGATCCATCCACGCAAAATATCCACACTGCAAGCAAGTTTATCCATAAAGAAACTCGAACGACATATGTCTAAGTTTAAAAAAAAAAACCCAATTTATAAGACGAAATCCTTACCACAGCAATAGCACATGTCTAAAACCTTCTTTTAGGGTTTTGGTTAGTCCACGATGTTCTTAATGTTGGTGTAGATCCACAGAAACATAAGCTCGAATTATTCATTATGTGCGCTTAAATCTCAAACCCTAATGCTGAATTAGTGCTCTGCTCCGTTTCCCCCTCTCTTCTTCTTCTTGAAGTTCTTCTTCTTCTTCTTCTTCTTCTTCTTCTTCTTCTTCTTCTTCTTATTATTATTATTATTATTATTATTATTATTATTATTATTATTATTATAATAACATTCTCCCAATTTTAGCGGCAAAGTGGCAAACAAAATTGGACGAAAGTTCTCGATAGTAGTCAGTGACGACAATGCCCTTGACAAATCCACACGTGAATCGCTCGCGTGGTTAAACGAAATAAAAAATGGCCGGAAATGACTACTTGATATAAATTTATAAAAGTTGTATGTATAGGGTGCAAAGTGTCAAAAAAAATTGTTTAGGGTACAAATTGATACAATCTTTTAGTTTGAGGGTGCATTAGTGTCATTTAGTCTTATAATTATTAAAGACAATATAATTCTCTTTTTTTTTTGTTATTTGTCTTTCCAAATAGAACGAAACAAATTGATTAGAATTTTATATTCGTCTTTGATCAGGACGGCCTATTATTTATTTACATTTTTTTTTCAGAACATATGAACTCTGTGTAAAACTGGTCCTCAAATATAATCTATCCACATAAAAAGCACATACAACTTCCCTGCACAATTCTAGGATTTGTCATTTGCCAACACTTACTTTTGATGGTGAAAGTATATACTTTTTCATAATTTGTACCAAATATTTTAATACTTAAAAGAGACTCTTTTACCACGATGCATCTAACCAAGTTGATTTACAAGGTTGTCAAGTATTTTATTTCTCATATTAATGCAGCATATATATTAATATACCTCTTATATATTCGTGTCAATTTCATGTAAAAAATATGGATGGTCATGATCCCACGCAAATTTGTGTTAAAAAGGCAGTCCACACACGAGTTCTCGTACTGCTTTTATTCACACACATTCATGTGTGTATATATATACATATATTTAAGCGTTGACCGTATCATTGATAAGGTCAAAGTACATCTTTCAATACTTGTCCAGTGTCAAACTATTTTGATGAGAAAGTTGTTAGCCACTACATCATCGACCAACTGTATATACTCGGTGTCCCTTCTGTTGTTAATCATCTGGTCTTCATCCTCCATAATCAGCCTGCTTGAGACGTCGTTCTCCAGAATAGTTGTTACCTCTTTACGCTCGGGTATTTTCTCAACTGAAAAATCTCTTGCATAGCATGTTCTGCGGAAGAGTTGGCACATCTTGACCACAATACATGCAGATGGTGCTATTTCAAAGACTAAACGTATATATTCTCCACTATAAATTTTACTCCTCCTATCACTGAGTGGTGTTGTACTAAGTGGTATTCGGCTCGCAATAGAGTAATTTCCACAGTTTTGTGATTCAAAACAAAAAAAACAAGGCAAATAATCATTGGTCGAATCACTAGGTCCACGAATACTAATTTCCACCCGCCCATCTTTCCTGGCCTCATAAACAGCAAGAAACCTTAACTCGTAATAATCTTTCCCATTTGATGGAACATTTGGAATAACATATTTCTTTATGAATCGATATGGAAAGCCAACATGAGCAGTGTGCACCTGTTCATAAACATCATCACGTGTTAGTGCGTATATGCTTGCGTAAGTAAGAGAGGGGGAGAGAGAGAGAGAGAGCAACCTGAGATAGATTCTCTATGAAATTCCTAACCAGATTACTTCGAGGATCAATTCTAAGTCTCCTCACAGTATTAGACTGATCAGCATGTTGTTACTCGCAACAAATCTACAAGTACCAAGATTAAAGAATATGGATTTTTTATTACTTGATAAATTAGGTAGTCTTTCGATTGACTCACAACCATCCATACTGACAACCTTAATATTTGGAGGCAGCTCTGGGAGTGATTTAAGATTTTGATAGACATCTACAACAAGCTGATCAAGCTTGGATAGTAGATTAAGGCTGTCTGGTAGGAAACAAAAATTATTTTGACCAAAATCCAATGTTTTCAATGAGGACAAACTGCCAATTTCCATTGGAATATCTCCATCTGATAGATTAGAGTCTCTTGCATGCAACACTGTTAATGACTGTAACAATGAAATAGAATTTGGTAGAAGTCTTGTAGAATCGGGACTTCTTCCTAGTGAAAAACTATAAGGAACGGATAAAAATCTCGAGTAGTTTACCAGCTCACTTCGATTGCACCCATCAATGTGTAAACTTGTAAGGTTCTTGAGATGTCCAATATTTTCAGGTAACCTTCATAGATTGGAGCAACCTATAAGATTTAGGTATCCTAATGAACTTAGCATACAAATGATATCTGGAAGATTTTTGAGCTCCTCGCAACCTTTTAGATTCAAGTAAGCTAGCCTATCCAATACTCCAATTGATGAATGAACCTTGAGTAAACTTGCACATCCTTCAAGCAATAATTTCTCCAACATTGGTACTCCGTTGAAGTCCATGGTACCCTTAAGGAAGTTTGAATGACTGAGGTTTAATATCTTCAAGCTTTTAAGAAACTGTTCCACCAAGAAAAAATATTATAAACAAAATTAGGGTCTCATGCATGCGTGCGTTTGCATTTTGCAAGGCCATCTAATCTACGAGGAAAAAATAAAAGATTACGGACTACCGCACCTTGCAACCTTCCCATATTGTATTGATTTTGCTGTACCGCATATATAGCACAACAAGCTTTTCCATATGAAAAATAGATTGTAAACATTTCAAAGGGTAGTGATGCTAGCAGAGCCACCTTAATTGATTCGACAAATGTTCAAGGCTTCCACTGACATGTACATTGTTCATTTTAAGCAATCGTAAATTATTAATCCTTGCAAATGATGTAGAGCTAGTTTTTGTTTCCTTTGGCGTCAAAAGTACTAGGTTGATACCTTCAATTGCTTCCGTTCCCTAATAAAAACAGGAAAACCCTTTATATTAAATAGTTTCAACATATACATGATGCATGTGTGTCTCTCTATGTGTGTGTGTGTGTGAAAGAGAGAGAGAGACAGACAGACAGACAGAGGGAGTCTTAAACTTTATGAATAAGTGAAAAAAGAATTAGTAATTTGCCTTTAACCTTATCATTTTGTAGGACATAATCTACATCCTCATGAACCCATAATCGGCTGCACATTCCAGGTTTTTGAGGAGATTCTTCAAGAACAATTGCCCTCCCCATATCCCGAACCAAATTGTGCATAATTAGCTCATTATTCTTACCCTTGACTTTTAGTAAACACCTCTCTTTCAACATAATGATTCCATTTTCCGAGAAGAAACCATAATGATCCAATATAATTCTCACCAAGTCGTTCTCCATTCCGACGAAAAAACACGCAATATGAATAAAGATCCTCTTTACGTCACGATCCAATCCATAATAGCTTATCTTGAGTTGTTCTTGAATCTGATTGTTGGGAATTTGTTGTAATCTTTTAAATGCACTTTCCCACTGTTCTCTGGGTCTTCCGACCAAATGACCACCAAAAACCTCAAGAGCTAATGGAAGGCCCTCAAAATAAGCTATTATGCCTTTAGAAAGCTCCAAATAATCATCCGGCGGAGTGGTGGTTTTGAAGGCATGCAAATTGAAGAGCTCCAAAGACTTTTTTTCATTTAATTTATTGACATGGTACCTCCAAAGACCTTTTGCTTGGCTCGTCCTGCTAACGGCATTTACTTGTCTCAAATAGTCCACATCATCAAGAACAATTAGAACCCTTTTAGAGCAAAGTCTTTCTTTCATCAGAACCATTCCCCTGTCAACATTGCCAACCTTGAAATTCTTCTCCTTTAGTGTTTTAGAAAGAATTTGCTCTTGGATATGAACTAGGCCATTGGGTTGCTTTGAAACTTCTCTAACATTTGCGATAAAACTGCACCCTTCAAAGAGTAAATAACTTCGATTATAGACAGTTTTGGCTATTGTTGATTTTCCAATTCCACCCATACCATAAATCCCAACAATGCGAACACCATTCGATTCAAAGCTTAGTAATTTACGGATGCAACACGAGAATCTATACCAACTGGGCGCACAGCAACATTCATGCATGTCTGGTTTACTTCACCCAGAACCTTGTCAACAATCTTCTTGATAAACTTTGATTCGTGCCTGCCATATATTTTTAATTCAAACATAAAATGAACTTGAAGAGAAAACAAAATTATTTTATGTATTCCGTTTGAAAGTTTAGAAAGGAAGAGAGAGGAAGAGAGAGGAAGAGAGAGTTATTTTCTATCATCCTTGTTTGTGAGTCTAGAGAAAAAAAAAAAGGAAGAGAAAAGATTGTTTTATAAAAATACGCTACTCACTTTACGGGCTTTTGAGTCAATATAAAAAAAATCATTAAAAAATTTCACCTCTCGGTTTGTTTCCAATTTGGAGGGAACAATTTGTAGAGAATTTTTTTTTCTTCTCTCCCTTTCTCCCTCTTTGGCTAGTTCCCTCCATTGTGGAGGGTTCAATGGTTTAGCCCACGTGGGCATGTTTTGATCTCTTAGCCCCATGTGGAAGGGTAAGTTAAAGGGGTTAGAGAGAGGGCTGCTATGTGTTTCCAAAGAAGAGAGGAGAGAAAAATTCAGTCTTTCAAGTCTGTCCATTTCTGGTCCAGCGCACTGATCCGCATGATTAGAAAGAACTTTGGTGTACCCATTATTTTTTGATACTAGAGATTTGGTTCGACTACTATCCAGTGATTTTAATTACTTCCCCCACCGGGAGAGGTTTTCTTTGTATAAATTGGTGTGTCTCTTATGTGTGTATGATGGATTTTTTTTTCACATGCATATATCGTGCTCTATTTAGTTGCTTTCTATTTGATTTACAGGAAGAATTTTGCTTCGGCAATTTGATAATTAATCTGGGTTTGTGAACTGATTGTTGTTTTTCTCTCATCACTATCCTATTCGGCTATTTTCTCCTTTTAAAGGGTAAATTTGTTTCAATTCGCGCAATCTATCACTACATCCCCAATTCGCGCAATCCATCCACCCTTAATTTATGATATTCTTGTTGAAAATTTTCAGATGTCCCTTTGAAAATTGAGAAATAATTTAATATTGGGAAATGTTTATATATCCATTTTTTGTTTAGTTTTATCCCTCCGTAATTCATTGTTCCTCTAAGCTTATTACCTTAAATATCCAAAAAGTCAAGAACGATATTAGATTTCCGATTCCAATAGAATCCATCTGACATATTTTTTTCCATATCTAATTATAATGCTTTTTGTTGTCCAAATAAAATAAAATTAGAATGCTTAACATTATTTATTTTTTCATGAGGTTTTTTTTTTTTTTTCATGAGTTTTATTTTCTCATGTGAGTTTTAGTTTTTGTACCAAACACAATTCAAATTTAAAAACCCCCTTTTCAAAATTCAACTTCAAAATAAATTTTAACTCGATCCCAACCAAACTAGCCCTTAATTTCATCCTTTTTTTCTCCATTTTTCTCGAAATTTAAACTCCCAAACACTGTTAGTGTCCCGTATGGTATAGGTGTAATCTAAATGCTAAATAGGACATTAAAGTAGAAGAGTAATTAAAAATTTCTATAAACAAGGGAGGGGAAAAAATGGAAACTACTGAGATTTAATTTACCTATTTGCAACATTTTGCAAATCCCATCCAGACAAATTAGCAACTTCAGTTAGAGCAGCTCTCCACTTGTCTATATCAAAAGCAAATCCTCCTTTTTCTTTTTCATGTCTCTTAAAAGCTTTTGCAAACTTCCCCGTCTGTTTACGAACGTGAGATGGATCAACGCCGTAGAATACAGGAAGAACCAATTGCCCTCTCGTGTTCTTACATTCGAGTACCTTAACCAGCTCATTGAGGCACCATCTAGAAGACGCATAGTTTTTGGACAAAACGACAATGGAAATCCTCGATTCCTCAATCACTCTCATCAATTGAAAGGGAATATCTTCCCCTCTTGGGAGTTGATCGTCGTCTCTGAAGGTGCGAATTCCAGCACGAGTCAAGGCATCGTAGAGATGATCTGTGAAGTTGCTCCGAGTGTCTTCACCTCTAAAACTCAAGAACACATCGTAATTCCATGTGCGTGGCGCTGCTAAATACAAAGAAGAGTAGTTGCTTTGGGTGCCGCTTGTAGCGATGGTGGACATCATTGAAACAGAGAAAAGGGATGAATTGGGATCAAAATGAAGAAGAAGAAGAAGATTAGTTGGTGTGAGTTGACTTTTTTGAGAGGGAAACTAGGAAGGTTAAATATGAATCTGGAATTGGACGATTTCAACTAATTCCACAAGTCAGTACACCCACCCGCATAGCTAACAATGGAAATGGTCTTACTTTTATGTGCAATTTGCAGATGAAAGAACAATATTAATTTCTAGTCAACCAATCACCTACGTGCTGCATCCCCATTTTTTCAATGGTTATGTTCTGAATCGTGTATTCATTACGGTTGGCAATCGTAATGAAAAAGAGTAGTTGCTTTGGCCTTTGGGTGCTTGTTGCAGCCATGGTGGATATTATTGAAACAGATCAAGAAACAGATTAGTTGGTGAGAGTTCACTTTTTGAGAGTGAGATTAGGAAGGTTAATATAAATGATATCAACTAATTGAACGTGGGAAATGGTCTTACTTTTGTTTGCAATATTCATATTAAGTAACGATGTTCAGTTCTAGTCAACCGAACAGAGAGCTATGTGCCACCATCCCCATTATTTCAACGGTTTTTTCCAAATCCTGTATTCATTTTCGCTGGCTTGTTCCTAGTTTTTGTTTGTTCCTGAAATTCAAAGTAGTATTTCAAATGGAGTGTTCGAACGCTATCAACTTATGATCCAACCACTTGATATGAATTTTAAAATACTTGTAGTGAAGGGTTTATGATTTATTTTTTTGGTATGTAATGCTGACTAATATTGACTTCTTCTCAAATAAGTTTCACAAGGATCTAGAGGATTAAAGTTCTGCATCACAGGGGAACTGCCATATCTTGATCAGGTTGGTTTTGAGGTCGCTTTTCATAACAAAGTTGGAAAATGATAGAAAACACCACTAGTTTTTTTGAGTTGTAAAAAGAGATGATTGATTCGGTGAAATGTTCAACTACTTTCTCAGATTTCCTTGGATTAACATTCTTTGGGCAGTGGGTAAGAACAAATTTTCCTCGTAAAATAAGGAAAAGAAGGGGAGTCGCACCAAAATCACTCTGCTCTTTTCCCATCTTCTCATAAAATTATTAGTGTTTTTAATAATTTTCCAACATTTTTCAAATAGAACCCAAGTGTTCTAAGATAACTTGTTTGCTGTGCAGGCCTGTAATCCAATACTGATCGACTTTGGACATATGTCATTAGGCTATTGTGAAACATTTTATGCTAAGACAGGTATCTCATCTTATCCCCATCTATGGGCAATTGTGTGTGTGAATTTATTTCGTTCCAAAGTTAGTACATGTGGGAAGTCCATTATTTACATCATGTTGCATTTGTGATTTTGTGGTATGGATTACTAAATTATTATAAGGTGAACGGGAGATTTTCGGTCTGTGCGTGGTCCATTGAAATATTTACACCATTTGTTACCCACATCATTTAACACAATCTGATTAGAACTGTCTAAAATATAACAAAATACCACATCTGAGACGCACGCAGTGAGTGAAGGGACAAAAATATTAGCCCGAGCCCATGACCGACTTGGAAGGTTCGAATCTGTGAGTTATCCGAGCTTATATAGTGTCCGAGCTTGTGCAGTGTTGTCCGACTGCAGTCACTATCCGAGCTAAACATATGATAGGATAAAAATATTATATCTCACCATCTTATTATGCGAAAAACAAAATTGCAGAAGTTAAAATGCAAACACAATATAAAAGCGTTTATTTCTAATCAAAAAAATATCAGCAAACACCCTTACAATACTACAAATTTTCAAATAAACCTGAATAAGAATTGACCATCACCTTACAGCTGCTTCCAATTCAAAACAATTTCAGCCAAAAGGACTACCCACAAAAAGCTTTTGATGTAGCAAAAGAGATGATATGTGATCCTCTCCCAAACCCACTATCCTGCACAAGCTGCGAAGTCTGAACTAATGATATGCTAAAGAAGAAGAGACCTTAATTACAAGGCTTCTTGTCCGACTTTTATATCATTTGTAAATCTTAGCATTAAACTAATAGCATAAATAAGGAAAAAATATAAATGGGGGCTACAAAAGGCCCGCCCCGAAGGCTTACTCAAAGATTCTTTAAGAGGACTATAAAAAGAAAAGTACTAAACTTGAAAAATGAACTAAGCCTACACAACAAAGTTCGCTACCTAAAAAGAGCAAAAAATGCCAAAATACAAGGCCGGGAAGCAAAACACAAGTAAAAAGGCCGGAAAGAAAAACAATAACCAACATCGGAATTCATCAACATGAAGCAGCTAAAAATCCTTAAGACTTTTTGTGCTTTTTAAGAAACTAGGTTTTGTGCACATGCGTTGCACGTGGCTTTAGCATTTAACAAAGGTCTATAGTTCTATTAATAAATATTTAGTTTGAATTGGTTAATAAAGATGAAGTGTGAAATAAAAGTTCTAACTAAAGCAAAAGCTTGCTAGGCATATAACAAATAAACCAAAAACAATATTATCAAATGTAGAAATTGATTTAAAATTATAAAAGAATGATAGAATCTGTTAGGCGTACTAAAATTTTTGTGGATATATCATAGAGATTTTAGTTGGAGTGGCCTGAGTTGTTATTTTAGTTGGAGGGTTGCTGGTAATGGAAAGATACAAAGGGTTTTTTCCAACAACTAAACCCACGCGACTCTAAGTATTGAGCTTTCAAATTGTACCTTACCATACAGTACATTAATTGTCTTCTTCCAAATTCAAATGGAGGAAATCAACTCCAGATTCCATCTCTCTTGGTAGAGAGCGTGCCAAACTACAACAAAATTCTCACATTTGAACTTTTGTCCTAACTTTGTACTCAACAATCGGCAAATTAATTGCCATTTTATAGAGCCAAAAGCACAAATTGGGGCACATCGATCAGTCGACTGCTGCCAAAGACCAATCAACTGCACTGAAAGTAGTCGACTATTCTAGCTAGTCTTCACAGTCTCAATATCCTTTATATAAGAAGTCAATCTAGTTTGGTTCTCCTTCAAGTTTTTTTTCTGTAAGTAGAATTTTTGCATGTGTTAGCCGTCTACCGGATCGTCGGTTAGAGAGTTAATCGGAGGTACAATTAGAGAGTTTGCCAAGAAAACAAATATTAGTGAAATCCACTTCAAACAAATTTCTTTTATCTATCCAAAACTGATTGACATTTGTAGGTGTTGAAATACGGTGCCTTGGAGTTTGCAAGATTTAATTAAGGATATGATTTCAAAGCTTCAATCTGAATTGATAAATTAAACCAATTGGAATTTTAAATTTTAAATTTCTAGACGAACGATGATTCGATTATTCACTGTATTCTACTTTTATTCTATGAATTGATTAAATATTTCACATTCAACAAAAATCCCCCAAGCATGTTCTCCTTTTGTTGTTATGTTCTCTTTCAGCTTTTGTACAATTTAGGAACTGAATAATTTCTTTTAATTTCTAATGAGACAGGAGATGGATCTCATTTGATTTGTTTAAAGTTGTAGCTTCATAATATAGTTTTGACTAAATTGATTATGATGTATTATAAGAGGTGTAATATAACCGGAAGAGTAAAGAAAATAAAATAAGAAATAGAGTAGGATTCTGAGTAGATTAATTAAAACCAAATTAAATATAGAGTTTAAAACCAAACAATCCTGGGAATTTAATTAATTTAATTTAATTTAATATTTTTTTTTGGAGAATAATTTAATATAGTTGATTAGATTTGGTATATCAAATTAGGAGCGTTCTTTTAAGAATATTCTTGCAATTTTAATTATACTATTAGAAATGCTCTTCATTATTTTTCCATGAAAATATAGCTACTTGAAGTCGAATACTTCTTTTTAAAAAAGAAAGAAGAATTTCCACTCATTTATACCTTGTAATTAATCATTTTATGTAACACGTCTACGCATTGCATGGGTTGGTCAGTTGTTGAAATAAAAACGTATGACAAAATTAACATGCCTTCTTAACTTTTGAATTCGTCCAAGTATCCCAACCAAAGATGTACTTGTTTTGGAAATAAGAATCATACTATGAAACTTCAACGTAAAACATTCTGACGTAGCGGAAAGCTATGAAATGGGATATAATCTCACAATATAAAGAAAAACACTCAAATTTTATTAAAGATTAATTGCCTAAACGATTACAAAGCGATTCCCTTATAGAAAATTACAAAACATAAGAAAGGAAACAAATTTGAAACAATTCGAAAAAACTGCCAAAAATAGGAAATTGCATAAATTAGAGGATTCTGCAGTGCTGATGTCGAGGATCGCGCGGGATTTGACGGAAGTCAAATCTGACTTTCCAAACTCAACTTATTGCGTTATTAATACCTGCCTTAAATAGTAAATACGCGAATTCGGAGGCCTAAATGAAGGAATTTGGCCGAAAAACGACGTGCATCACCGCCAAAGGCGGTGACTTGATTTTTCTGGGCCGTTTCGGGTTAAACTAGCCAGGCCCCACGCAATTCTGGTCTCGTCACTTTTTGGGCCAGGCGGGCTTACGACGATCCAGTGTGGCTAAATACAGGTCCGCTACCTGTTCTACATCAGTCTCCCCTGCTTGAAAAGAACTCGTCCCCGAGTTAGCTGAGTTTGAATCACTGGGCTCATTGGGTGGGTAGTACTCATACAAATCTGCGACATTGAATGTAGGGGAAATGGCCATATCGAACGGTAGGTCAACAACATAGGCATTATCATTAATTCGCTTCAAAATCTTGTACGGGCCATATTTCTTCGCTTTTAACTTGTTGTAGGTTCCAACTGGAAACCTTTCTTTACGAAGGTATACCATGACAGAATCACCTTCCTCAAAAACCTTCTTCCTTCTCTTCTTATCAGCTGCTTCTTTATACTTGGCGGTGGCGTCTTCTAAATGCTTTTTCACCTCTTCTTGGATAGACAAAACCCGTTCTGCCATGTTTTCTGCTGCCACACTCTTTCCAGGCTGCTTGGGTAGGCTCACCAAATCAAGTGCAAGTTTGGGGGGTTGGCAATAGATAATGGTAAACGGAGACTTGCCAGTGGACCGGTTGACCATACTATTGTAAGCAAATTCTGCTTGGGCTAAAGCTAGGTCCCATTGTTTTGGTTTTGCCCCTGAAATGCAACGAATCATGTTACCCAATGTTCGATTAACCACCTCCGTTTGCCCGTCCGACTGTGGATGGCTGGTACTACTGAAGTTAAGGGACGTATCAAATCGTTTCCATAAAGTCCTCCAAAAGTGAGAGAGGAACTTTGTGTCCCTATCTGACGTGATTGACTTAGGCACCCCATGTAGACGAACAACTTCCCTGAAAAACAGATTAGCCACATGTACTGCATCAGAAGTCTTTTTGCATGCTATAAAATGAGCCATTTTGGAAAAACGGTCTACCACGACAAAAACAGAATTGGCTCCCCGTTGAGTTCTAGGTAAGCCCAAGATGAAATCCATGGAGACGTCTTCCCAGGGAGCATTAGGAATTGGTAATGGCATGTAAAGGCCAGTGTTTTGGGATTGTCCCTTTCCAGTTTGGCAGTTAGGGCACCGCCGCACATGATTCTCCACGTCACGCTTAAGTTGAGGCTAATAGTACCGTTCTACTACGAGTTCACGGGTCTTGTCTCGCCCCAAATGTCCTCCTAAACCACCAGCATGCAATTCCCGAATAATTTGCTCCCTTAATGAACTCCTAGGAATGCAAAGTTGGTTCCCGTTAAAGAGAAACCCTTCTCGTATATGCATACCATTCGCGGACTTGCCTTCATTACATTGGGCCCATGTATTACGAAAATCTTCATCGGAATCATACAGCTCTTTCAGACAATCAAACCCCGTAATTTCAGCCCTTAACGTAATCAGATAAGATGCTCTCCTACTTAGCGCGTCTGCTACTTTGTTCAGCTGACCCGATTTGTGTTTTAAGGAGAATGTAAATCGCTGCAAAAACGAAACCCAGCGGGCATGCATTCTATTGACAGTATTCTGGCTGTTGATGGTTTTAAGGGCCTGATGATCGGTGAAAAGAACAAATTCCCGATGTACTAAGTAATGCTCCTATGTCTTCAGTGCTCGTACGACTGCATAAAACTCTAGTTCATAAGTGGTCCACTTGCGGCGTGCGTCATTAAGCTTCTCACTATAAAAGGCTACTGGTTTCCCTTCTTGAGACAGGACAGCCCCAATCCCTACGATAGATGCGTCGCACTCCACTTGGAAAAGTTTCTCAAAATCTGGTAAGGCTAGAACAGGAGCATTGGATAACTTCTCCTTGATCACTGCAAAACTGGTTTCAGCTTCTTCTCCCCACTGAAATTTACCCTTTTTCATGCATTCTGTAATTGGAGATACAATGCTGCTAAAGTTGCGAATAAACCTTCGGTAGAATGTAGCTAACCCGTGGAAGCTGCGCACTTCGGTTATGTTCTTTGGGGTTGGCCACTCTCTGATCGCCCGAACCTTTTCTTCGTCAACCCGAATACCCTCTGCACTGACAACATATCCCAAGAACAATAGGCTGGAGGTCATGAAACTACATTTCTTCAGGTTTAAGTACAACTTACTTGTCTGCAGAACTGTCAGAACGGCCCTCAAATGTTGCAAGTGGTCTTCTTCTGTTTGGCTATATACCAGGATGTCATCGAAATAAACAACCACAAATCTTCCAATAAAAGGCTTTAGAACCTGATTCATTAACCTCATAAAAGTGCTTGGTGCATTTGACAGGCCAAACGGCATCACGAGCCACTCGTACAGGCCTTCCTTTGTTTTGAAAGCCGTTTTCCATTCATCACCGGTCTTATTCGAATCTGGTGATAGCCACTCTTTAGGTCAAGCTTGCTGAAGATTTTGGACCCAGTCAACATATCAAGCATGTCTTCGAGCCTAGGGATGGGGAACCTGTATTTGACGGTGATCCGGTTGATAGCTCGACTGTCCACACACATTCGCCAACTACCATCTTTCTTCGGAACTAATAGAGCTGGAACAGCACAAGGGCTCTTGCTTTCCTGAATCAACCCTTTCTGTAAGAGGTCATCAACCTGCTCTTGCAAAATTTGGCTATCCTTAGGACTCATCCGGTAGTGTGGTAAGTTAGGTAAACTCGCGCCTGGGACAAAGTCAATTTGATGTTGGATATCCCTCATAGGAGGAAGCATGTTGGGTAGTTCTTCTGGTATGAGTTCCTGATATTCCTCGAGCAATGTTTGCACTCCCTTAGGTACTTCGCACGAACCGCCCACTATTTCTCCTTTGCCTACTATCGCCATTATTTGCGACGTTCCCTTTACTTCTTCAAGGAACTGGTCATGGTTTACTAAAAGAACTGATTTTCCTTGGGCTTGAGGGGCAGTAGAGAACTCCTCCTTCATCGGCCCCAAAACAATCTTCTGCCCGTTCTTGTAAAACATGTACACATTTTCCCTTCCACGGTGAGTAGCATCGACATCGAACTGCCACGGCCTTCCTAATATTATATGGCATGCATCCATTTCTACCACATCGCATTTAACCTCATCGGTATAAGCCCTGCCGATTGAAAAAGAAACAACACAGATTTCGGTCACCCTGGTTTCGAACCCAGTTTTGATCCAGCCAATCTTGTAAAGGTGGGGATGTTTCTCTGTCTTCAACCCTAACTTTCGGACCATGGACGATGAAACAATATTCTCACTACTACCACTATCAATAATAACATCACAAACCTTCCGGCTAACGGTGCACCGGGTTCGGAATACATTGTATCGTTGAGGATGCTCTTCTTGTCGTGGGCTTAGTAATAGTCTCCGAACTACCAAAGAGCGTGATAGTAGCTCACCTTCATCTCTTGTAATGACCTCATCTTCAGTATATTCGGGGCCAATATCTTCGAACCCTCCTGCATCATCCTCACCATGCTCAACCAAGTTTAAGGTGCGTCGTGGCATTGTGCACTGGTTAGATTTGTGACCCGGCTGGAAACACCGAAAGCACTTGTCAGGTCCGGGTCGCTCATACTCGTTCTTTTTCGGTGCTGGTGCATTTTTGCTGGTACTGGCAGTTGTGGCAATGGTCTTCTCTTGACTCCCCCCCACATTTCGATTATTAGGAGTTTGAGAATTCACTATAGGTTGCTTACTCTTCTCTTGGGAGAAACGACTGAATGGAAAAGAGCTACGGGAACCAGATCTTGTTTTAGCCCTCTCTAATAAGGCTTCCGCCCTTTCTGACGCTGTTACCACATCTGACAGTTTATACAAAGGCTGTAAAGCTACTTTCTCTTCTATATCCCAGCGCAGCCCACCTTTGAAACGGGCCGCCATTTGTATTTCTGATTCCACTAGATTGTTTCGAGATGAGAGCATATAGAATTCCTCAGCATAGTCAGCGAATGATCTGGTCCCCTGGTTGCAATCTTGGTACTGCTGATAAAGGACATGTTCATAATCTGGTGGTAAGTAACGAGCCTTAAGCAACTTTCTCATCTTGACCCGTGTAGTCACCGGATCTTTCCCCTGCCGCGCACGAGACATCTTTATTTGATCCCACCACGCGGATGCACCGCCTTGGAGCTTATAGGCCACCAACTTCACTTGCCTTTCTTCTGGGATCCTCATATAGTCAAAGAAACGTTCAACCTCTGTGATCCAATCTAGGAATTCTTCTATACGAAGATGACCTTGGAAACTAGGGAGGTCGATCTTCATACGAAAATCTCTGGAATCGTCATCTTCATACTCACGGTACCTTCCTTGGTTATGCCCAAACGCGTGAACACCGCGATTTTCTCTACCGCCGTTGTTGTTTTCCGCGTAGGCTGGTTGCCTATACGGTCGGTCTGGGTTGCGATTGTAAACAGGGTGTCCACGATCACCGTCGTTGGGCAGTCTGTTCTCCTCGCGGCGTAGTTCCATTGCTGTCAATCGAGCGAGCACCGCCTGCACAGAAGCGTTTAGATCTTGCATCGTCTGATTAACTTCACCCTGGAACTCCATAAACTCGTCTCTCGAAAGAGTCTCTCCCTCACGATCATCGTCATTTGAGGGGTTGCCACCGTTGCGACGATTTGCCATCAGGTTAAGGCAAATCTAGGATCCGAAACTTACCTCTGATACCAACTGACGTAGCGGAAAGCTATGAAATGGGATATAATCTCACAATATAGAGAAAAACACTCAAATTTTATTAAAGATTAATTGCCTAAACGATTACAAAGCGATTCCCTTATAAAAGATTACAAAACATAAGAAAGGAAACAAATTTGAAACAATTCAAAAAAACTGCCAAAAATAGAAAATTGCAGAAATTAGAGGATTCTGCAGTGCTGATGTCGAGGATCGCGCGGGATTTGACGGAAGTCAAATCTGACTTTCCAAACTCAACTTATTGCGTTATTAATACTTGCCTTAAATAGTAAATACGCGGATTCGGAGGCCTAAATGAAGGAATTT
Source organism: Lonicera japonica (assembly GCA_021464415.1). Classification (NCBI taxonomy): domain Eukaryota; kingdom Viridiplantae; phylum Streptophyta; class Magnoliopsida; order Dipsacales; family Caprifoliaceae; genus Lonicera; species Lonicera japonica. Next base: position 40,148,896 of record CM038465.1, on the reverse strand, counting down.
GGCCGAAAAACGACGTGCATCACCGCCAAAGGCAATGACTTGATTTTTCTGGGCCGTTTCGGGTCAAACTAGCCAGGCCCCACGCAATTCTGGTCTCGTCACTTTTTGGGCCAGGCGGGCTTACGACGATCCAGTATGGCTAAATACAGGTCCGCTACCTGTTCTACATCACATTCGAATTCAATTAATAATGTTTTAATACATCAGAATTCTTTGGTAATAGAATGTAGTATTTAGAGAATGATTTAAAAGTCGAACCAAACATTTCTTATAATTTAACATACTTACCAAAATTTCATGTCCAAGCCAATTTGTTATTTTAAAAGTTTTCTTAGTTAAGAAAACAAGCACTTGATCACCGAAATAGTTTCATTTTATTTGGATTTAACTTAAATATTCATGTGCACACGCATCACATATACGTAAATTTCTAATACAAAAAATAAACATTAGAAATACTACCATATATAAGAGGAAAAAAGATCCAATAATAAGAGATCGGTTGGCCCATATCAATATATAATTGGTAAGGTAACTGAATAAGAAGAGGGAGGATGTTAATGTTGTGTTCCTTGTGATTCCCACGCCGGAGTGCAAACGTCAGATACGTACCACTGTGAGCTGTTACATTCTTATGTAAATAATATTAAATCAAGCCACATAAATCCTGTTTTCTTTCTTTTATTTTCTTTGTCTTGTGATCGGACTACTATGTATATTTGTCTACTATTTATATATATATATATGTATATATGTATGTTTAAAAGAATTTGAAATTAAATATAGAGTTTAGAGCAGTTGAAGAGTTTAAAACCAAATTATGTATAGAGTTTAAAACCAAACATAATTTGATTTTGAGTAAAATAGCATAGAGTTTAAAACCAAACAAAATTTTAATTTGAGCAGAATAACCATCGCAAACATCAATTAAATTAAATTAAATTAAATAGAGTTTGAAAGAATTTGACTTTGGTAGAATCAAATGGTATATTTGTCCATACAAAAAAAGGGAAAAACACTTAAATTATTCGTACTTTTATATATAGTATAGATATAGATATAAATTACAATAAGCTCCTTGTGATTTTTTTGGATTTGTGGGTCACAAGGCAATATTGAATACTTACATAACCCTCTATCTACTTGAGAAATGTTACACGAATAAAATACTCTTCAAAAATTCGATCCAGATAAACTTCGCGTTAATGTGTTGATCGTTAATCCTCCATTAATTACGAACCAAGACCGCGTAAATGTGTTTTTTCCCTATCAATATCTTTTCTTCTCTTTTGTACTTTTATTTACCCCAAATCTTTCTTAAGATATTACAAAGTTTGAACTACTCTATATTATTGCAATTTGTACATGTCTAATTTAATTAAGTATTATGTTAAACATTATTAACCGTAAAATTTTGAGAATCAATTAAATAACCTTATTTAATGTGTAAATGTCTGATTTGTTGCCCTTTCTTTTGTTCAAAAATTGTTGCTTATATGAATGGTATTTCCTAAAAAGTGAGGATATTATATATTTGTATTTATTTAATATATTTTTTTACATAATCTTATAATTTTTATAGCATTTTTTTTATATCAGTAAGAAAATAAACGTGTTTACTTATAATAACTTTAATACTAAATGCAAATTTAATTTATGAAAGAGAACTTAAATCTGATATAAAAAAACAAAATATTGTTTATAGTGGTTTGTATGATATTAAATTGTTGTGATTGTTGTGAATTATGGTTATAAATATATTTTTTCAATAATTATATTTAAAAATAAATAAACAAACAAATAAATTCTAAAAATATCTCAATTTTATAATTACAAATTTTATAAAGAAATTTGTTACGTTGACTCTAGAAATTTCTTAAAACGGTAAATATCAAAATTCCAACTTCCAATGAAGAAGTTATCACCAAAAAGAGAGTACAAACATATGTACTTGTTGTCCTCTTCGTCCTCTTCGTCCTCTTCGTTGTTGACATCCTCCCATATAATACTTGACCTTTTCGAGTCGTAGTCCTTGTTGGCTAACCCACCGCTCGTCTCCACTAGATCGAAGCCTATTTTTCGCCCATGGATATTGACTTCGGAATAATCTCCCGTCCTTGTTCCGTACCTGAGCTGAAGTAGGCACCCCTTCACAACAAAACATGCAGATGGTGCTATTTCAAAGCATACCTCTATTCTTTCTCCACCTACAATTTCATTCTCGAGTTTTATACTGGCCCCCAAATAGTAATTTCCACGATTTCGTGATTCGAAATGGGAAAGACAACTTCTCCTGCATTGATAACGACTTGCATTATGAGGATCAAGTACCTCAGAAATACGAGTTAATACAGACCCATCTGTCTTGGCCTCGTAAACAGCATGAAGCCGTATCCATAAAAATTCTTTCTTTTCTGTAATTAATGGAATATCAAATAAAATAGAGCATGTCCTTTTCTTTTCTGTAGTTGCTGGAATATCAAATAAAGGAGAAGATATATTTTTGTTTCTGATTGGACCTGGAAGACCAGCATGTTCAGTGTCTACCTGTTACATAAACATCATCACTTGTTAATGTATGTACGCGCGCACGCATGTGTGTGTGTGAGAGATAGAGAGAGAGAGAGAGACTAACCTGAGAGAGACTATCCATGAAATTCATAACTAGATTACTATTCCTGTCAATGGTAAGGTACCTCAACTTGTTGAAGGCCGCCATATTGTGTCTCTCAGCAAGGCTAATACAATTATCAAGAAGGAATGTTATATATTCCTCACCGTCTGATAAATCAGGTAATCTTTGCACTGATGTGCAATTATTCATATTTACTGACTTAACATTTGGAGGCAGCTTTGGTAATGATTGAAGATTCTTACAGCCATATACAACAAGCTTTTCTAGCTTAGATAGCAGACGAACGCTGTCTGGTAGGAAACGGAAAATATTTGAACCTAAATCCAAAATTTTCAACGAGGACAACCTCCAAATATCTACTGGAATATCCCCATCTGATATATTGCAGGCTCTTGCTCTCAACTCTGTTAAACACTGCAAAGTAGAAACAGAATTTGGCAGGAATCGCGTTGAACCGGGACTTCTTCTCAGTGTCGCCCGAGAAGCAATGGATGAAAACCAAGTTTTTTTTACTGGCTCTCTTTTATTACACCCATCAATGTATAAGCTTGTAAGGTTCTTGAGAAGTCCCATATTTTTAGGTAACTTGTCTAGACTGGAGCAACCTGTAAGATTTAAGTATCCAAGTGATTTTAGCATACAAATGCTATCCGGAAGATTTCTGATCTCCTTGCAACCTTTTAGATTCAAGTGAGCTAGCTTATCCAAGACTCCAATTGAAGAATGAACCTCGAGTAAACTTGTACATCCTTCAAGCAATAATGTCTCCAACATTGGTACTCCGTTGAAGTCCATGGTACCCTTTAGCAAGTTTGAATGACTGAGGTTTAATATCTTCAAGCTTTTAAGAAACTGTTCAACCAAGAAAAAAAAATTATATATGAAATTAGGGTCTTATTCGTGTGTTTGCATTTTGCTAGGCCTCCTAATCTATGGTGAAAAACAAAAGGTTATGGACTGTCGTACCTTGCTACCTTTCCATATTGTATTGAGTTTACTGTACTGCATATCTAGCACCACAAGCTTTTCCATATGAAAAATAGACGGTAAACATTTCAAAGGATAGTGATGCCAGCAGAGCCACCGTAATTGGTTTGACAAATGTTCAAGGCTTCCGGTGACATGTACATTGTGCATCTTAAGCAATCGTAAATTATTAATCCTTGCAAATGATGTAGAGCTAATTTTTGTTTCCTCTGTCCTCGGAAGAACTAGGCTGATGCCTTCAATTGCTTCCGTTCCCTAACAAAAACAAGAAAACCATTTATATTAAGTAATTTCAACATATACATGAGGCATGTGTGTACGTGTGAGAAAGAGAGAGAGGCCCTTAAAACTTTATGAATAAGTGAAGAGAAATAGTATTTGCCTTTCACCTTATCATTTTGTAGGACATAATCTATGTCCTCATGAAACCATAATCGGCTGCGCATACCAGGTTTCTGAGGAGATTCTTGACGAACAATTGCCCTCCCCATATCCCGAACCAAATTGTGCATAACCAGCTCATTATTCATAGCCTCGACTTTTAGTAAACACCTCTCTTTCAACCGATTGATTCCAATTTCTGAGTTGAAACCACAACCGTTCAATATAATACTCGCCAAGTTGTTCTTCATTCCAACGAAAAAACACGCAATATGAAGAAAGATCCCCTTTACATCATCATCCAGTCCATCAAAGCTTATCTTGAGTTGTTCTTGAATGTTTTTTTCGGGAATTTTTTGTAGTCTTTTAAACTCACTTTCCCACTGTTCTCTGGATCTTCCAACCAAATAACCACCGAAAACCTCAAGAGCTAACGGAAGGCCCCCAAAATAAGCTATTATGCCTTTAGAAAGCTCCAAATAATCATCCGGCGAAGTGGTGGTTCTGAAGGCATGCAAATTGAAGAGCTCCAAAGACTCTTTGTCATTCAATTTATCGACCTCGTACCTACAATCCACTTTAGCTTGACTCAGCAATGTCTCATCTCTTGTTGTTATAATGACTCTACTTTTAGGACCGAACCAGTCTTTTTGTCCCACTAAATTATTTAGTTGGCTCGTCTTGTCCACGTCATCAAGGACAATTAGAACCCTTTTAGAGCGAAGTCTTTCTTTCATCAAAACGATTCCCCTATCAACATTGGCAACCTTGAAATTATTTTCCTTCAGCGTGTCTTCGAGAATTTCCTTTTGGATACAAACGAGGCCATTGTGTTGCTTTGAAGCTTCGCTAACATTTGCAATAAAACAGCACCCTTCAAAGAGTTGAAGACTTCGATTATAGACGGCTTTGGCTATTGTTGATTTTCCAATTCCACCCAGACCATAAATCCCAACAACGCGAACACTATCAGATTCGAAGTCAAGTAAAGAATTTACAGATGCAACACGAGAATCTATACCAACCGGATGCATAGCAAGATTCATGTATGTTTGGTTTACTTCACCCTGAACCTTCTCAACAATCTTCTTGATAAACTTTGATTCATGCCTGCAAATTTTAATTCAAACATGTATAAACTAAAACATAGTCGCGTATAGGTATTACAAGCAATATTTTTTTTCCTCGTCATTCTTGGCAGTTAATTTGGCTGTAAATCTTATTGAGACAATGTAATAATGTTTGATTGAGTGTGTTTCCAATTTTGACATTGCTTCTGTTTTTGAATAATAAAAAATAACATATAGAGAGGCTTGATCCCATGACATCTTGGTCAAAAAGTAAAGCAACTTAATTACTTTCCAAAAAAAAATTACTTTTAAATTTGGTATTAGTGTGCATAAAAAAGGGAGCGTGAAAACGCAACTCGCGTGCCATATGCTTTTAAAAGCCTGATTAGTATAGATGTAAGCTAAACGCGAAGTGGTCTGGAAATTAATGTAAAAGAGTAATTAAAATTTTACATAAACAGGGAAATTGAGATTTTAATTGGTTTACCCATTTGCAACATTTTGCAAATCCCATCCCGACAAATTTGCAGCTTCGATTAGAGCAGCTCTCCATTTCTTTATCTGGCAACCAAATCCTTCTTCCTTTTCTTCTTCATAACCTGTAACAGCTTTCTCAAAACTCCCTGTTTGTTTACATTTCTTTATCTTGCGACCATATCCCAAAGCTTTTTCTAAACTCCCTTTTTGTTTACGTTTCTTTATCTCACAACCAAATCCTTCCTCCTTTTCTTTTTCTTCATATCCTGCAAAAGCTTCTGCAAACTTCCCCGTCTGTTTACGAACGTGAGATGGATCAACGTCGTAGAATACAGGAAGAACCAATTGCCCTCTCGTGTTCTTACATTCGAGTACCTTAACCAGCTCGTCGAGGCACCAGCTAGAAGAAGCATAGTTTTTGGAGAAAACAATAATGGAAATCCTCGATTCCTCAATAGCTTTCAACAACTGAAAGGAAATATCTTTCCCTCTTGGGAGTTGATCGTCGTCTCTGAAGGTGCGTATTCCAGCACGAGTCAAGGCGTCGTAGAGATGATCTGTGAAGTTTCTCCGAGTGTCTTCTCCTCTAAAACTCAAGAACACATCATAATTCCATGTACGTGGGGGTGCTAAACATGAAGAAGAGTAGTTGCTTTGGGTGCTTGTTGTTGCCATGGTGAATATTATTGAAACAGAGAAAAAGGGATGAATAGGGATCAAATGAAGAAGAAGAAGAAGATTTTAGTTGGTGAGAGTTGACTTTTTTGAGAGGAAAATTTGAAGAAGGTTATATAAATCTAGAATTGAGGAACAAGATTTTTGCAACTAAGGAATTCAATTCCAAATTAATTAATCAGAACTACATAAATGAACATTGGCAAATGAACCTCCAAACTCTGAATGTGAATTCAACAAGTCGACAAAAACTCGAATCAACTTGTAAAAAGTATAAGGGCATTCGCTTCAAACACCTGAATGAAATCAACAAATCAGAACTCCAAATCTCGATTTGAATATTTTGAATGTCAAGAGTAAAAGAGTCAAGAGATAGATAATAAAAATGAGAATTGAGATTGAAGATATTAACCGAAAAGAACAGAACAGACAGAGTTAACGGCTGAAGCAGCTGCCTTTAGATTCAACTTGTGCTCTCAACAATTCTTCAATGCCTCTCACTCACTCTCTCTCTAAAATGGGCGATGAGAGAGATAGAATTAATTTTTTTATTATTATTTTGCTTTGAACTACAGGTAAGAGGGTAGGTATTGTCGATGCGGAGAGAAAAGACTTTTTCCAAGCATATTCACCGTTTAAATTAAAACATTTAATTTAAACTTTACAAAATTTTATTCGTTACATATAATTTTTTCCTCTTACTCTTTTCTCCCACTGTTCCAAATTATTGGTCTTATTTAAAAAATTTAATTTATTAAAGATCTAACATTATTATTATACTTTTTATTTAATTTATATTGATTTTTTCTTTTACCCTTTACTTTATTTAAAATTTTTACTTTAAAAATAAAAATATAAAAAAGCAAAATAAATATATATTTTTTCTTTTATAAAAAATGCACATTTATTTTAAAATATTTAAAAAAAATCAACAATTTAAGACGAAAAAAAATATTATATAAATAAGGTAACAATCTTTTTTTTACTATTTCTTTTTTTATTTTCTCTTGTTTCTTTTTTCAATCTATCATAGTCAGTCCACCAACCCCCCATTCCACACGTTTTCTCTCTCTCATTATTACACTTCTTTTTTTTTTATTTAGTTACAATTATTACACTTGTACATAGCCACAAATTGATCTATCAACAATTAAATTCTTAGGCCATCTCCAATGGTGTTTTTATCTAAGCAAATTTCTATGATAGAAATGAATAATAGAAAAAAAATTCTCCAATTGGCATTTCTATCTCTATTTCTATCCTAGGTGGATGTCTATTGGGATTGGGAATTTCTATCACCATTTCTACATATAGAAATGGTGATAGAATTTCTCTATGTGACATGGCAAATTTTCATTGGTTGTTATGCACCCACTAATTCTCTCTCTTCATTAAATAGGGGACAAAGTGAGGAAGAAATTGAACAATAGAAATCACCATTGGAGACCACATTTTCTATCATTCTACACCAATATAAATATATTGCCAATAGATATAAAAAATATAATAAAATAATATTGACACATAGGATAGAAATGCAAAAATAGAAAACATTATTGAAGATGGCCTTATTGACTAAAAAAAAGAACAATTAATACCTCTGCCACAAGTCAGAAATACTTTTCCTCCATCACAATATTATTTTAGAAATCCCTAAAATAATAATAATAATAATTAAACATAATTAACCCCCGTAAAACTTAAAAAAGTTAACTAATGTATCCTTAGTCATCAGTCAACCAACCCCCCCTCCCCCCCTTTCACGTCTCCTTCTCCCTCTCTCAGTAACCAACCCCCCCATTTCACACGTCTCCCTCGGTCTCTCTCTCTCAGACTCCATCAGGCGCGGAGCCATGGGAAGTGCTCTAACCTGGACTTTTTGTGAATATTTAGAGAGTAGGGGCCGCTGTGCAAGGGGGCAAATAATTGGGGGCTAGTTGCGTGAGTGAAATATATTATTGGTTGAGGGTGCGTTGTGTAATTAACAAAGTTTAGGGGTCTATTTTAGTAATATAGGTTTAGGATATATATTATATTATCAATGAAAGTTGAATGAAAGTATAAAGAAAGTAGAAAGAAAACTCCGCCCTCTTTCTTCTTCAAATAATTATTGTTTTTTTTTTTATTTTATTTTTAAGTATAGTATTTTTTTTAAGCATAGTGCAGCAGTAACTAGCAGTGCCTCTACCCCTCTTTTTATTTTTATTCTTCATTTGTTTCGGTATTTTAGGTTAGATTTATTTTTTATAATCTTATATATTTTTTTAAAAAAAAATGAATATTAAGAAATTATTGTTTTAATGTTCATTTGTGTTTCTTAAATTGTTAATGTATTTGTTTGTTAGTTATTATTTATTAATGTTGATTTACTTCTTAGATTGTTAAATATTGATATTAAATTTGATTATTGAGGTTGATTTGAATATTAAGATTTATGTGTTTTAAATGTTAATTTGCTTGTTAGATTGTTATATAATTTTTTTGTTTGTTGGTCATTATTTATTAATGTTGATATGCTTCTTAATTATTAATATATATGTTTTTTGTTTATTAATTTATTAATGTTGATTTGTTTTCTTGTTTGTTGATTATATGCAAAAAAAAATTGTTGTGTTAATAGTTTGCCCCCCCACCCCCCGAACAAAAATTCTGGCTCCGCCACTATACTCTCAATGGGGGTTTTCACCCGGAGGGAGGGGGACTAATTTGCAAGAGGAGATGTTGAGAAATATATATATATATACACACCAGGTATTTTCCATGCATAACGTTATAATAGCATAACAAATATTAGTTATTAAAGAATAGTGAGATTGGGATGAAAAAAATATAGAGTAATTAAACAACGTGCAACTTAAAATATACACTAAAAAAATTGAGTATTCATGTCGATGGCCTATTCGGGGCAATAGCTAGTTATAGTAATAAATAATAAAAATGTTACCTAAAGGGTAACAAAAAAAGAGAACATACACAGAAAAATATATAGAAAAATCCACAAACATATAGAAAGAATTCAAACGTAATAAACATATTACATGGAGAGAGAGATTAGATAATTTATGTCGTCGTTAGATAGACAAATTTTTTGACATTTTGCATTAGATTTACATACATACGACAACCTTAATCAACAAATAATATCAAAATGCTTATGTATGTGTATTTAGAAATTAACCGTTAGTGAGATTCTTTTTTGTTAAGTAGGTCACGTCCAAATTGCCTCATATTTATAACCAAATAATTCACTCCAAATCTTAATTTATGGAGATCTAACTAGTATAAGGCCTTATAGTATTTTTTTTTTTCGCGACCTATATTTTTTATCAAAAGTTTCAATTTAATATGAATAACTATAGGAATTCTAAATTCAAATTCCTAATTCTAAAACTTCATAAACGGCTCAAACATCGACTTATTGTCGGCTTTGGCGTTTTGACCTTTAGTCGGTTTTAAAGTTCATAGTAGTTTCCTTAGGCCTTAAAGATA